>OY986042.1:56732780-57340280 GCA_963920215.1 Nineta flava | reverse complement strand
ACGCTGGCATTCACAAGAAAATCCCTGTGCGTCCGTACATTCCAGCACCGATGCGATGCTAACGGTGTCAAAGATACGGACACACGGCTGGTAGATGTGGTAGGCCTCAAATTTGTGTATGCGGGGAGCCATTGCACGAAGGAGACCGTGCAATGAGCCAATTATATATGTAAATTGAGGGGGTAGTCACTCAGCAAAGTCGAGGAACTTCCTCAAACACCAACAGGAAATGGCTATCCAGAAAGTGAGAGTTCTGGATAAGCTCACTTATCCTGAGGCGCGCAGGAGGGAGATGGGCTCTGTCCCTCGCAATCAGCCTGCCGTCTCCTATGCCCGCGTCACAGGTACTCCTGCCCCTTCAGCTGACGCTTCAGCTCTGGCTAAAGAGCTTGCTCCGCTGATGATGAAAATCATCAGCGAGTTTTTAAATAAAAAAAGTGAAGGCCAAGCGTCAGCAAGGCCAGTAAAAGATATAAAAACTTCTCCGGAGGGTGATGAAAATCATCAGCGAGTTTTTAAATAAAAAAAGTGAAGGCCAAGCGTCAGCAAGGCCAGTAAAAGATATAAAAACTTCTCCGGAGGGGCCTATTCAGGTTCCTCCAAAAAAAACCACGAAACGCAAGAGAGAGACCCTGAAGACGGACGTGAAAGTTTCGGAAGTGACAACCAGTAAGCCCACCTAAGAAGAGAAAAGAATGGAGGTGGATCGAGAAAAGACTCCACCTCCATCTTCATCACTGGGTGAGCCGGCTTTGCAGGCGAAGCTGAGCTCACCGAAGTCGGAGACGTCCAGGCCTCCGGCTTCAACATCGCCGGGAGGCAGCCCAGCGCACAAGCTGCGCTCAAGTAGCCTGCTGGATCGAGACAAAAGGGTCGTCGTCTCCTTCAAGGTGACGTCGGAGACGGATTTAGATTCCGTCACTTTCTCCGACAAGGAGACGACCAGAAGGGATAAACGAGGCTGGCCGAAGAGGAAACCCAGGAAGTGATCCCACAACTTCCTGGGGCAACCCATCCTAGCCAATAGAAATGTTAAATATATTACAGTGGTATTAAACAACGCTACAGTGAGCTAAACATGCTTCTGGCAGAGCATACACCTTTGTGTGTATGTATACGAGAGACACATCTTAGACCGGCGGAGACATATACCCTGAAGGGTTACACCATCCGCCGGCAAGATATCCTGCCAGATGTTCGAGCAAGGGGAGGTGTCGCAATATTAATAAGGCAGGGCCTATCTTACCAGACCCTTCGCCTTGTCACCCTCCTACAAGCTATAGCTGTAAGAATATATGGAACGCTCGAACTCACAGTATGCACATTCTATCTGCCAGACTTCGATTGGGGTATCGAAGATCTGGCACGTTTAACCATGCAAATTCCACAACCATTTCTGATGCTAGGTGATCTTAACGCTCACAGTCAATTGTGGGGCTGTGAGCATAGAGATACACGTGGGAGACTCATCGAAAGTTTTTTGGATGAGTCAAACACGTTTCTTTTAAATACCGGTGAGAAAACACGATTAAACGCCAGAACTGGTGAGATGTCAGCAATTGATCTGACACTATGCTCACCGGCTCATCGACTGGAATGAATGGTACTCCCTTATCCTTGTGGGAGTGACCATCTACCCATCAAAATTTCTCATAACTCACCGATGAGTTGAAACTAATCATCTGATAAGTAAATATCAGACAGGTTTCCGCCAATACCATTCGACGACGGATCAACTTGTTCGCCTTGAGAATTTCATTTACGACAACTTTCTCCGGGGTTATCACTTTGTGGGAGTGTTCTTCGACCTGGAGAAAGGATATGATTTGACTTGGAGGTATGGCATTCTCAGAAAGCTGCATGACTGGGGTCTAAGAGGATCTCTGCCTCAGTTCATTTAAAGTTTTATGTGTGACCGCAAATTTCGTGTCCGGGTGGATGGCACTGACTCTGAGATCCATTTCCCGTAGAATGGTGTTCCCCTGGGCTCGATGCTTAGAGTCACCCTTTTTGCTATAGCGGTCAATCACATCGCAGCTTCAGCCCCGATTCGTCAATGTCTGTATGTTGATGACCTTCCAATTTTCTATGGAGCTCCAGCAATGGATACAATTGAAACGAGACTCCAGCAGAGCATCAACGAAGTGGTGCATTCTGCAAAAAGTGTTGGTTTTCGGTTCTCCACAATTAAAACTAAAGTGGTCTATTTCTGTAGAAAACGCAAGGCACATCCTGATCCGATCCTTTACTTAAAGGGTATCCGCCTTGGATGTGCCGACTCTATTAGGCTTCTGGGACTTGTCTTTGACAAGAAATAAACGTGGCGTCCACACCTCCAATCTCTAGCAGCGAGTTGTCGCAAGGCAATGAATGTGCTTAAGGGATCGGCTGGTACATCGTGGGGTGCGGACCGGGAGATGCAACTGCGGCTCTATTCATCGCTGGTTCTGCCCAGGATGGAGCAGTTACTTGGTAAGACTGTGGAGTATCATTGCGGACACTTCTTTCTTCTATGCGTCTCTGTCCTATCACGATCTCCACTTGTTGCGGTGTCTTGGCTCTCTTTGGCCTTCAAAAGGAGCGCTGTAGAACCTACAACAGATTCCGATACTCGATACAAAAGAATAACACAAATATTAGTAAAAGTTTACTAAATCTATGTCAATTGGACAACACGCACTTTAAAAAAAATTAAGTTAAACAAAATTTTTTAATATCCAAACCTGAATTAATGTGATTTGAGAAAAAAACAAAAAATTTTAATTTCTGTTTTTGTTTACTTCCACAATTTAAATACCTCTATGTCTTTTTAATACAACAATGTACTACAAACTTTACTTGAACAAATTTTACTGTTAAACCCACTGTTGATCTGACAATGTTTAATTTATAACTTTGATCCTAATCGAATCATAGTTTACTTTAAACTCATGATTTTAATCCAACAAATAGTTTACTTTAAACTGAATTCTGGATTAGCTGCTGCTATTATACTCATCATGGATCTTTCTAGAACCACAGTTATTGACACTTTAGAAATATTGTTTTTGTATAGATTCGTCTAGAAGAAATTAGTTTCGCAACAACCATGGGCGCATCCAGAGGGACTAATAATTATTAAAACTTATTAAAATAATATTGTTTTACCTCGGATGCGAACTGACACCAGACTCCTTTTGTGATGCCTTAACCCGCGCGACCAAAGCTAATTCACAAATTATATACAATTTACAACATAATATATCTGTAAGCAAATTTGCTTGTGTGTTTGACTTGTTTATGTATTTGTTTTTGACCAAAAACCTTACTTGTATTTTTATAAATATTTTTTCTTTTGGAAATAAATTATATCTGATTTTACAATATTTTTTTCATTTGATTCCTTTGATTTAAAAAAAACACGTTGTTTTATACATAAAAAATAAATAAATCATAAACTAGATCTAATTATTTTCTTTTTAAATTTACTTTTCTCTTAAATAATTAGGACAAATATTTTCTCTTAAATATTTTTCTTTTATACTTTTTAATTTGCACTTAGAAAAATGAGTAAGGTCCAAAAATTATTCTTTGTAACTTTCAACACAACATAGAAACATAGAATTCATAAACCTCCAATACCTCTTAACAAAGTTACGCAGAAATCAAATTTCAACTTTAAAATTCCATTACAACAATCATAACAATAGACTCAAAGATCATTTCATTTTACACAATCATAACTACAATACCGAATAAGAAATTCACCACCTATACAATATCAACAAAGACCATTCATACAATTCCCAAAACCAACACAAACATCTAACCAATTTTAAAATTACAAATTCCCACAATTTAGTCATTACCTCTGGTTACGTTACCAACCACAAGCTAATAAAAATTTAACTAAGCGACCCATAAAAAATTCATGTAGAGCCATGTTTATGGACACATCATCTGGTGACACTAGACAAGTGCTAAATAGACCAAACTATTTCTTTAAACCAACAGAAGCCTCTTATTTTACACACGAAGAATTGCATACCCAAGAGTTAATTGATTCATGGCATCCTTCACAAACATTCGAAAATTATTTCTTAAGAAATAAAAATCTTGATTACACTTCTAATTATTCTGAAAGATCCCAGGATCAAACTTCCGAACCCAATACGACTAATTATCAACTAAATTTAGAACACAAATTTTCATATGAACAGCGAGAGGTGCTCAATACATAGAACTCAATCACTCATCAGGAAACAAACTACCGTATATATTGATTAGTCACGGAAATTAACCTTCTTTACATTTCTTAATAGATACTTGTAGTATAGAATCATTAATAGATCCGAAATTGTCCATTGTTGATTATTTGATTAAACTAGACAATCATGAATCCATGGAATTTTATACATTAAAATCCCATCATTACTTTGATGGATTATTAGATTTGAGAACACTAGAACAATTAAATTCAAAAATTGATATAAAAACTACATTATTTCATACAGAAACAAAAAGTAAAATTTACTATAAACCTTGTATCAAAACCCCAATATTAAAATCAAAGCAAAAGAAAATTTATCGACATTAGTACCCGTAGAAAAAACTGACTGTGACGTGTTAATACTATTAATAAATAATGTACTTATCCCACAAAGACTATAAAAATAAAAAAATTTTCACGCGAAAATAATAATTTTAAACTAAAACGATACAGACACAAAACTTATTGTAGACCAACCTATAAAATGTGAATATATTAAAGATTTTAAAAAAATTTATAATTTTAATACCACAAAATCCCAAAGCAATAATTGCAACAACACAGACGTAGACGCCCTGGCATACACGAAAGACAATTTCCCATCTTTGTTAAAACATACCGTTACCCAGAGTCTCATAAACAAGTAGTTAAAAGACAAATAGATGAATTACTTGGAAGTGGAATTATAAGAACTTCAAATTCTCCTAGGTTCACTCCAATTTGGATAGTTCTTGAAAAGTAAGACGCTAGTGGTAAACAAAAATGGCGACTCGTCGTAGACTACAAAAAGCTTAACGAGAACACTTTCGACGACATATACCGTCTTTTAAACATTACAGAAAAACTGGACAAATTAAGAAAAACTATGTACATTACTACTTTAGACCTTGCGTCAGGATTTCACCAAATAAAAATGAACCCCAGCTTTCAAAAACTGTTTTACTCGATCGACAACAGACACTAAAAATATACTTCAATGAATTTGCTTTGAAGAACGCACCCGCAACTTTTCAAAGGATTATGGATAACATACTCAGAGACCAAATAGGAAGATGTTGCCTCGTATATATGGACGACATCATAATTTTTTCGACCTCCCTTCAGGTACATATAGAATAACTCGCTCTGCTCGTAAGGGGTCCCCGTTGGCTCCACGTCACAGAAAATAACATTACATGAATTGTAAAAGAAGTTGAAAAAAATACTTACTAAAATGTACATACCATTAGAGAATAATGGGGGGGGGGGGTATTTTTTTGGAAGCGGAATTTTTATGGGGGGAATTGTTTTGTTTGTTTGGTGGGTGGAGGGGGGTATAATTTTTTTGGGGGGTGGGTTTTGGATCGGGGGTTTGGGGGACTGTGCATAAATACGTCTCACATCACATTTTGGGGGGGGGGGATATTTTTTTCTTTTGGGGGGGGGGGTGGGTTTAGGATGGAGGTTTAGGAAGGACTGCGCGTAGATAGGTCTCGCATGAAGATTTTCAAGGGGTAGCGATGAAAAAAATTTGGTTTTCGAATGGGTGATTTTGGGGGGGGGGGGGTGCGTTTTTTCCATTTTCAAGGGGTTGGTGATGAAAAATTATAGTTTATCGAATGACCCCATCAGTTTTAAGAAATTCCCCACCAAATGCAAAATAACCCATCTTTGTACCATGAATAGAACTTAAAAGAGTTTCTAATTACCTACCACATCTTTCTAGTATGTATAGAAGAAAAAGGGTGGTTTTAGGGGTGTTTTTTCCATTTGCGAATGGTGGCGATGGGAAAATTTACTATTATAAAATAATCCTGTTAGTTTAATCCTGTTTCATGTTGAAGAAAAAACAATCCGATCTTTCTATCATGAATAGAAGTGAATTAAGTAAGTTTTAGGGATGTTTCTCCCATTTTCAGTGGGGTTGCGATGTAGGAAATGAAATTTTTCAAAATATTCTGTTAACTTGACGTTATTTCGGGTCGATTAGTGAAAATCCCATCTTCCTAGCATGTAAAGAACAGAAAAACGTAATTTTGTAGGATGGGTTTCCAATTTTCCAATTGAAGTTTACCGATTTTTCTCGTCGGTTTGAAGTAATTTCGCATCGAATATAAAAAACCGCCTCGTTCTAGCATGAATAGAAGTGATAGGGACAGTTTTAGGGGAGTTTTTCCCATTTCCATTTAAAGTTTTGTGTTAGTTTTACTTTATTTTGGGTCGATTGGGGAAATTTTCATCTTTCTAGAATGTATAGAACAGAAAAACGTCATTTTGGAGGATGTTTTTCCAATTTTCTGGGGGGGTGGGGGGCGAGCAATCAAAAAATTGAAGTTTACCAATTTTTCTCGTCGGTTTGAAGCAACTTCGCGTCGAATGCAGAAAACCGCATCTTTCTAGCATGTCTAGAAGTGGGTTAGATTTTACATAGATTAGTGAGTGTGTTAGCTTCACTTTCAGTTAGTAGTAGTAATATTTTATTGTTAAGAAAAAAATAATTTTCTTACAATTTGTAAATAAAATGATATTAAACTATAAATTTATGCTTAAGTATAACATATAACAAGTATAACAAGTATAAATAACATTTATAAAAATAAAAAAAATAAAAAATTTAACAAACTTATAACATTCAAATACATTATGAATTAAATTAGCCAATAATGTTACTTCTTATCTTCAGGCATGCTGTGATAAATTCAAACCACATATTTAGGTGTTCCTTGTTTTCTATTCGTAGTATATAGATAGAGGGTTGTATTTTGTTGACGGAAAGAATAGCAGCACGAGGTTCTTCATATACTGGGCATTCTGTTTAGATATGTTGTAATGTTTCTTTTTGGCAGGTTTGGCATAAAATGCAAATATTTTTTGTGAAGATCTTAGTTTTAAATTGTTCTGTCTATATGTTTATAATGTCATCACTTGCTACTCTGATTTGGCTAATTAGTTTATATTTTTTTTATGATTGAGAAATGTCATATTTGATTCCGTATTGTATTCAGTTATTAATTCTCTATATACTTTATTATACTTTGAAATATTAATTCTGCTTAAATCTTTTTCAATAAGTTTATTTTTAAATTCCTCTATTATATATGCAAAATTTTGTGAAGCAAGAAAATGGTTTTGTTGTTCCCAATTATTATTGAAGGTACTGTTCAAGAAATAATTTTTAAAGTGTGTCACTCATGAAAATTTCATTTTTGTTGCTAGGGGGTTCTTATCCAGTTCGAATGGTTTTTTGTAGCATATTTTTGGCTAACAATTATCTTCCATTTTTAATACATGGATCCACCATTTCAAGGCTTTTTTAAATATTTCTAGATCAACAATGTACAGTCCTATCTCCCGCCTAACAATATAATTTCGTGTGTTTTTTGGCCATGCAAACAATATTTTGAAAAATGTAACCTGCACTTTTTCTATATAGTCTACACAGTCAAGCGCCCACATCTCAGTTGTATACAACAGACCTGATATTAGCATAGTTTGGTAAATCTTAATATTGCTTTCCCATTCACATACATTCCTAAGGATGCTTCTTACGACGCTTGATGCCCTGTTACCTCTATCCACCACATCTTTAATCACTGTTGTAGCTGCTCCGGATGAGCCGAATTTAATGCCCAGATAATTAAATTGTTTTACTATTTCAATACAGTTTTGTTTATATGTAAAATGAAAATTTTTTTCCCGTAATTTTCCTTGATGAAAAATAAATATTTTCGGTTTTTCAACATTCAATTCTGGTTTATTATTATCATTACATTTTTCAAACGTTTGTAGTTGTTTTTTACTTTTATAGTGGGTACTGGGCAGAAGTACTAGGTCATCAGCGTAGCCCAGTTAATGAAGCGTGTTATATGCATCACTACCTATACCAGAGCAGTCATTCAGTTGTAACTCCTTCCCTAGATTTGAGATGTAAATAATAAACAATAAGCCAGTTAGACAATCAACCTGCATTAACCCAGACCCTGATTTGACAAATTTAGTTCTTTCATTATCCTTTCTAATGTACTACTCAATATTTTCATAAATATTCCTTATAATTCGAATAATCTAACTACTTATACCCATTCTAAATAATTTTTGCCATAAAATGTATCGATCAATTGTGTCAAATGCTCTTTTATAATCTACAAAAATAGCAAATAATTTAGATTTCGGTAATCTTAATTGTTGGTTAATTACTGAATATAATGTAAATATATTATCTCTGCAACCTCGATGTTTTCGGAACCCGTTTTGTTCTTGTGCGAGTAAGTTATTAGATTCTACATAGATTTCAATTCGTTTGTAGATAATAGAAGTAAAATCTTCAAAACAGTATTGGCCAGTGAATCTATTTCATTCATTTCAATAAGTCTATCAAAGTATGGATGTATGTAGTCCTGGAAACTGTCCTCACTAGAGATGATCCTTTTCTCATACATGTTTTGTAAATATTTTTCCCAGTCTAGAATATCTATTTCATTAATATGTCTACGTTTATTTTTAAATTGACCCATAGCATTCCAGAACCCTGCATAGTCTCTCACACCGACCAATTTATCTTTTAGTTCTTCATAATAATTGTGTTTAGCTAATATTTAGTGAATTATTATTAAAATTATGAGCTTTACATACTTTCAATGCATTTTTTGTTCTAATCTTATACTGTCTACATAACTTGTTAAACCAGGGCTTGTTGTCTTTTATTGCGTTTTTTGTATTCAAATGAATTAGTTGTACCATTTCCAACGATTGTGCTACGTTTCGAATAGTTTTAAATAAATCTAAATAGGAATCGTTATGATCAGTTAATTCAGTGTTTATATAATTATGATACTCTTCTTTCTTCAGATCCTTCCATTTATACTTCTGAAAATGTGTAAAACGCCCAACACATTGTATTTCATTTTGGAAACTTACATTTCTTAAATTCAGTATGCATGGAAAGTGATCCGAGTTATTCACTTCGTGGTTTACAAACATTTGATTTACCATATGTATATAGTAAGGTTGATCCATATATAATCAATTATACTTTTGCCGCGTAGTCCTGCATGCGTATAAGATGCTGGTCGATCTCCATTTGTTCTTCCATTTGTTCTTCCATTGAATACAGCAAATCCCCGTTTTTCCATTACATCAACTAAATCTCTCCCTTGTTTATTAATTTTAGAATCCAAAGTTAATCTTTCAGCAAATATTTTATCAGGTTCAATAGCATTTTCATTACAACTATTGAGGTCACCTATATAACAATTCATGTCTCCCCCTATTATAATGACATTTTTGTGGGTGATTTGCGTATCTAGTATATTATCCAGCTTCTCTAAATAGATATCAAATTGTTCTTGTTTAGCGAAGTAAACAACTCCTGTTATCATCTTTACATTATTTATTTTAACTTCAACTCTAATCCATATTTCTGTTTTTTACTAACGATTTTAACAGATACTGATTTTCTTCTCCTCACTAATAACATCAACCCTCCTGATGCCCGTCCTCTATTAAATGTTTTAATCGCTTGACTAAAATAACAATTATATCCTACAATTGTATTTTCTATATTCTTTGAAAGTTCAGTATTCCAAGTTTCAGTCAACCCTATTATATCATACTTAAATAGCTCATGCCTAATTTCTATCGCGTTTTTCAGTCCGAAGCAATTCCAAAATTTTAACATTAAATTGGGTTTAAATTGATCTTGGTGTTTGTGTTTAAATTAATTGATTTTTTTATATTTATATTATAATTGTTTTTAACACTTCTTCACATTTCTTCATTTTCTTCAGATGATTATGCTAGCATTCGTTTCCCTGAAGGTTTTCCTATTTGTTTGTTTTCTTTAAATAGTAAGGGTTTTTCACTTTGTTCTCTTCTAATTTCAACCGATAAATCTCGGTTTATAAAAATGTAAGTACCTTTTAACTTCTTTCTTGCATTGAAAATTTCTTCTTTTTTCTTTAATGAGTGTAGAATTATTTTTAATGGGCGATTGGTTTTATCTTTTTTTCCAATACGAAATAAAGTATCGATTTCATTTTTAATTCAATTCACTACTAATTTTTCATTTATCATACTTAGAACATTTTCCTGTAATTTATTTTCATCATCATCGCTTTCCTCTATTCCGTGAACAATTAAATTTTTTTGGTTAACTAAGCTATGCAGATAATTAATTGTCTTTTCCTGCTGTTTTACTTTATCTTTAAGTTGTTTATTTTCATTTAGTAAGTGTTGGCACATATTTTTTACTTCTAACTCTTTTTCTGATTAATCCATTTTTTCTAATATTTTGCCGAGATTCTGTTCCATTTTAAATTAAATTAATTATAATTTAAATGATATTTGAAAAATTTGTATCAATTAATTCATTAATAAATTTTCTTTTAAAAACATATTAAGGGAAAACTTACGAAATAAATTTCAACCAAATTTTTTATTACATTTAATCAATTTACCCCACATTAATTTTTTTAGTTAATAGTTAACCGAGCTATTTACTTTGTAAATAGCTCGGCTCTTTCATGGGATATCATCACTTTTCAAAGAGCAACTATTATCTGAAGTCTAGAGCTATTTACTTTGTAAACAGCTCGGTCCTTTCTTCCATATCATCACTTTTAAGAAGCAACTATTATATGAAGTCTTGAGCTACTTACTTTGTAAATAGCTCGTTCCTTTCTTCCATATCATCACTTTTTAAGAAGGAACTATTACATTAGGATTTTCCCCAAAACTCGGCCCTTTCTTACATTTACGTTTTTGGTCGGATATCAATCCTTTTTCAAAGGCTTAAATTATTATTATTATTAAATATTTATTGACATAAATCAATTAGAAAAATCATACATTTTTGGCTTATAAGAAAGAAAAAAAATAATTTAGTACATAAACAAAAAAACATAATTCAAAAAAAAAGCAGATACAAAACACTTCAAAGCATAATTTAAGTAAAAATTCAAAATTTAACTAAATTTGGTAAAAATGTGTGTAACTAAAATAAGAGTACAAAAAGACAAAGAGAAAAAATATAAAAAATAAAACGTAATATTGTATTGAGGAAACATGGACTAATTTAGTGTAAATGTACCTTCCTCTTATCATATATGTATTGAAGGTATTTTACGACTGGTTGCACTGAGGAAGCATGCGTTATACTAAGGATATCCTGGGCACTGTACAACTGTAAACTGTTCACAGCATCTCTTTCAGTACCTGAAGTTCCCGGGCAGTCCTCTATCAAATGACTTATGCTTTCAGCTCGATCACATAATACACATATTCTCACACCATTAAGTTTCCTACTCTCCCATTTGAAACCATAAGTACGAAAATTCGCAATCAAATGTCTCTCATTTCTAATACAAATATTCAGATATCTAGCACCTTGTTTATAATGGTATAAAGTTGCATAAAAACTCAAGCTCTCTTTCTTTGCAATATCATTTAAATATAGTTTTATTGCAAGTTCTTCAAGTTGTTCTTTCACAAACCTTTTATTAGAATTATAAACAATATTTAGCAATTGCCTTTCACTCAGAACTTCGTTGAATCTTACTGTCAATCCTTCATTCAAGCAACTTATTTGCAACCCTTTATTACTATTTATAACCCGATTATGGTAATTGATGGCTTTCTGCAGGCAATGATATTCAACGCTTCTGGTTCCTAACTCTAAATTGATTGCTGAATTAGGAATTGATCTTGATACACATAATATTTCTTTCAGGAAGTTATGCATGACGGTATTTATAGTTCTAAAGTTATCATTGGTATTATTGCTATTGAAAGTCCATATTTCACTGCCATACGTTAAAACTGGTAATACCAAAGCGTTGCATAGTTTTGTTATAACATGTATAGGAAAATTTTCATATTCGTAAACGTATCGACGTATATACATTAAAACTTTTTTGGCCTTATCACATACTCGCTCAATGTGATCAATCCATCTTCCATTATTGGCCAATATTACACCCAAGTATTGGTAAGTGTTCACATTCTCAATCACACTCCCCTTGTATTTAAAAACTTCATTAACACTCACCTTTCGACCATTACTCACTCTCATAATTTTAGTTTTTCCCACATTAACATTGATCTTCCATTTATCACAATATTGTTCTAATGCCATCAAGCTCCTTCTCATGCCACCAATTGTGTAGGATGTTAGAACCACATCATCAGCATATAATAGAATCTTTATCTCCTTACCCTTAACACAAGGAGACGTGGTACTTATTTCCTCCATCCATACATAAAGGTCATTAATGTATAATAAGAATAGCAATGCTGACAAATGACAGCCTTGTCTTAGCCCCTGGTATGTTTTAAAATCAGGGCCCACATCACCCCTGTCCGATCGAACACAACAGCTGGTGGAACGATAAATGGACCTAATAACATTAATAAATTCTAATGGCAATCCAATTTTCAATAATTTCTGCCATAACAAGTATCGGTCAATCTTATCGAATGCCTTTTCAAAGTCAATGAAGCACAGATATGATTTCAATCTTTTTATTTTTAAAGTTTTATCAATGATAGTCTTCAAAACTAGAATATTGTCCATTGTTTCGTAGCCTATTCGAAAACCCGCCTGTGCCTCATTGACTATGCCATTCTCAACCATCCACTGACGTAGCCGATCGGCCAAGAGCTTTGTATAGAGTTTACTGACGCTAGACATCAGTGTTAGTCCACGATAACTACCGGGTCGCAAGTATCACCTTTTCCCTTATACAAATTTATAACAACCCCCGTTGACCAAGATTGTGGGTATTTTTTATTAAAAATCATAGCTCTGAGAAGGACTTTCAAAATCGCACCGAATTCCGCACAGTGAGTATAAGTAACTTTGATTATCTCGTTTATAATTCCGTCTATACCCGCAGCCATACTATTTTTTGCCATGTTAATCACATATTCGATGTCTTCCTCGTCTATGTTCAAGTCGATATAGTTGCTTAAACCATCCTGCTCTATTTCTTCAAAAGTCAATTCTTCCCTCTCGGGCGCTATTCCAATCAGCTGGCGGTAATATTCGTTCCATTCATATACACCCAGGTAAGTCCCACCACAATTCCTGTGTTTTTGGTTCAAGATTTTCCAAAGTAACTTACCATCGTTATTGTGAACAGCATTATTCACTCTCTGTACGTAATTGTTATCATATTGAGCCTTTTTAAATTCACACAAAGATACAAATGTATCCTTGCACTCGAGATATTGATTTAGGGTTAATTGATTTTTATCCCTCCTCATTCTTCTAAGTTTGTTCTTTAACTCTCTTCTTTTATGTTTACACTCCGCATCATACCAATTATATTTTCCACAGGCAGGATTAGGTGAGTAAGATTTAATTTCAAAATCCATGCTAAGAAAGGCTAGCCAATCTTGTAAAACCGTTACAGCCTCGTCAATGTTATTCATAGACACCAGATGCCTTACTCCAATCATGTATAGACGAGATTCAGAGCTGTTTATTCGACACAACAGTTCATTCTTCTTGTTTGGGTCCCACCTATACCGGGGTGGCCTTGTATAATTGTTAGAAACTACGTCATTCCTTTCAACAATTCTAACTTTAATATCAAGTGAAAAATGTGGGGATTCAAACAAATCACCTACTTTCATATCAACACCATCATTCCAAAGACCTTTAGTAACAAATACGTAGTCAACAACACTCCTTCCAAGCTTTGATATGTATGTCCAAACACCCTCTTTATCACCAGCTGATCTACCGTTCAAGATTACTAAGCCAGTTTGCCTTATCAAGCGAAGAAATTTTTTTCCATAGTTATTAATACATGTATCCATGCTACGCCTTGGCATTAACACGTCATCTTCCATATTTATATGATCACTCTCCGTACCTATCCTAGCATTCAGATCCCCACCAATCATTAACTCAGTTCCCGGAAATTTTCGTACCAAATTCACTATTTCATCACCTAACACATCAAAAAATTGGTGATTTGAATACTTAGAACTTTCGGGTTGCAAATAAATCACCCCCATCAATATTTGCTTCTGCCCATATACTATCGATAGCCAAATCATCTCATTCAACTGACTTTCAATAACGGTTATACCCTTGTTCTTATACCGTTCGTTCTTATACCGCTTTTACTTATACATTTATATCCATTCAACTTGGGTACCTCAGTTGGACCCGTCCATGTTTCCACAAACGCTAAAACATCAAAATCATTAATATACTCTAAAATATGTTTGTTGCCAAGCTTCGTTTTCAGTCCACCTGTATTCCAGTAAGAGATATTTAGTTTTTTTCTGCATCTTTTAAGTTTCTTCTCGTATCATTCTTATTAGCAAAATTTATTCTTTTGGAAACTTGGGAGATCTTCTCCTCCGCTTCTTCAATTTCACTAGATGATTGTGTTACTGGTCGTTTATTATTACGCCTCATGATCGTCTCTCTTCGCATTCTTCTTCTTTCACTTTCCCTTATTCGTAATGCTTTGGGAAGATCTTCGTTGATATAAATTGTTGTACCAGCCAATTTTTTTTTTCATTGATAATTTTTGATTTGGTTTTGTGGCTACTAAGAACGAGTTTAGCTGGCCTTTTATTATTTTTAACTGCCTTACCAATTCTATAGACTTGTTGAATTTCATTCTTTGAGATACTTATATCTAGTTTCGTATTCAGCAATTGTACAATGTCATCTTCCAACTGCGATTCATTATCGTTTTCGTTAACACCATGTATTATCAAATTGTTAGAGTTGACTTTTTTCTCCAACTGTAGTATTACTTCATTTTGATATTCCAGTTTTTTTTCAACTGACTCACATCTAATTCTCAACTGTTCATTCACTTCTTTCAAGTTGTCAATTTCTAACTTAAGTTTTTTTTCATTTTCATCAAACCGCTTGAAGATGGCATCGAGCATTAATTTATTCTGTTCATCAAGCTCCATTATTAAACCAAATTTATTATTAATTTGAAGATATAAACAAGTTCTGATTGTGTGTACTACACAAATAAAAATTGGTCACTTATATTTAAAAAAAAATTCAAGCCACTTGAGTGAAATTCGAACCGATGCTACTGGTTAGCAAGCGATTTATGGAATAACACTTTAACTGACTGCGCTATCGTACTAGTTGTTCGTAGCTATTGAATATTACTACTTTTTTCAAAGAATTAGAATGACCAGTATTATAATAAAACTGTGTTCTACTGTCTTCGGAAACAAAAAATTATATCACATAAGTTTTAATTTAGCTTATATAGAGCATATTCTTCTATATCTTGGTAGCAAGATTTGATTTTGAACTATTTATAAATTGGATTAATAACTCACATAAACACAAAAATGCACCGAACCGTCAACACAAATTAGAGGTTAAAAAACGAAAGGCTTAAATATACGAAGACGAAGGCTTCGCACAAAACGCTACGCGTTTTGATACTCTTCACGTATGCTTTGCATTTCTTTACGCTTCGCGATACTTTACTCTTTTTAGATTCACATATACAAAGGAGACCGCTTCGCGTTATATAACGTCAACTGGCTCTGCTCGCTTTTTGAAAGGCTTAAACATCAATATAATGTGGTTGTTATAAAATAATAGCGACAATGAGAAATCAAACCCTTTAAAACAAAAAATTCTAAATCGGTTCATAAATGATGGAGTTCTGAAGTAAAACAATTATATTTGTAACACTTGTATGTTTATTGTATAGAATCTCATATATGTTACGTATTGACCAACAGTATAATAGAAATGTCTTAGAAATTCTCCACCAAATGCAAAAAACCCCATCTTTCTACCATGAATAGAACTTAAGGGGTTGTTTTCCCATCTTTTTTTGGAGTGGTGAGGAAAAGTTTTAAGTTTTTCTAATTACCTTCTTCATTTGTAGCTATTAAGCGTCAAATGCAAAAAACCACATCTTTCTGACATGTATAGAAGAAAAAGAATGCTTTTAGGGGTGTTTTTTCCATTTGTGAATGGTTGCGATTGGAAAATTTACTCTAATAAAATAATCTTGTTCTTTTAATCCAATTCCACGTGGAATAAAAAAAAACGTTCGTTCTAACATGAAAAGGGCAGTTTTAGGGGTGTTTTTCCTCTTTTTGGGGATTGCGATGTAGGTTATGAAATTTTCGTGGTATTCTGTTAATTTGACTTTATCTTGGGTCGATTGGTGAAAATCCCATCTTTCTGCCATGAATAGAAGTTAAAAGGGTAGCTCCGGGGGTGCTTTAGAGATTTTTTTTGGGAGGAAGCGATGAAAGTTTTTAAGTTTTTTGAATAACCTTCTTAATTTGTAGCTGTTTAGCGTCGAATATAACAAACTGCATCTTCCTAGCATGTATACAAGAAAAGGGGTAGTTTTAGGGGTGTTTATCCCATTTTCGAAGGATAACGATGGAAAAATTTACGTCTTAAAATATTCCTATTATTTTAAACCCGGTCCACGTCGAATGAAGAAAACCTGATCTTTCTTACACGAATAGAAGTGAAAAAGGCAGTTTAAGGGGTGTTTTTTCGGAGGTTTCCGATGTAGGTAATGAAATTTTTCAAAGTAATCTGTTAATTTGACTTTAAAAAAAAATCCCATCTCTCTAACTAGAACTGAAATGAAATGGCAATTTTACGGTTGTTTTCCTTATTTTCGGCAGGGGGAGGGGTTGCGATGTAGGAAATGAATTTTTTGAAAGTATTCTGTTAACTTGACTTTATTTCGGGTCGATTGGTGAAAATCCCATCATTTCAGCATGTAAAGAACTGAAAAACGTTATTTTGGGGGGTGTTTTTTCGATTTTTTGGGAGGTTGCAATAAAAAATATAAAGTTTTTCGAAATAACTGCCTAATTTGTAGCTATTAAGCGTCGATTGCAAAAAACTGCATCTTGTTGCATGTATAGAACAAAAAGGTTGTTTTTGGAGGTGTTTTTCCCAAGTTCGAAGGGTTGTGATGGAAAAATTTTCTTCCTTCAAATAATTCTGTTATTTTGAACCTGTTCCACGTCGAATGGAAAAAAACCGATCTTTCTATTATGAATAGAAGTGAAAAGGTCAGTTTTAGGGATGTTTTCCCCATTTTCGGTGTGGTTGCGATATAGGTAATGAAATTTTTCAAAATATTCTGTTAATTTGACGTTATTTCGGGTCGATTACTGAAAATTCTATCTTTCTAGCATTTATAAAAAAGAAAAACGTAATTTTGGAGTATGTTTTTCCAATTTTCCGGGGGGTTGCACTGAAACAATTGAAGTTAATAAATAATAATTGATCGATGCAAAATATAATAAAAAATCTTTATTACAAAATTACAAAAAAAAATCTGTACACAATGTTCACCCATCCAATTACTGATTTTAACTAACGTCAACGTCAACAACAAGCCAATTCACTACTATAGGTTAAAGAAATTTTGAGTGATAATATAGTTGATTGTGTTTTCTACATGGTTGTTTAGTTTTATATGGTCTAATACAATCAATATTTAAATACCTTAGTGTCATCCAATCAGATAGGACTCTATAAAAATATCAACGAATAAGATAAATATATACGTTCTAATGCTAATTTGATTAAAACGAAAATTGTAAAAATTTTCTTTTTTCCGATACAAATTTCCAGTTTTCGCAATTTTCCCGTCGGTTTGGGTACTACAGCTACCTACATGCCAAATATCAACTTTACAGGATATCTGGAAGTAGCTCATAATTATGATATCTAATACTTAAGTTTTTAAGGCGTTCCCGCGAATTTTGCGTTTTTGAAGTGAAATAACTTTTTAACCCAAGTTGATCTTTTTAACGGTTAATTCGTTAACGTTGATTGAAATAAAACTGTTTCTTATAATTCCGTAAGGTATCTAAATTCAAAATATCAACACTGTAGCTCTTTTCGTTCAAAAGATACAGCACCTAAAATATGACTCTAAATTAAGGTGTAGTAATGGCACTGTAGTGAGAAGTCCGAATGTGTCCGTTAAATCTCGGCCTTACGCACTACCGTGCTCTAGATATTAAACGGTTATGTGGTTCAATTAAATTTATAATATTGATTACGCTATTGTATCATAGTTGCTTGTATGCTGGCAATTTTAAGTGGTATGTAAACTTTGCTTTATGTTTCGCATTGGCGGTTTGGTATTATATTTAATAATTGAGGTTATAATAGACAAAACTTTCTTATTGTATTACAGTTTTTCAAATTTGGAAAAAGAAGTATTTTGAATTATTTCACTTAAACACGACACTTAACTATTAGTTTTTGTATTTGTTAGTTACAAAGATTTAATTAATTAAAATTTTATTTTAATTTTAATGAGCGAATTATTTTGACATGTATACTTAAGCCCGTTCCAACCAGTCCTCTTATCTACTTTCAGTTTTATAGTATACTCGCTCTGCTGGCAAGGGGGCTCCCCCCTTGACCCGTTGGTAGCGATGAAAAAAATTTGGTTTTTCGAATTGGTGATTTTGGGGTGGGGGGGGAGCATTTTTTCCATTTTCAAGGGGGTGGTGATAAAAATTAAAGTTTATCGAATGGCCCCATTAGTTTTAAGAAATTCTCCACCAAATGCAAAAAAACAATCTTTCTACCATGAATAGAAGTTAAAAGAGTACTTTAAGGGTTTGTTTTCCCATTTGTTTAGGAAGTGGTGAGGAAAAATTTTAAATTTTTCTAATTACCTTCTTAATTTGTGGCTATTAAGCGTCGAATGCAAAAAACCACATCTTTCTAGTATGTATAGAAGAAAAAGGGTTGTTTTAGGGGTGTTTTATCCATTTGCGAATGGTTGCGATGGGAAAACTTACTATTATAAAATAATCCTGTGTGTTAATTTAATCCTGTTCCACGTTGAAGAAGAAAAAACTCGATCACTCTATCATGAATAGAAGTGAAAAAGTCAGTTTTAGGAATGTTTTTCCCACTTTTGTTGGGGTTGCGATGTAGGTTATGAAATTTTTCAAAATATTCTGTTAACTTGACGTTATTTCAGGTCGATTAGTGAAAATCCCATCTTCTTAGCATGTATAGAATTGAAAAACGTAATTTTGGAGGATGTTTTTCCAATTTTCCGGGTGGTTTCAATAAAAAAATTGAAATTTACCGATTTTTCTCGTCGGTTTGAAGTAATTTCACATCGAATATAAAATACCGCCTCGTTCTAGCATGAATAGAATTGATAGGGGCAGTTTTAGGGAAGTTTTTCCCATTTCCGGGGGGTTGCAATATAGGTAATAAAGTTTTCTGTTAATTTTACTTTATTTTGGGTCGATTGGTGAAATTTTCATCTTTCAAGCATGCATAGAACTGAAAAACGTAATTTTGGAGGATGTTTTTCCAATTTTCCGGGGGGTTGCAATAAAAAAATTGAAGTTTACCGATTTCTCTCCTCGGGTTGAAGCAATTTCACGTCGAATGCAAAATGCCGCATCATTCTAGCGTGAATAGAAGTGAAAAGGGCACTTTTAGGGGTGTTTTTCCCATTCTGGTTGCAATGAAGGTTATGAAGTTTTCTGTTAATTTGACTTTATTTCGGGTCCAATGGTGAAAATTCCAGCATTCTGGCATGCATAGAACAGAAAAACGTAATTTTGGGGGATGTTTTTCCTATTTTTCGGGGGGTTGCAATAAAAAAAATTTAGTTTTCCGATTTTTTCCGTTGGTTTCAAGTAATTTCGCGTCGAATGCAAAAAAACGCATGTTTCTAGCATGTCTAGATGTGGGTTAGGTTCTATATAGATGAGTGAGTGTGTCTGCTTCACTTTCAGTTTTATAGTATATTCGATTACAAAAAGTATTTTTCAACTTAAGGCAACACAATTTCAAAATATAGTTGGACAAATGTGAATTTTTAAGAAAGGAAAGTGATTTTGTAGGCCATATTGCAACGACAGAAGATGTCAAGCCAAATCCAAAAAAAAAAAGGTTTACAAAAATTTCCCCTCACTCAAAACCACTAAAGAAATCAAAAGATTCCTCGGACTCCTCGGTTATTACAGGAAATTACAAAACTATAAAAATAAACGACGATTATGTCAAATGTGTTAACTTTTGTAAAACACTATTGCGTTATGACCTTATATTAACCCCAACTTAAACAAAATCTTTATACTGACGACTGGTGTAAGTAATAAAGCTATAGTTGCTATCTTGTCACAAAGAAAAATTTTTCAAGACCTACCTAATTGTTATGCATCACGAACTTTAATTTAGACTGAACAAAATTATTCAATAATTGAGAAGAAACTACTTGCAATTGTTTGGGCTACGAAATAGACAATACATTGGAACCGAAATTTACTATTGTGACATAAACCCCTTACATGGTTATTTTTCCTTAAGAAACCTAACTCAAAATTAGTACGATGACGGTTAAAACTTGAAGAATTTGATTATAATATTGTAAATAAAGAAGGTACAAATGCGGACGCACTATCTCGTGTCGAGATTCATGCTAATGAAACTCAGTCACAACAGGTAGAAGCAAGCACATATCATTCAGCAGACGAAAATCAAAATCCAGGTATATCTATCTCTGAACGTGCCTTAAACCAATTCTCTAATCAAATATTAATGGACCCTGGGTTACGCGACAAAAACCATACCGTAACACTATTTAAAACACAAACACGACGAAACTAAGACGAAAACGCGATGATCGACGTATTCAAAGAACACATTTCACCCACGAAATTAACAGCCATAATGACTGATGACGATACTTTCTATTAAATTTCCCGTATTTTAATCGATTATCATTGTGTATCTAAACACAGAAGTATTTTTATGGAAGTACTTTAAAGATAAACTTCAACAAAACCGAAATTCCTAGTAAACCTTTGGAAATTATCCACATTGACATTTTTTAGAAAAAAAATCATATCCGTACATTATTTAGCAGATACTCACGGTACGCAGAAGCTTAATTCTCTCATTTAAAAACTATAGAAATTAACAAAATTATCAAAGAATTTGTATCACGTAACGGTATACCACGCAAAACTATTAAAGATTCAGCACAAGAATTTAATAGTATTAATTTAAAAGAATTCCTTAAACTATATAGTATTGACGATTATACAACGACACCTAAAAGCAGTGCAGGTAGCAGCCCCGTAGTACGATTTCACTCAACCCTTTTAGAAATATTTAGAATCATAGAGAGAGAAAACAAAAACGAAACTTTCGAAGAAAAACTTAAACTCAGTTTAATCACCTACAACAATAGCATTCATTCAGGAACTAACTCCGTACGAAGCAAAGCATTTTGAATAATCCTAATAATGACCCCTCTACACAAATTAACAAAAATCTTTTTAAAGAAATCAAAATAATTAAGGAAATAATTACAAAACATTTTAACAAACGAGACCATATTGACAAAATTAACACTAATCGGCAAGACATACCTACTCTCAATGATAACGATACCGTATACGCACGGAACGATAGGGTAGATAAAAACACACCTCCTTTTATAAAACACAAAATACAAGACGCACAAAATCAATCAATAACACTTAATACGATTAAATTAGCTTGAGCTAATTCATACTGATGATGACTACATTGTAGTCGAAATACGTATTTATAAAATACAAACAAATGTTCTAGGAATTAGGGCAAAATTTGAAATGTAATTTCAAAAAACGAGTTCTCTTTGATTATTTCAATAATCTTTAAAAATACTTGAGCTAATTCATGCTGATGATGACTACATTGTAGTCGAAATACGTATTTATAAAATACAAACAAATGTTCTAGGAATTAGGGCAAAATTTGGAATGTAATTTCAAAGAACGAGTTCTCTTTGATTATTTCAATAATCTTTAAAAATATGATTCAACATTTTGACAATATAACTAATTATATCAATAAAGAAGCAACCGCTTTACATGAATTTATCAATACTTTAAGACTTACAAATAAAAACACATCTACCGAAATAGATAAATAATTATCAAGTAATCAGCTTTATTTTTCTGCATGAAATCAATTACAAATAGTAGGGACACATATTGCAAATATAATTGATGCTGCAAAATTAAAAATTATTTAAAAATATATTTTAAGTCACAACGAAACTGAACAAATATCAAACATATTGAAAAAATTTAAAACACATTCTATTGAGTTTTATATGTTATATTCAACAACTGCAGCATCTTCATTAATGGAATGGTATACAACAGTCAAAAATATAGTAATTGGGATCAATTTGATTCTCCTCAAATAATATTTAACAATATTAACATAAACAATATTTTAGAAGACATTATGGTAAAAAACTTACAAGAAAATACATCATATTTATCATATATCTTTTAGTATTCTTTTAGGGACAGTTGTTCTAATAACAGTATCATAATTCATTTACAGAATTAAAAGATTGCATCAAAAGCAACATCATCCAGAAGTATCCAATATCACAGCATCTTATTCAACATCACCAAATCTTGGAGCTGTCACCTTTCCTGGAAGACCAAAAACATCATCATGCGGGAAGAGTTACATATTGTAATATTAACATTTGTATTAGTGGATTATATTACCTTTTATCTATATTTTGAAATGAGTTTCTTGAATTTGGTGGTGATAAATTAAATAAAGTGATCATGATCTTGTTCAACTTAATACTATCAAGTGAAAATATTACCATCCAATGGCTATCATCAACTATTGTGCTTATCCATAAAAAAGGTGATATATCAAATATAGATAACTATAGACCTATCAGCTTAACATCGAATCTGTATAAAGTATTTTCAAAAATAATTCTTAAACGAATTGAGACAACCCAATTCATCCAATAGAACAAGCAGGTTTTAGGCATGCGTTCTCAACGCCAGACCACCTACAAGCTATCTGTCAAATATTTGAAAAATGTCAAGAATATCAAAAAACCCTATTTGTAGTCTTTGTGGATTTCACTAAAGCATTCGACAGTTTGGAACAATGCTTTATCTGGCGATCCCTTGAATTCTTTGGTATACCTTCAAAATACATCAGCATTATCAAGAAACTTTACCATGGTCACTCAGATCGAATTAGGTTGGAGAGTCTGGGTCCAGAATTTCCTATAAACAAAGGAGTAAGGCAAGGCAACTCTCTGTCGCCAAAACTATTTAATACAGTGTTAGAATATAAATTCTCCGAGATTCAATGGGAAGGCCTGGGTGTTGAAACTGATGGTATTAGACTCTCCATCTTGCGATTTGCAGACGATTTTGTTTTACTTGCGGAAAACGCTGAAGACATACAAATGATGATGAAGACATACTCGATGATGTGAGCACAACTTTTAAGGAAGTTGGTCTAATAATAAATCGCAGCAAAACAAAAGTTATGTCAAACTCCCAACAGTTACCTATTCTCTTGAATGGTGTTTCTGTCGAGTATGTTAACAAATGTAAAGACCTTGGAAAAATGTTATCTATGCAGAGTAGTTCAAACGAATTAAAAGCTAGAATGGCAAATTCATGAAAAAAGTTTTGGTCGTTAAAACACATACTCAAGGGCGACATTCCAATAAATCTGAATTGGAAGGTGATGGATGCCTGTGTACTACCAGTGCTATCGTATGAATCTCAAGTTTCGGTACTAACTAAAAAAGACTACAAAAGACTTCGTTCATGCCAGCGTGCGCAAGAACGATGCATGCTTGACATCAAAAGAGCTCAAAAAATTCCCTCTTTGAATATAAGAGCTGTAAGTAAAATAAAAGACGTAGTAGTGCACATCAAACGACTGAAATGGCAATAGGCGGGACATGTGTCGAGGCTTGGGGGTATGCGCTGGATCTCAAAAACTACAACTTGGATACCTTATAATTCCAGAAGGAGGAGAGGACGCCAGATAAGACGGTGGAGGGACGAACTTGTCAAATTCGCAGGTGGTCAGTGGATGCGCTAGGCAAACAATAGGGAAAATTGAAAGCAATTAGTGGAGGCCTTTGCCCAGCCAGTGGGCTGATTTAGGCTATTATTGTTATTATTATTATTATTATTTATCTATGTTTTATGAAACAATTAATAATAATCATTCTCGTTAAATAACATTATACAACATTCCAGAAAGTTTATAATCTAGAGACGTAGGCGACAGGCCGAGTAAAGTATACAAAGAATATTTTTATGAACCTACCAACCATTTTGTTTGTTAATATACTTACTTGTGCTATATTTATATCAATTGTATTACTCTATTGTACTAAGTATTTGAAATATTATTGTAAAGTAAATTTTGTAGTTTGAAAGTGTGAATATTAATTCACGCACGAAATTTTTATTTCTTTTTTTGCTGACTTACGGAGGTTGTCCCACAAAATCGATGACTAACCATTTTGTTTATGTTTGATACATATTTACATTCCCTAAAATTTTGGAAGTGTGTGAACAAATTGCACAGTATTAATTGTTTTGCATATACATTGCGGCCGACTGACCAGCTCCGTCCTCATATTCAGCTACCCGACTATCATAACTTTTATTTAAATGCAATATACAATTTGTATAACAATTTTCAGCCTTATTAAATTAATTTTATTACTTCGGTAGGTCCGACAGCTTTGATAGTGCACTTGAGAAAGCTGTTTTTCGCTTGACTGATCGCAGTATATTTGTGTACGCAACCATCGTAATAAACTATAAAAAAACTAGGATAAACTAAATTCAGAGAAGTTTTAGGCTCTTGATCTAGGACTATAAGTACATGCTTCCAAGATAACTTTACAAAATTATTGTACAGTAAACGCAAATAGTATTTATGTAAAAAAGTATATAATTGATATAAAAAAATCCACTAGACTTCCTGGGGGTTGCACACCCCTGTGGGAGTGCGTAATGATGCAATTTTCGGTATTGATCAAATACGATTTTTTTTGAAAATATTTTAATGGCATATTTTACCAACTTTTTCACGATGTTTAGAAAAAATTTTCATAGGTATCAAAGTTGTTTTATCTGACTACAGTTTGCCAAATCCTCATGCACGTAAAAGTCGCCCAAGTTGCCATTGGTAACCCAATCTGGCAACCCTAGGGCAAAAACCTCCCCCATTAGGACCCACTGCTTTATGTTTCCAGCCAATCTCACCCACTGACTACCCACAAAGCTTACAATGTTGTCTCTTCAACCATTAAACTGGCTACCTCTCTTTCCTTTTCCCTCGTACTTTGCCGTTTCGTGCACCGTACTGTCCAAGTCTATCTTTCAAGCCTCGAAACACGACCGACTTTTGATTTTATTTTCTTTCTAATGTGTTGTGATCGTTTGTACTGTTTTTGTTTTGTTTTAATATTTAACATTATTCTTTTTAAGGGACAAGTTTTTATTTGAAAATGCTCTATTTTAGTCAGTGCTAAGGTCTGAACCCCATACGCTTGACCAAACAGCACCCGGGATCTACGACCTTACCCTTTAGCTTAATAGAATGTCGCTTCGAATTATATGTCCCAAGGACCATTATTTTTTCCACGCATTTGTTATTTTTTGATGAATTTTTCAAGAGCGAGTCCAGGGATGGAAACAAAAATATTTTTGTGTCTAAAAACATCTATGGTTGCCATCGATATTTAAAATCTAAAAACATCGATGTATCGATGTCATAACTAGTGATGTTTGACATCGATGTTTTTGGCCGGTGCGGTACCGGTCAATTAGTACATACAGAGTCATTTATTACAAATTCTACGAACTAAATACGCAATTTGCATTACCGAGTATGCTAGGTAGTTTGGAAATTCATTAACAATCAAGATGGCTTAGACGGCGCTGACTGAAACTGTCACTAGAATGAATGAAATGGACGTACCAAAGAGTTGATCAGATCACCCACCTGTATTAGTTCATTTTTTACTCTGTTTTTTTTTTTTTTCAAATTGAATGTTCTTGTATTGTAACTATTGTTTGTTTGTTGATACTTAAAAAGTTCACTATTGATTTCTTACGTCATGGCATGTTATTGTTTAATATACCACGAAATAAATAGTGGTCCTATTTCTCTTTGCGAAAGGCGGTTGTCGAAGCTGTTGTTATTAAATTCGGTGTTAAATAAATAGTGGTTCTATTTCTCTTTGATTTATATTCCAATGTTTCATCTTAGTAAATACTAAATAAATCTTTGAAATTATATGTATCGTGAATTCGTGAATTCGTTATTTATCTTATTCTTTTTCCACCTTTGTTAATGTGTGAACACTGCACATGCACTTCATACTACCAAAATTGTGCTATTGATGAACCATCGATGTTTTTCGTTACGATGTGCATTCCTACATACAGAGCCATTTATTACAAATTCTACGAACTAAATACGCAATTTGCAATAAGGAGTATGGTATGCTAGGTAGTTCGAAAATTCATTAACAGTCTCTGATGGCTTAGTTGCGCTGACTAAAACTTTCTATTAGTCCTGAGTGGTGCAGGATTAATGGTCTATCATTAAACTAGCGAAAATCTCAAATTTTAAAATTTTAAATCAATAACAATAAGTTGAAAACTGACAATATTATCGGCTTAACTAATAAAATAAAGTTTTTAAGAATCTCATTTAATGATCATATAAAATGGGAAAGTCATATTGATGCTCTTAGTGCCAAATTAAATAAAGTCTGTTTTCAAATGAGAATAATGAAAAAAAAAGGATCTTAAATCGCTATTACTGATCTATAATTCGAACATTTGCTCGATCATGTCTTTCGGAATTATATTATGGGGTTCCTCTAACCATGCTAATAAAATATTTCTCATTGGAAAAAAAATTGTCCGAATCATTTTTGGCTTAAACAAATATGATAGCTGTAGATACATTTTTAAAGATAATGGGGTTCTGACTTTTTCTTCAATATATATTCTTGAATTGATGAATATTTTTCTGAAAAATCGCAATTATTTTATAACTAACAGTAATGTTAGTAGTAATTGTCATGTAACCATGCAACAGCATGAATACAGAACCCTTAATTGCAATAATAAGTGCGTTAGTAATTGGCCACGAAACATGGCCATAAAAATATATAACAAGTTCAATTACTTCCCAAGTGTTAAAAATTATATGGACACAGAGAAAACGACTTTTATAACGGCAATAAAGAAAACTTTGCTGGAATCATGCCCTTACTCGTTAGAAGAAGTTTTGCTCTTAGCCTCACTGACTAACAAATCTACAAGATATTTTGTATTTATTATATCGATATCATATCGGTTTTTGGTTTTAATTTTAATTTTAATTTGAGTTTTTACATCTGAATGAATTTAAAATTTTATTCTTAATATTGACGTATTCTATACAATTGTATTGTTAAAGAAAGGAACGAATAAATTATTATTATTACTATTATTATTATTATTAAATACTTACTCATTGCGGCTACGTCAGTTCCATGCGAAAGGCGGTTGTCGAAGATGTTGTTATTAAATTCGGTGTTAAATATAGTTGTTCTATTTCTCTTTGCTTTCTATTCCAATGTTTCACCTAAAGAAATACTAAATAAATCTTTGAAATTATATGTATCGTGAATTCGTTATTTATTTTAATATTTGGACAACATTGTTAATATAACACTGCACATGCACTTTCTACTACCAAAATTGTCATATTGCGTGTTTAACTCTCGTATGTAACTTATTTTAAAAATTTTTGAAAAATCATCGATGTTTCAAGGGCCGATGTTTTTGGCATAGATGTTTTTTTTTTAAAACATCGGTACATTGATGTTTTTCTTTACGATGTTTGCATCCCTAACTGAGCGACCTCACCCAAAACTACAGAAGTTTGGCTTGTATTTGGCGTGGCCTTGGTGTTATTGATATTCATTTTCAATCCTACTTTTCTTGCCGACATGTTTAATTGTTTAATTGATTGAGCATTATTTGAATATCTGTAGGACTGCTCGCCAGAAGAATCACGTCATCCACAAAATGCAGACTGGAGTGTCTAGTGCCATCGATTCTCAAAACCCAGATCCCCCTCTAATTCCGAAAAAAATATATTGTAGCACGGTGTTAAATAGTTTTGGGGAGAGCGAATCTCCTTGTTTATATTAAACGATGATCCTTGACTCCCCAACCTGACTTGTCTAGTATCATCCTGGTATATTTTGGTTAATATACTCATATATTTTTCACCACACCATATGGATATCAAATAAAGAGCTTTGACTATTATGAGAATCGCAAAAGTGAAAGCATACAATGAGGAACTAATAAACTAATAATAATCTGGGCTATTAGCCTAACCGATCCTTCATATTCATTGAATTGAATACCCCATCTTTTTTCTATTATATATATACCACTATTATTCAGAATTTAAATCGTGCATTAGCTGACGGTGAAATGTATTACGTACTATGGGCCACAAAATTTGGTGTCTTTTTCTTTAAATTTTATAGTTTATTTGTGCCTTGTTGTTCATTAGAAATATAGTAACAACTTTTTTTCGAAATTATTAGTTTTTTACAGAACAAATAAAAATGATTTTTCAAATTTAACACTTTTTGAGAAATGATAAAAAAAACTTACTAGATTCAAATTAGCAATTTTCAGGCAGGTTATTGGGAACCAAAATGTCTTTTTAATCGAGTAATTTTGACGACCCGAATATTACCTTAAGTTTTTACGTCCAACTCGTGATGGAACAGGGTCAAAATTGAATTTGTTTATAACAAAAAAACGTTATTTCTTAATATCTTTTGTAAAACTAAAAGTTTTAAACATGACAAAGAATATATTAAATTCTTTGTGAAAAAAAAGGAAATGAGCCCATGAATATTAAAATCGGATTTTTAGAATTAGAGGAAAAATTCCCAAAGATTGAAAAACGCAAAAATAAAAAAATTAAAATCCAAAAATTTCTTTATTTTTTTTAACAATGGCAAAATATAAGCTTTTTTTAACCAGTCTTTTATAACCAGTCCAAGTGACCGAGCGGTCTAAGGCGTTAATTCTGCGCAGTATGCCTACTTGGAAACTGGGAGGTAATGGGTTCGAATCCCGACATCGGCCGTATATCAATTGTTAAAAAAAAAGTGAGCCGCTAATTAACTAAACAATCGGCGTATCTGGAGTTTCCTTCACGAACTTCAGATGATTATCGGCATAGTTCCTATCACAGTCGATTGCAGCCGCACATCCTACCATTTCCTAGCCTACACACAAAAATTCCTTCCACTTCACTCACATCCTCACATCATTTAGTATCACAATGGTCCTTATGGTTAAAGTATAGCCCGTCCAGGGCAGCCGCTACAATCTATCAATCAATCTATCAGATAATAGTAATATATAGAAATAAGTAATTATAATTAATCCACTTAATAAATACGCTAATTTGCGTACATTTGTAGACCAAAAGTTTTCATACCGCAGAAATCACTAGGGACATAAAAAATCCTCCATTTAAATATTTTATAATAGATCAAAGGTTATGGCACACATATAAAAATTCCTTGTTTAATACGTCATTATCATATACCATATATCATATACTCTCACCCATGATCCCTCCCGTAATCCGTTGTCACCAACCAATTAAAATACACTCTCTTATCTCGGGTCCACTTCTAAAATTCAATCTCTTTATCTGTTACCAATACGATCGCAGCGCAATCCACCAAACTTTGCCGAGATAAGAACCTTTCACCGTCCCTTTTATCTCTGACTAATACCATCGCAGCGCCATCCACCAAACTTTGCTGTAATAAGCACCTTTCAACGCCCACATACCTCGCCTCACGTCTTAACCACCAATACACCGATCGCCGCGCCACCATTACATCTGATTGACAAATTTGGAAGTATACTCTAGGATCAGCTTGACTCTTCTACTAAAAGGTGGTAACCCAAATTTATGAAGTACAAGCATTTATTAAAGACACACCATTAAGACGGGTCATTTTTCACTCACATCCTGATATTTCACGCATACTAAGAATTCATACACAATTTGATAATTTGAATGAAGCTTATAGTATTGCGACCTCAGAAGAAAAAGTTCTTCAAATGTATTAGAAAACATTGAATAATTCTTCTGAAGTATTGCAAAAATTGAAAATCAAAATCACATAATACCAAAGAATGTCACTCTAAAACTCGTTCGAATAACCACGACAATAATTCAAATTCAGACAAATTGTGTCGATATTGTAAACATAAAGGGCATGAAATATCAGAATGCATACAAAAGAAACAAGGTGACGGAAGACGAAATGCCTCAAATCCCTCAAATCCAAAAGTCAACCATTTAAACTCCCAACTGTCCGACCTGAGTGTCGTAGAATCAGACAACTTAATTTAATCCACAAAAATGTTAGATTAAAATCCCTCCAAATGATATATTAAAAAAAATTAAAATTATATTCTGAAAACGAACTAATTAAGGAATGGATCTTTCTTCCCGATACAGGCGCTTCAGTCTCTTTATTCAAACACTCTGACGTTACCAACATAACTCCATTTGATACCAGACACGTAATTACACTAAATGGTATACGAGCTTCTCATAACTCTCTAAACACTCTAGGCAAAGTTCAATTAACTCTAATTGAAAAAAAACGTTTGAATGCAAACATAATTTTTATTTTGTTAATACAGGAAAAATCAATCTAGATTATGAAGGACTCATCGGACATGATTTTCTTTCAAAATTCAATGTAAATACAGATTATTCAACTAACACTTTAACAATATCTCATACTCCAGAGGAAATATTTATTAAACCTCACACTTATCAAAATATACCAGTTAATGTAATGGGCAATTTCACTGGTGTGATAGATAAATCAAAAATAAATCGGCCTGATTCGATATTAATTTCAGATAAACTTCTTATCGACCAAATACAAAATTATATATATTATATATAATTTTGTATTATACATTGAATTATATTTGTATTATGCATAATATATTATATCCCATAATTTATCCTATAATATATCTGAAAATGAAATCAAAATTCCTGTTCCACAGATACATTTAATTGAAATAGAAATTATTCCAAAAAATCCTTTCATTTTCTAGAGCTAGAGTCTAGAGCTATTTACTTTGTAAATAGCTTGGCTCTTTAATGGGATATCATCACTTTTTAAGGAGCAACTATTATATGAAGTCTAGAGCTATTTACTTTGTAAATAGCTCGACCCTTTCTTCCATATCATCACTTTTTAAGAAACAACTATTATATGAAGTCTGAATCTATTTACTTTGAAAACAGCTCGGTCCTTTCTCCCATATCATCACTTTTTAAGAAGCAACTATTACATGAAGGATTTTCCCGAAAACTCGGCCCTTTCTTACATTTATGTATTTGATCGGATATCACATCTTTTTGAAAGGCTTAAATATACGAATATGCGAAGCCGAAGACTTCGCTCAGAATGCTACGCGTTTTTTCATGCTATTATTATGCGTCTTGTTATGCTATATATATGTTATGTTATATATTATTATGCTATATATACGCGTTTTGATATGCTATATATTTGTTATGTTTCTTTACGCTTCGTGATATTTAACTCTTTTAAAATAAATTCACATATACAAAGTAGACCGCTTCGCGGTATATAACGTCAACTCGCAAGGGGCTTCCACCCCCTCCAAAAAACTTCATCCTCCTAGCATGTCTAGAAAGGCAGTTTTTAGTGTTTTCCCATTTTTGGGGATGTTGTGTTAGGAAAATTAAAATTTTCCGATTTTTCTTACAGATTTCAAATTATTCCGCGTTAAATGAAAAAAACCACATCCTTCTAAAATGTCTGGGAGAGATTTAAATTTAAACAGTTAAATATAATTTTTTGTTTTTCCTAGGTTCGATTCCTGGTTGACGAGTTAATTTTTTCATATCAGTATTTAATTTAATTAATAAATTCAATGACAATGAAATGTTTCGGAGTATGCGCTATAGTCTTCTACAGTTTGTCATACGTAACCGAAAGGAATTTGGACAAACATCGTATGTTGACACGAAAGTATACACAAATAAACAAATATTAAATAAATATCACTTCAGCAGAAGTTAATACTGTCTAATATATAAAAAATTAGAATAATATGAAAAAGTTGGCTGTTGCATCACAATCGTCTTTGGTGTAGAGGAAAGCATACTGGACTAGATATCCAGAGGCCCGAGGTTCGATTCCTGGTTGACGAGTTAATTTTTTCATATCAGTATTTAATTTAATTAATAAATTCAATGACAATGAAATGTGTCGGAGTATACGCTATAGTCTTCTACAGTTTGTCATACGTAACCGAAAGGAATTTGGACAAACATCGTATGTTGACACGAAAGTTTACACAAACAAACAAATATTAAATAAACAAATCACTTCAAAAAGAAGTTAATACTGTCTAATAAATAACAAATTTGAATAATATGTAAAAGTTGGCTGTTGCATCACAATCGTCTTTGGTGTAGAGGAAAGCATACTGGACTAGATATCCAGAGGCCCGAGGTTCGATTCCTGGTTGACGAGTTAATTTTTTCATATCAGTATTTAATTCAATTAATAGTATTATTTCTGTCGAAATTATTATTCATGTATATTTATTTGTGTATACTTAAGCGTCACACTACAATGTTTGTCCATTTAGGTTACGTAAGACAAATTCAAGAAGACCAGCGTATACTATGCAGTGTGTTCATTTCAAAAGTAGCCACCCATAATAACTCTTGACCTGATGTGATTATTGTTTTGAGTGAAAACATGTCGATTTAGATATCGAGGGGGAAGTTCAAAAATGGTACCTAGAGAATTTTAACTTTCAACCCTTCGCCCCCAGCCACTCCCAGTTTGAAATTTCAAATAGCACCCCCTACCATGTGATACATCATTCGAAAGAGGATAAAATTCTTTATTCAACCATGATAAAAAAATTAAGTCGATCGATTGGTTCTTAATATAGACTACACAGAAGATGGAAGTTAGGAAATCAATTATAATTAGCAAAACATTGCGGATTGGATAAAAAATGTAATAGATCCATTAATAACAGAATCTTTAGAGATTATATTATCGAATAAGAATTAGTGAGAACTCTAGGTTTTTGAAATAAAATTTCAAAATTAACAAGAGCAATTTCAATATAATTTAAAATTTATTATATTTTAAATCTAGTATATTTTAATCTAGTTAATTTTCTATTTATTTTTATTTTTGTCTATTGATCTCGACTTTATATCTATTTCTAATTGTCAAAGAGTAAAGTACGACTAGCTAATTTATACTGATGGTGACTACATTGTTGTCGAAATAGGTATTTATAATACAAAAAAATGATCTAGGTAAAGGGGGCGAATTTGAAATCTTAGAATCTTTAGAGAATCAAGTGGATGAAGTTGGAAACATGATACTCAGTGAAGAATATTTGCATTTTCAACCAGATGGAGCTCCTTCACATTATGCTGTACTTGTTCAAAATTGGCTGGACCAAACATTTACTGGGAAATGAATTGGTAGGAGGGGTGCGAGAACATGGTCTGCACGGTCTCCAGACTTAACACCTCTCGACTTTTTTCTCTGGGGTCACTTGAAGACTTAAGTTTACAAAACTCCTCCCGCCAGTATCAAGAGCTCAGACACAGAATTAGGCACGAATGTAGACAAATACCCGCGGAACATTCGCAAACTTCGCGAAGAGTTCGAAAACAGAATGTACTTTTGTCTAGCAAAAAATGGTGGCCATCCATTTCGAACATGTCATAAAATAATTTCTTATGACTGTAATTTAATTCAACATTGTATCCAATCCGCAATGTTTTGATAATTATAATTGATTTCATACCTTCCATCTTCTGTGTAGTCTATATTAAGAACCAATCGATCGATTTAATTTTTTTATCATTGTTGAATAGAGAATTTTATCCTCTTTCAAATGCTGTATCACAAGGTAGGGGGTGCAATTTGAAATTTCAAAGTAGGAATGGCTGGGAGCGAAGGGATTAAAGCTAAAATTCACTAGGTACCATTTTTAAACTTCCACCTCAATATCTAAATCGACGTGGATATGAAAAAATTAAATACTGATATGAAAAAAATAACTCGTCAACCAGAAATCGATCCTCGGGCCTCTGGATATCTACCCAGCGTGCTTACCGCTACATCAAAGACGATATAAGAGCCAACTTTTTCATATCATATTCCTGGTTGACGAGTTAATTTGTTCATATCAGTATTTGATTAAAATTCAATGACATTTATCTATAGAGTATACGCTGATCTTTTGCGTTTCACAAATAAAAATATATGAATAATAATGCATTTAAAAATTTTTGTTTTTTGAAAAATTATTACAGTCAATCTAAGAAATGGATGAAAATTTTTATTCGAATTGTTCAACCGAAAACAAATATTCAATTTGCTAAAACTCATATTTATCCTAAGTAATGCTAAACTTTCATATATAAAACACTATAATTAGATTTAAAAAAATCGTTACGCAGGAACTGCGTCAACTTAGCCAATTTCCTTAAAATACATAAATCACTCTTAAGAGGTCATAATTTTAGTGTGATCAATATGCAATAAAATATCTGATATGACTTTAGTATTTGCAAAAATTTAATTTATTAATAGTCACAATAGAACGATATATAGCGATTATAATTTATAGTTACAATGGAAACGACAATCAAAATTGACATTTCAAAATTAATACAAAACTTTATTAAAATAATATTATAGTTTATTTTAACCAACTCCGAAAAAGAAAGAGGAGATTCTATGTTCTACTGTTAAGTAATGTAACAACTAACTGACTTACATGTTTAATACCCAGTATATACTGAGGTGTATATCAATGATTAAATTGTTAACAATTCTGCGTATTCGAAATGTTAACAATTCTTTCCGGGGAACATGTAATCACAAATTATGAGAAAACTATTGAGTTTATGAAAATCTTTTTCAAACAAAACATGTTTATTTTAAAAAGATGATTTTTGTTAACAAATTTTTTTTCTGTCTATTACGGTTTCAAAAATGTATATATACCAAACCACCCATCCTACTCAGAGCGAATGGAAACGCGTTCCAATGTTTTCAAAGGTAAACAATTTTGCCCAAATATAGTCTGATTTTGCCCATTAACGAACTTGACCTACCTTTTTTGCTCTTGAACACATTTCAGCTCGTTATCTCTTTTTGTTCTTGGGTTATCGTGTCCACAGACAGACAGACGGACATGCGGAAATGGCCAAATTTTATGAACACATATACCAAACATTCATTATAGTCGTGATCAAACTTAATATACCTTGTATATTTACATATTCTTAATTATACGTAATAGGTTTGGGCAAGAATTGTTTTTTGGATTAAATCTGTAAATTGTTATTTTTAGCATTTTAATATAGTGACTTTTTGTATATTTTGTAGTCGGTTGAATTTTTTTTCTAAAGTTTTTTACAATTAAACATATTTCATGTATTCGTGTCAAACACACACAAAATATTAAATATCTCTCTTAATGTTAGAATAATCGAAAAATGTATGAGGATTAAAGTTGTAGAAAATCAAGTTCGCTACCATTCATCATTTTTCTCAAACTCAAATGTGAACAGAGATATTTAGAATTTTAACTTTCAGCCTTTAATTGTAAATATTTCTGTAATTATTAGTGTAACAGAAAAAAAATAAAGAAACAAAATTAAAGCAAAACTTAGTACCTACAACTTCACTCCTGATAAATTTTTAGATTTTTCAAATATTAAGGGAGATTGTCAAATTTTCGTTTCCCCCTCCCTCTCAACCCTCTTTCCCCTCGACGGTTTTACCCATTAGTGAACTTGACTTTTAAAATACCAAAAGAGGCTCAAATACTAAATTTCATTCCAATCAGAATAAAACTGTGACCGCTAGAGAGTCAACAGATATTTAAATAAAAAAAATTTTGACAAAATGGAAACCCGACTTCAAAAATCAAATATTCTAAAACCAAAAATGCACTAAAAAGTAAAAAATAATTGCATATTCTTGTGTCAATTTTAGTTCACCTATGCAAAAATTTTTAAATATATATATGCAATTACTGTTATTTTTGGAGGCGGTGTCCAAATTTGATGTGAATTTATCTATGCTGACACCGACTCCAAAAATAACAATAATTGTACATGTATATTTAAAATTTTTTGCTTGGGTGAACTAAAATTGACACAAGAATATGCAATAATTTTTTTTACTTTTTAGTGCATTTTTGGTTTTAGAATATTTGATTTTTGAAGTCGGGTTTCCATTTTGTCAAAGTTTTTTGTATTTCCCGCTTTTTAGTGACTTTGAAGTTATTTTTTAACACATTTTTTTTATCTTTTTTTTTTTATTTTTAGTGCATTTTTTCATAACAGATTTTCATTTTTTTTACATGCATTTGGTTTTTTTTTGGAGTCGGTTTTTTTTGTAAAAAATTTTTTTCGGTTTCTAAAAAAATTTTCTTATTTTTGCATTATGAATGAGTATACCCTTTAAAGAAAAATTTCGCAGAAATCGGTTATCACATTAAAATTGAGGATCTACCTCGTTTTCCCGGGGATCCCCTCATCAGAATGCGATTTGGTGACAATGGGTCCAATGGGAAACCAAACCCTTTGAAACAAAAAAATTCAAAATCGGTTCATAAATGTCGGAGTTCTGAGGTGACACATGAAAAAAAAATACAGACGAATTGAGAACCTTTTTGAATACAAAGTTTTGACAATAATTATGCTGATTCGAAATAATATTGTATATTCAACTGTTACTTAAAAAATTCTGATTTGATTTGATTTAACGTAGACTTTATATATTAACTAATTGCGAGCAATAAGTACCATCCTGTCACGTTGTAGTCAATATCCATAAATCTCGTGGTCTTCACAATATATATATATATATATATATATATATATATATATATATATATAAATAAATATATATATATATATATATATATATATATATATATATATATATATGTATATATATATGTATATATATAATATATAATATATATATATATATATATATATATATATATATATATATATATATATATATAAATATATATATATATATATATATACATATATATATATATATATTGTGGAGACCACGAGATTTATGGATATTGGCTACAACGTGACAGGATGGTACTTATTGCTGATCCCGCAATTAATTAATATAAAAAGTCCATGTTAAATCAAATCAAATCAGAATTTTTTTAGTAACAGTAGAATATACAATACTATTTCGAATCAGCATAATTATTATCAAAACTTTGTATTTTAAAATATATTTTATTATTAATTTTTTTAAAATAAATAACTTACAATTTAAAATTAAATAAAGTATTATAATTTTAAACTGTGTGCTACATTAAATTTTCCTAAAGTATTGGACGAAGTCAATTTGGACAAACTACGTTTGGACGCCTTCTTTTGAACGAAGTTAATTTGGACAAACTACATTTGGACGACTTCTTTGGGACAATCTTTAGTTACTTAAATTTACTAATCTGTTGAATGAAGTCAATTGGACAACAAACGTTGGACGACATCATTTAGAACAACTGTAAATTCAATTAGTTTATGGAGTTGAACTCATCAACTACCCTGGTGACAGCGAATAGCCTAATTCAAACCGCCTTCACAAGTGGTATCAAATTTGGGATACAACAATATATATGTATATATACATATATACAAATTCTAGCGATAGTGATTTTTAACATCTAATAGGTAGGATCAATGGAAATTTCAAATTTTTACAAAATTCCAACATTGGTGCAAAAACAATAGCTGCATTCTTTGGAGGAAATTCACTAAAAACAAAAATTTTCTATTTTCCGATAGAAATTTCCAGTTTACGGAATTTTTCCGTCGGTTTGGGTACTAGATCTACCTGTATGCCAATTATCAATGTACAGGATATCTGGAAGTAGGAGAGCATTATGATATACTATACACGGTTTTTTAAAGCATTCCCGCTTTTTTTGCATTTTTGAAGTGAAATAACTTTTTAACGGTTAATTTATTAACGATGATTGAAAAACCGGTTTCTTATAATTCCATAAAATATCTATATTTGAATTCTCAACACTTTTTTTATTCAAAAATTACAGCACCGGAAAAAAACGTCTAAATTAAGCTGTAGTAGTAGCATTGTAAGTATGAAGGCCGAAAATCCCTTAAACTCGGCCTTGCGCACTTCCGTGCTCTAGACGATATTTTAGTATACGGTTCACGCTTTGAGGATCATAACGAAAAATTGTGTTAAGTGTTCGATAAACTACGGTAACATAATCTTAAATTACAACCTGATAAGTGTGAATTTCTCCGAAAAGAAGTAGCTAATCTGGGGTACATTATAACAAATAACAAATAATTGTGTCCGTCCTAATAATATCAAAATTGAGGCAATCTAATAAATAATTAATAATTCATTTATTTTATATTTATACATATATCTGATCAAAAACATGAAAAAAAGGGCCGAGTTTTCGGGGAGATACTTCATATAATAGTTGCTCCTTAAAAAGTGATGATATCCCATTAAAGAGCCGAGCTATAAAGTAAATAGGGAAAAATAAAATATAAGAAAGTGCAAAGTAAAATTTTTAAAAAAATTTGGTAAAAAAAAATTTATTTCGTAAGTTTTCTCTTAGTATGTTTTTAAAAATTCATATCGCGGCAAGTATTTTATTTTCTTTTGATTCAAATATTTTAAATTAAAACTTGCCGCGTTGTTTTTACAAAAAGAAGGTTATTACATAAATTATAGAAAATTTTCTCTAGTTTAATTTATTACATTACTATTTTCATCGTAAAATAAGTAGGAAAGGAGATATTGTTAAAAACTGTTTTTAGGCGTCGCCGATATGGCGGCGCGAACGGCTAAGATAAGAGGTGGCAAAGTAGAAATTTGGAAAGGGCACGTCAAAATCTAATTAATTAGCCAGTCTATAAAATCTGTGAAACCACACAAAAATTTTCAACGATTTCATCAAGGAAATATCGACATCGAAACTCCTACAAGTAGTACCTTCCTCTCTATAGAAATATCACTAACCATAGACCAGGAGATGAAGCTATCGTTAATTCGAATCAAGAAAAAAAAAATCCTTTCATTCGTAAAACAATTTTATAATGATATTATCGATTATGAAACTTTATTCGATTGTATGATAAACTTTAAATGTATCTTCAAAGCATAATACAACTAATATAGCTATAATATCTATTGTTACGGTAAAAGCGGACTGTATCGATTTAAAATTCAAAAAATAGAATAAAATTATATTAAAATGATACTTTAAAAAGTAAAAATTATATGAACCAATCCATTGGTATAAAAGATAATGAAACCGAACAAAAATAACTCACCTTTGTCGATTCTTCTTCTCCGCACACCTTGAAGCTCGTCGGTAGGATAAAAGGTTGGGTAAATTAAGAACTAACAGGAAACTGGGAAAGAAAAGCCTCTTACCTCAGCGATAACTTCTTGATATAATGAAGAGCCTGGACAAACGGTTTCCAACAATAATTAGTCTGCCTCCGTGATAAACAGGCGTTTCTCAATAACCGAACAATAATTCACAATTAACAATATTTGCTTTGACCTCGTTAAATAATAAGAAACAAAATTATTAGTTAAAGAAAAAAGTTTCTCTGAATATTTCATAAAATTTAAATATATTAATTGATACGTTTTATTAACAAAACCGAAAACAACAAAATGTGATCGCAAACGAACTAGCCACCATGCGACTTTGAATCATAATAGACCGAAGCATTCCTGTCGGACTTCTCCATTCGTAATACCGATGAAAAATTTACAGAGGGCAGTAGCCAACCGTGAGGTTTATTTTCGAAAGTACAAATTGCATCAAAATAACCAAAACTAAATATTGACTTGACAATTGCAAATAAGTACTATTATAGATAATAAAACTATTTCAAATATTTATTTTAATAATCCTAAAAAAAACAAAAAAACAAAAAAAGCGTCACAAATTGAAAAATCAATTGACAAACCAACATACTCGAACTTAGTCACACACGAAAGTCACACGCGACACCGCTAAGGAACAATTTTTAAAAACTAAGCGAGTGGTGAAACAACACTACGACAAAATCCGCAATAGAACTTTACCATACGTAGAAAACCAAATGGTCCTAATTAGAGACAATTTAGCTAAGACACGAATCAGAAACTGAACCCAGAATATCGTGGACCTTACAAAATCATAGATATGCATACTAACGATACGGTAACAATACATTTATCAAAAGATAAACATCGTCGTTACCATTTTCATCAACTGAATCCCTTTGTTTCATATTCAGATACTGATTCCGATACACCAAAAGAAAATGGAAATGAAAACGAGAATCCATCTGCTAATAATACTATCGTAATCAAAAATTATTAGATAACCAATTAGAATTATTCAACTTTCATTACACTAAAGCCCTCTCACTTTGTCATATAACGGATGAAGTAAGCTATAGTATCTTCTATTGTACAAATAAAAGAAAACTCCTTCATACTACTCTCATCAAAATCCAAAATAAACTCAAAATCCATGAAAAATATACAAGACAGAAACGCAGACTTATTACCGGTATTTCCTAAACACACATTAATGCAACAATAAATCAGAATAATCTCTTCAACAATACTTTAACAAACCTAAAAAATAACGAATTTATTTTAAACTTAGAACAATTCAATAATTTTTCCAAAACTACAACTTGATTAATAGAGAAAAACACGACATACAAATTGTCGAACACATTACATTACTTACAAATATCGCGAACGAATTGCGCCTCCAAATTGAAAAGTATCTTCTAGATCTTACATTAATTAGATATGGTATAATCGACTACAATGCAGTCAATCCTCAAACATTCACTCACATGGATCTTAACGAAATTAAATTCGCACAACATCGTCTTCAACAATAAGATGATATTTTACAAGAACAACAATCAAAACCATTCATAATTAAACATTGGATATAGTAAACAGACATTGAACTGTCAACAGTGTTTAAAGTTGAGCTAAAAATTTTGTTTGAAAAAAAAAGTTGTATAATTACGTTTAAAAAGTAACTGAGTGATAAAATTAATAAGGAACTGTCATGTAAAATTAAATTTAATTGTTTTTTTTTATTCAGTGTAAAATTTAGAATAAAATATAAATTAATTATTGTACCTGTATAAGGTTATGTGTGTATAAATATCACTAAAGGCTAAGAAGCCAGTATTAATGTTAGATACAAATTTACCTATTGTTTAACAAAAGAGTGAATAGCTCAGTTGGTTGGAGCGTATTGGAATTTAAGAATTAACAGTGTCATAGGGTGTTCAAATCCTACTCGTGGAGGTTAAGAAAAAAAAATTTTTTTCTCGCTGTTTCGTTTTTATTTCATTTTTATTCAGGCAGAAGTTAATAAATATTAAAATAAAAAATTGTCAGTTAAAACTGAAAAAATTATTGAAGCAATTAATCAACAAACTCTGACCTTAAGGAAATTAATAGATGATTATAATCTAGAAATAAGAAGCTTAAGAACGGAAATTAATAAGATGAATGAAAGTCAGTTGCAAGCACGAAGAGAAATAGTGCACTTAAAGGAAGAAAATGAAAGTTAAAAACAGAAAATGAGACACAAAAAATAGAACGAGAAATGAAAGCGAAAAATGCTGTGATTAACGGAATACTAGAAGACAATGATGAAATGGATTTGAATGCGAGTTCACGCCAAATTATAATTGATAAACTTGAAATTGAGTGAAAAACGTGAGACATTGAAAGTGTGAAACGAATGGGTATGAAAGGACAATACTCAAGGCCTATTCATATTAAATTCCAAAATGAAAGTGTTAAAAATAATATCTTGAAAAACAAGAAGAAATTGAAAGGATCAAATATTTATATAGATGAAGACTATGTAAAGGTTAATGATTGTTATATTAAATAATTATTATTTAAATAAATAATAAATATATATAAAAGATATAGTTGATCTTTATTGATTTGATTTATGAAATATTATATATATTTATATGCAAATTACCATGGTTATTAACATTCAAAGCAACCGTGATAATAGAAGGAAGTTATAGTTGTTATGGAACAGATAAAAATGATGAACAAAATTATAATAATAATTTAATGAAGAAGCGATACCGCTACATACTTCCCCCCATCAACTAATAAAGAAAAACGACTAGAAAAAGGTTGTACCATAAAACAACCTTGTTCAAGCGGAAAAAACTTTAATAGTTGATGTACATCTTATATTTAAATACAAAGTAAATTAAGATAAGATTAACATTGAAAAAAGTATGCAGGTTTTAGCCTATCAATTGAAATAGAGGTAGGTTTATTATTGACATCAATAACAAAAAATTTAGGAAATCTTTTGATAACAGAGAAAGAACCTCTATAATTACAAAACTTTTTTTGATGAATCTTTGGGTAAAAATACATTTTTGTTGGTGAACTGTCTGGTAAAGAAAAATTTTGCGTTAATAATTCTAGTTTTCAACTCTCGAGTAGATTGTTGAACATAATGATATATATCAACGTTTTCTGAAAAGAAATCATATGGGAATCGTAGACGAATTCTATATAAAATTCCTGCAGAAGAAAGGTTAATATCCTCCTTGACCGAGGAGCGCAAATTTAGAAGTACCCAAGGTAAAATTTTGTACCAGTTAATATTTTTTTGACAGCAATTTAAAGAAATTTTGAGGGAGCGGTTAAACCGTTCAATAATACCGTTGCTGTTAGGGTGATAAGCAGTAGTGGAAATATGCTTAATCCCTAGAGTACACAAAAAATCATTCCACATATGTGATTGAAATTGTTTACCTTGATCAGTAGTGATCCTCGTAGGTAAACCAAAACGTGAGAACCACGAAGCAATCAAATTGTTAATAATTTCTTCCGACGTGATAGTTTTGATTGGAATAGCCTCGACCCAACGTGAAAAACAATCATGATAGTGAAGATATACCGATATCCTTCACTAGGAGGAAGAGGTCCAACAATATCTAAATGTAAGAAAGAAAATTTGATACTTGGTTCTTTAAGTGGCATAAAATCACTTTTAGTGTGACGAGTGATTTTATTTAATTGGCAGATCGGACATAATCTTGTCAAATTTTTGATTCGCGAAATAAGATTAGGGTTAAAAAAGAATGTGCGTACTTTTTTCAAGGTTTGTCTAATTGATGGATGACCAAGATTATGGACAGCTTTCAATACATCTTCTATATCAATGTGAGGTACGAAGATTCTGGGAATTTTCAAAGAAGTCTCCACATAAACCATAAAAAGAGAATTCGGAGGAGTACATATTTCTAAAGAATATTTTTGATTTTTTAACAAATTTATAAGAAGAGAATCACACTTCTGGCCGACCTGGGGGCGCCAATTTGTAAAGGTAAATGATTGTTATATTAAATAATTATTATTTAAATAAATAATAAATATATATAAAAGATATAATTGATCTTTATTGATTTGATTTATGAAATATTATATATATTTATATGCAAATTACCATGGTTGTTAACATTCAAAGCAACCGTGATATTAGAAGGAAGTTATAGTTGTTATGCAACAGATAAAAATGATAAACAAAATTATAATAATAATTTAATGAAGAAGCGATACCGCTACAACTACATATAAGAAATACGAGAGGAAAGAAAGATACTACGAGAAGTTTTAAAAAAAGAAAAGCAAGAGGGCAACAATTCATACATAAAGTATAATAAATTAATAAGTAATAAAGAAGTATATACCATAAAAGACGTTGATAGCAAAACAATGGAATTATAAAATAATAAAGTAAAACACAGGTAAATAGAGAGTTTTACTAATAAAAGGGGTAGAAGTGATGAAGAAGAGGATAAAAAGTCAAGCGATGAGAGAGAAAAGAAAAATACTAGGTGAATAAACAGAGAAATTAAAGAACAGCTATTGAACAATCGACAATCAGGACATTTCTCAGCACAGCATCGCAAAGAATACATTCGTTCTGGTAAGCTTTGCGATGAGGATACGAAACTTTTGACAGATACGTTTAGAACTAGGAAAAATGAGAAAAATGGTAAAGACAATAAATTAATTTTTTGGAATATAGAAGGAATGAATAGAATGAAATATAATAAGCAAATAATCAAATTTTCAATGAAATATTGTATCATAATTTTAGTCGAAACATGGTGTGATGATAATAATGTAGTGCTTATTGATGGATATGGTATATTTATAAAAAAACCAAATAAGATTGGAGAAGGTGGAAGGAAATCGGCATGTATTGTTATATATTATAACAAAAAAAGCTAAATTATTGAAAAATAATATAAAAAAATGTATCTGGATCTCAACGGATTAATGGATTATTTATAATCCACCTAAATATTCCAAATACGCAAACGAAGAATTTTTTAACTGTATACAGAATGAGATTAAGGATATGGAATATAAATCTCCGGATGTGGAACTCATTATTATTGGATATCTGAATGGAAGAATTGGAGAAATTCAAGAAAGGAATAATGATAAAAAAAATTTTGATTAAATGGAAACCCGACTTCAAAAATCAAATATTCTAAAACACAAAATGCACTAAAAATTACAAAATTAATTGCATATTCTTGAGTCAATTTTAGTTCACCTAAGCAAAAATTTTTAAATATATATGTACAACTATTGTTACATTTGGAGGCGGTATCCAAATTTTATGTGAATTTCTCTATACTGACACCGACTCCAAAAATAACAATAACTGTACATATATATTTAAAAATTTTTGCTATGGTGAACTAAAATTGACCCATAAATATGCAATTATTTTTTTACTTTTTAGTGCCTTTTTTGGTCTAGAATATTTGATTTTTGAAGTCGGGTTTCCATTTTGTCAAAATTCTTTATTTCTCGCTTTTTAGTGACTTTGAAGTTTATAACTGATTTTATTTGTCTGAATATGGGTAAACCTACTAAACGACGTACTAATTTTTAGTGCATTTTTTTAGAACACATTTTTTGTTATCCGTTTTTTTTTTTTTTAATTTTTAGTGCGTGTTTTCATAACAGATTTTCAGTTTTTTTTACATGCATTTTGTTATTTTTTTTTGGTAAAAAATTTTTTTTTGTAAATTTTTGCAGAAATCGGTGATCACGTATAATATGAGGATTTTCCTCGATTTCCAGGGGATCCCCTCTTCGAAATGCGATTTGGTGACAATGGAACCAATGGTAAATCAAACCCTTTAAAACAAAAAAAAAAATTCAAAATCGGTTCATAAATGACGGAGTTCTGAGGTGACACATTAAAAAAAAAAAAACAAAAAACAAAATAAAAATACAGACGAATTGAGAACCATCCTCCCTTTTGAAGTCGGGTTAAAAATGAAGGTAAATACAGTAACGTGGTTAACAATTTCAACATTAATTTGAAAAATAGAAAAAATAGAGACAAGTAGGTTAATGAATTTGGGAAAAAATTATTCAAGTATGTAAAGATTTGTATATGATTATTTTGAACGGACGGTGTATAAGAAATGAAGAAGGAGAGTACACATATGATTCCGAAAATGGGAAGAGTGCAATTGACCTAGTGATGATCAAAACTAGTCTCTACGAACAAAATATATTAGATATGTCAGTTACAGAATACGTGGAAAACACTTCTTGTATTGAAAATTATTGAGAATAATTTTTCTGGATCTAATACACATTTTATTTATGAAATAGAAAAATTTTACGAAAAATATTTAAGAAAACAATATTTTTCTCCTTGGAAAAATAAGGAGTTTTTTTTCTAAGTACAAAAAGAAAATAATATAGTTCGATTTATTTTTTTTCTTAAACTAAGTTAAACTAGCTTTAGTCGAAAATTAAAAAGTAAATAATAATTGATTTTGATTTAAAGTTTTTCGTTTTAAATTTGAACAAGAAATTATCAGATATAATTTAATTAAAAAAAAAACAAAATTCATACAAATTGAATGTTTTTGATAAATAACATAAATAGATACACAAATAAATAATTTTTGTATAAACAAGATTGAGTAAACAGAAGTAAGCTAGCTTACAGAAATCTTATGTTTTGTAAAATTGTGTATAGATTTTGAATTCACACTGGCCGTGTTCATTAAGCCGTTAGTTTAATATCAACCAAGCGGGGTATGATTTTGGTTCAAACCTTGGAAAGGTATTATAATTTTTAATTAATTTTATAAATAATCAGAACACTCCGATTACGTCCATGGTTGTTGATAAACTAAAATATTCTAGAAGCCTCCATGCGAAAATATATTTTCAAAAAAAATATTTATTCAAAAAAACAACCATGTTCTCGAAAGATCTTTGACGAGTATATAAACCGGTGACCAGTGTTGATTCAAGTCAGTTTAAAATCGACAATTGTCTGATTAGTTTCAAAGTTTAAAATCGACTATTGTCTGATTAGTTTCAAAGTATATATTCGACTGTGGTTTGATTCGGTTAAAAGTAATTCAAAGTTTGAAATTGTGTTGAACAATTAAAATAATTGTAAGAAATTGGATACTCATTTTTTTTAAAGCAATAAAATCAATTTTTTTTTGTTTCGTAAAAAATTGAGTTTAATATAATTTTCTTTTCTTTAAAAAAGAACGTGCGTGTCATTTCAATTATAAAATATTTAGTAAAACCTGTTACTAATTTTTTTTTTTTGTCGAGTATCGGAATCATTTACAGGTTCGGGCAGCGCTCCTTTGAGGTATAAAGAGAGCCAAGATACCTCGACACTTTAAACACTTGAATGGAGGGCAAAGAAATTGATATATGGTTAATTGAGGCACATAGAATATTAGAGATGATGTAGTAAAGTGTTGGAAAGTCAATGAGGCTAGAAGTTATGTGGCTAGAAATAAATGGTTTAATCGGGAATGGCGGGAGGCAAAATGCAATACAAGAAATGCACTAAGACCATTTAGAAGAATGGAAATTAAGCGACACTTAAATAATTTTTATTCCCTGAAAAAACAATACGTAAATCTATATATAAAGAAGAAAGATGAAATGAAAATTATACGTCAAGGTGAAATAATGAGAATGGTTGAAGAAAGAGGTGAGGTAAGTTTATGGAGGATGATAAAGACAACGAACAATAAAACAAATTACAATCAGTGCAAAATAAGAGAAGAAATTTGTTTAGCTGGTTCATTATGAAGAGTTATACAAAAAAAAGGTGGAAGAAAGTCTACCGGATGAAGAAATTAATATGAACACCGGAGTAAATAATGACGACATGGTTACAGATATGTTAGAAAGAGAAATAGATGAAAATGACGTTGAATATGCCATTAGCAGATTAAAAAATAGAAAAACACGTGGATTTGACGGTATACCAGTTGAATTTATTAAAAATTCAGTAAAACACAATGTGAATATATTTACCCTGTTAACTGAAATATTTATTATAATAATGCAAACAAACAATAATCCAGATGGATGGAAAAAGGGAGTTATCTGTAATATTTACAAAAATAAGGGGGATACGAACGATCCCACAAATTACGGAGGAATCACCTTATTACCGTTATTAAGTACGGTATTTAAAAACATTCAGACAGACAGATTACAGCAATGGACTGAAGAAAGTAACATTATTGATGAATTCCAATCTGGATTTCGTACGGGATACGGGACATTGGATAACATAATGGTTCTCAAAAAATTAGTAAACATTGAAATGACTAAAAAAAGAAGAAAATTATATTCATGTTTTGTGGATTTGTAAAAGGCGTTTGATTCCATAGGGAATTGTTATGGAGAAAGTTGCATAAAATGGGATTGCCTCTTAACGTATTGAAAATAATTATGTTCTTATACACAAATTATGAATTCTGTGTAAAAATGGATACCGATAAGGCTACTGATTGTAGGAGAACGAGTAGGGTATTGAGACAGGGATGTCAAATTTGTGCAATTTTATTTGCATTGTATATAAATGATTTTTCAAACAAAATGAAACATATAGAAACACATGCTCCATCCATAAAGGGTAGGGAAGTTAACACCCTTCTATATGCAGACGATATGGTGTTATTATCTCAGACTAGAATAGGATTGCAAAGGGCACTTAAACAGTTGCTAAATTACTGCGAAGAAAATAGGCTAACAGTAAATGAGAAAAAGTCAAAAGTGTTAGTTTTCAGAAAAGGAGTGAAGTTGGGCAAACAAGAAAACTGGAGATATAAAAATATAATAGTAGAAAATGTAAATAACTTTAATTATCTCGGGGTAACCTTTAATTAGAATGGAAAGTGGGAGAAGCATTTTGAAGAAATTAAAAAAAAGCTGAAAGAGGAATAGGCGTAATAAAATTTTATGTGCTGTAATCAATGGTTATCAGCAATAATCATTATTAGGATTTTTAAAGTATTGATTGAGCCAATTTTAATGAATGGCAGTCAATTTTTGGGGGTAGAAGATTACTTTACAGTAATTGATAAATTAGCATGGCAACGGCTGATTGTGGAGCTTTGGTAGAAGTGGTGCAGCTTCCAATTGAAGTGCATATCTATAAAAATGTATTAAAACATTATATTAAGCAGGATACTAAAAATGATAAAATACTGCAGTACGAGTGTGTTATAGATAAAATGATACGAAATAAGAGTAGCTGGGGGAATAAAGTTAAAACTAAATTGAATATTCTGGACCCTCCCGTGGGTTCACCTTGTCGTGGTGGGAGGGCCTAGTAAGCCAGCAGAAGGGCCTGCAAGCCAGCAGGAGTGGAAGCTAACGGACCCAATCTTCGAAACGTTGGGATTAGTGTGCGGCTGTCATGCGCTGTCATCATCGTCATCGTTGGTTTCGGTGTGCGGTGTTCGTGCACTGTCTCAACATTACTTGTCGGCCACGTCATCTGGCCGACATTGTCTTCGTTGAAGACATTGAACTGGCGGTCCCGTGCATCCCTGCTGGCAGTGGTCGAGGGGAGCTGAGGGTGGGGCCTCGGTTTCTCCGAGATCTGATGTGAGCTTTCTTCTGCCGAGGCAGGGTGTGTGGGATTTAGCCATCAGCCACATCGGTTCTTGGTAGGATAGTGTGCAATGGATGCAGAGATCAGAATTTGCATTACTTCGAATCTGTACAAACAAACGGAAATGCCACCGTCCAAAAAATGAAGCCCGGGCGGCGTTCCGGTTATCACCGAAACGTCGGGGGGGCTGAACCCCCCTAAAGATATAAGACAATTCCGTGGGAACCTGGCATCGCATCCAGGTTCCCAAAAGCAAGTTGTTTTAAAGTATTTTCTGATAAAGAAAAAGGGCGATTCATGCGACTTTAAGTCGGTGAGCCCTTTTTTAATAGCAAAAATTTGTACGAGGCTGTTGGGTTGTTGGTCGAGACTTTCGGCGATGAATCCACAAATGAAAAACGTTTATGTCTGAAGCTGCTAGGCGATCATGAGGTGGAAGTGACGCCCCATGGAACTTTAAATAGTTCCCAGGGGGTGATCTTTTGCAGAGACCTCATGTTTTGCTCCATCGAAAACATAGTCGAAAATCTGTCCGACCAGGGAGTAGTTTAAGCCCGAAGGATTAAGTGGAGGCAGGATGGTGAGTTGAAAGACTCACCTCTCCTTCAACTTACCTTCAATAAAATTGATTAACCAGCAACCATCAATGCGGGCATTCACAAAAAATCCCCGTGCGTCCGTACATTCCAGCATCGATGCGATGCTATCGGGGTGAAAGATACGGGCACACGGCAGGTAGATGTGAAAGGCCCCAAATATGTGTATCGGGGAGCCATTGCACGAAGGAAGACCGTGCAATGAGCCAATTACATGTGTTATTTGTGGGGGTAGTCACTCGGCAAAGTCGAGAAACAGCCCCAAACACAAGGAAGAGATGGCTATCCAGAAAGTGAGAGTTCGGGATAAGCTCACTTATCCTGAGGCGCGCAGAAGGGTGATGGGGTTCAGCCCTACCACTCGACCTGGCGTCTTCTACGCCCGGGTCACAGCTACTCCCGCCCCTTCAGCTGACGCTCCTATGCTCGCAAAAGAGCTTGATCCGCTGATGATGAAAATCATCAGCGAGTTTAAAAAAAATGAAACCAAGCGTCAGCAAGGCCAGCAAGAGTTATCAAAACTTCTCCGGAGGGGCCTATTTAGGTTCTTCCTAAAACAACAACCAAACAAAAGCGAGAGACCCTAAAGAATAACGTGAGAGTTTCGGAGGTGGCAACCAATAAGTCCACCTCAGAAGAAAAAAGGATGGAGGCGGATCGTGAAAAGACTCCAACTCCATCTTCATCACGGGGTGAGCCAGCTCTGCAGGCGGAGCTGAGCACACCGAAGCCGGACAAGTCTAGGCCTCCGGCTTCAACATCTCCGGGAGGCAGCCCAGCGCAAAAGCTGAGCTCAAGTAGCCTCCCGGATCGTGAAAAAAGGGTCGGTGTTTCCTACAGGGTGATGTCGGAGACGGATTTAGATTACGTCACTTTCTCCGACAAGGAGACGACCAGAATAGAGAAAAGAGGCTGGCTGAAAGGGAAACCGAGGAAGTGAACCCACAACTTCCTTGGACAACCGATCCAAGCCAATAGAAATGGTACAAATATTACAATGGAATTCCCATGGTATTAAACAACGCTATTGTGAGCTAAACATGCATCTGGCAGAGCATAAACCTATGTGTCTATGTATACAAGAGACACATCTTAGACCAACGGAGACATATACCCTGAAGGGATACACCATCTGCCGGCGAGATGTTCTGCCAGATGTTCGAGCAAGGGGAGGTGTCGCAATATTAATAAGGCAGGCCCTATCTTACCAGGCCCTTCGCCTTGACACCCCCCTACAAGCTATAGCTGTAAGAATATACGGAACGCTCGAACTCACAGGTATTCAAAGTCTATCTGCGGGACTTCGATTGGAGAATCGAAGATCTGGCACGCTGTGAGCATAGAGACGCACGTGGGAGACTCATCGAAAGTTTTTTGGATGAGTCAAACACGTTTCTTTGAAATACCGGTGAGAAAACACGATAAACTGCCAGAACTGGTCAGATGTCAGCAATTGATCTGACACTATGCTCACCGGCTCTGGCTCATCGACTGGAATGGATGGTACTCCCTGATCCCTGTGGGAGTGACCATCTACCCATCAAAATTTCTCATAACTCACCGATGGGACCCCATCTTACTCCGCCGAGATGGCGTCTTCGTCGAGCCAACTGGGACACTTTCATGGAAAGTTTTCAAGTTCCCACGTTGGGGGGAGACGTAGAAGAGGATGTATGCAAAATAACCTCCAAAGTCATTGAAGCAGCTACACACGCTATAAGTAAGTCTTCCGGCATTCCACCTAAGAGAAAAGTTCCCTGGTGGAATGATGTCGTGAGAATAGCTGTTGCAGAGAAAAAGAAGGCGTTTAGCACACTGAAAAGACGCCCCACGCAGGAAAATTAAAATTTGATAGCCTTTAAAGAAGAAGATCAATAGCAATAATAATTCTTCGAGATCAGAAAAGGCTATCTTGGGAGCAATCCACACCCTCTTTGGAGGTATGGTGGAGGGTGAAGGCAATTTCAGGGAAATTTTCCTCTTCACCGGCACCTGCCCTCCTCAATTTGGATGGCCGAGTCATATCGCAGCGTGCCAAAACCGCTGAGTGTTTAGCGGAGCATTTCGAGCGCGTCTGCACCTCCCAAAAATATGACCCGGATTTCCTGCGGATCATGATGCTTCACGAACAACATGATGATCTTGATTTTTTCTCAGATGAATCCCTCCAGTATAACAACGATTTTACAATGCAAGAACTACTGGAGGCGCTAAAGGGGTAAAAAGATACATCATTTTTTTTAAGCAATAAAATCAGTTTTTTTTTCGTTTCGTACTTGTGTTTAATTTAATTTGTTTTTTCTTTTCTTTAAACAAAAACGTGCGTGTTATTTTAATTACAAATTATTTAGTAATATATTTTACTAATTTATATTTTTTTGTGTTTGTCGAGTATCGCAATCATTGCAGGTTCGGGCAGCGCTCCTTTGAGGATAAAGAGAGCCAGGATACCGCGACAATCTGGCCCCGATACAATACAAGATACCATGATCCAGAATCTGCCTTGTCCTGGTAAGCGCGGATTACTGGATTTATACAACAATATTTTTCGGCAGAGCGTTTACCCTCAGCAATGGCAGGAAGCCATTATTATCCCGGTGCATAAAGACGGTAAAGATTCATCGCAACCGTCAAGCTACCGTCCAATATCTTTAACTTGCTGCTTCAGCAAGATATTAGAAAATATGGTGAACAGACGTCTCGTCTGGTGGCTGGAAACCAATCATCTGATAAGTAAATATCAGACAGGTTTCCGCCAATACCGTTCGACGACGGATCAACTTGTTCGCCTTGAGAATGCCATTCACAACCACATTCTCCGGGGCTATCACTTTGCGGGAGTGTTCTTCGACCTGGAGAAAGCATATGATATGACTTGGAGGTATGGCATACTCAGGAAGCTGCATGACTGAAGTCTAAGAGGATCTCTGCCTCAGTTCATTGAAAGTTTTATGTGTGACCGGGAGAATGGTGTTCCCCAGAGTTCGTCGCTTAGTGTCACCCTTTTTGCTATAGGGGTCAATCGCAGGAGCTCCTATGGATACAATTGAAACGTGACCCCAGCAGGGCATCAACGAAGTGGTACATTCTTCAGAAATTGTTGGTTTTCGGTTCTCCACAATTAACACTAAAGTGGTCATTTTCTATAGAAAACACAAGTCACATCCTGATCCGATCCTTTACTTAAAGGGTACCTGCATTAGATGTGCCGACTCTATAAAATTTCTAGGACTTGTCTTTGACAAGAAATTAACGTGGCGTCCACACCTCCAATCCCTGGCAGCGAGTTGCCGCAAGGCAATGAATGTGCTTAAGGGATTGGCTGGTACATCGCGGGGTGCGGACCGAGAGATGCTACTGAGGCTCTATTCATTGCTGGTTCTGTCCAGGATGGATTATAACTGTGTTGTATTCTCCTCCGCCCGGATGTCAGCGCTCAAAATCCAAGATCATATTCACCACGCAGGCATTAGACTTGCTACAGGAGCCTTTCTAACGAGCCCCTCTATGAGTCTATGGGTAGAGTCGGAATTGCCCCCATTGGGGTTGAGGCGTGAGCGCCTACTCCTCAATTATGTGGCAGGGGTATGGGCTAAGCCCAATCATTTCAACTTCCCGGCTCTCTTCAGAAAATCCAGATTTCTGAGCCGACTCTTTAAGAGACGTGCCACGGTTACCAGACTTTTGGCCGTTCAAACGCAGGAGCTTTTAGAGAGTCTGAATTTCGAATGCGCTCAGGTACTCCCCTATAGTTTTCATGAAGTACCTCCTTGGTTGATCCCAAAGGTAAGGTGCCGATTTGACCTGGCAGGTCTCCGTAAATAAGGGACTAGTTCCCAGTTCTATCGGATCTGCTTCCAGCAGCGTATTAGCGAATACAATGACTCTCTGGGCTTGTATACGGATGGATCTTAAATCGTTTCTGGTGTGGGGAGCGCTATTGCCATTGGCAATAGCTCAAACACTTGGACGGTCTCCCCACAGGCATCCATGTACACTGCTGAATTATATGCAGTTTTGCAAGCCCTGCGATATTGTGAAGAGTTTTCGAAACTTCACAATACATTCCTCATTTGTTCCAACACGTTGAGCGCGCTGCAGGCACTAATTTGCACGTTTTCAAGGGACCCTCTGGTGCAAAACATCCAAGAGATACTCCACGTGCTCCAGCACATGTCCATCGTTTTGGTATGGACGCCAGGACACGTGGGTATACATGGAAATGAGGTGGGTCGCGGCTAATTCAGACCACCTGGATCTAATTCATGAAAAATGGCAGCGTGAGTAGAACAACCTCAAGGAAAAGCTCAAACAGGTCAAGCCAAGCATCAATAAGATGCCGGCACCTGTAAATCTGCACCGTAAAGAGAGTGTGGCCCTTACACGTTTGCGATTAGGCTACACTCAAATCTCGCATGAATATCTTCTCTGCGGAGAGGGTCAGCTAAGGTGAACTGTTTGCAGGACAGTGCAAACCGTGAACCATATTGTTGAGGAATGTGTAGTCTTAGAACCTTTACGGCAAAGACTACGGCATCGAAAAAATTTAGCAGGAGCATTATCATATAATGCGAGCTCCGTGAAGAGGATGATTACATTTTTAAATGAATCTCACCTTTTACGGAGACTCTTGGGTAACAAACATCTCATATTTTTAAAAAAGTCGTCTCTTTTGTATGTTTTTTACGTACAGCCTCGTACGATTTTAACTTCTTTTTAATTGTTTTGTATTTTTAAATTATTTATTGATTTTATCAGTGATATTGTCAGCCCTTTACACCCACAATATCACATTTTATTGCACATAGTATTTAAGTTTTATTGTTTTTGCTATAATAGTGGGGGCTTTTTACACGTACACTATTAGACGTTGTTATATTTTTTAGTTTTTATAACTTTTTATTGTTATCAAGTTTTTATGTTTCCAATTTTTTTTAATTGTTATCTAGTTTTTTAAGTATTTTTATTTGTTGCAGTGAAGGCCTTTTACACCTTCATTGCAACGTTGTTATTTTGTTATTGTTATTGTTGTTGTTGTTTATATTTTGTTGTTATTTTTTGTATATATTTTATTTTTGGTTATTTTTTTTCGTACCTAGTCAATTCATTTGACTAGGTAGTGTTGTGATATTTTGTGATTTGTTATGTTTTGTTTTTGTTGTTTTTTAAGTTCTCGAAGCCCCAAAAAAGAGGGGTGGTTTTCAGTCGGTAGTCTGGCTGGCCAGGAGTCCCACACTATGTGCGTCAATGCATTTTCCACCTCCCTGCCGCAAAAAAAAATAATAATAATAATATTTTTATTTCCGTTCATACATAGTACTTAGAAAAGGTCAAAAATTACAATTTACAGTGGTTTTCATTCAACAAATTCTCTTAGCGTATAATGGTTTTTGTTCAATAGAAATTTTTTTAATTCGATTTTAAATCTTTTTAAATGTAAAGCTTTTATTGAATTTGGAATTCTATTATATATATATATAAGATCTTTATTGATATGCCGAAGCTAATCAACTATTACATATTCTTTAACAAAGCATTCTAAATTCTAGTATTCAAAATAAAACTTAAAGGACAAAAAAAAACAAGAACAAAAACTAACAATTCATGAGTTTAACAAAATAAATGCTATAAATTATTACATTATTTACAGTTTCTAACAAACAATAAAAACATAAAAAGAGAAAAAGAAAAACAAATTCAAAACAACAAGAAATTTACGTGTCTTCAGAGATTAAAGTCTTCTCTTCCTTTCACTCATAACTTTGTATATTCTATTATATATTCTAATACACATATTTAAGACTCCTTTGTCGATATAAGATTTTTTGGTTTGTATCGTTACCAGATTCCCTGCGTTTCTGGTGTCATAGTCATGTTCAGTCTTGAAAACCGTAAATATATCTGCGTTTTGTTTCACAAAAAGCGAACATTCCATGATATATATATATATCTATTACCGTCAGTATTTTTAAATTTTTGAACAAAGGTCTAGCATGTTTTAAAGGCCCAGAATTGGAAATTATTCTTACGCATTGCCTTTCTATCTTCAGAATTCTTTCAATATCAATAGAGTTGCCCCAAAAGAGAATTCCGTACTTAATATTTGAGTTAATGTTGGCATAGTACACTTGAAGAAGTGCATTCAAAGATATATATGTACGTGGCTTACATAACATATAGCTAAGCTTAGAAAGTTTTTTTGACAGATTATCGAAATTTACTTAAAGTTACCAGTTAAATTGCTATCTATGTAAATACCCAAAAATTTAGTGGATTTTACCATTTCAATGTTTGCATTTGTATTTGCAGTTGGGTAAAATGATATAATAGTTAAATGATGTGATATGATAATAGTATGATATGATAATAATAAATAAATATTAATAATATGATCCTTAATAGTTATTTTTACCTTCGTAATAAAAAGTTGCATGTGGTATATAAATCCAAGTGGAAAATGTTCTGGTACCTTATATGTTTCGTAGCAAAGTAGTAAAAAAATAAAATTAAAAGTATTGGATTGTAAACAAAAAAATAGTCACATTCCGGCTAATTATCTCAGAAGAATGAAATAGTAAGGTTCATATTAATAAGTTGAAATTCATAATTGTTATTCAAGTTGATATTCATTCCTCTGAAAACATCATGAATATTGAAGTTACAATAATAATATTCCTTATTATAAGTATATATTAAATTATAAGTAAATATTATTATAAGTATGTATTATATTAAGTTGGAAATATTTCGGTGGATATTGGAGATACAGAAAAAATAATCAACAGATATGTTGTAACAAAATTTAATTATTAAAACTTTACATATGGAACAATTTACTAACATTGAGAGATATTCCAATTTTAGATTTTCCCTTCACTCTAAGGTCCCTGTAGTCTTGATTGCATTAGATAAAACTCTTCCAGATCATATTGATACTAACACCTTGACTGGCATCTCGACGAAGTGGATATTACTTTTATATGCGAGATACGAACGTACATAAGTACACACGCACATATATATTTCCAGAAATGGTATTCCTAGAATTTGGTTGTATGGAGCATGGAAATTAAGAGATGGTAATTAAGAGAAGGGTTGAGTTCTTTATTCGTAATTATTTTTGGCAAATTAACTATTTTTATATTTTGCGATGATAACTACGTGAGTATTACAAATACGATTTTACAAAACAAATATTGTTAATGAAACGGCTCAGAATATAAAATATATATTAACAAGTGACCATAACAACTCACTTAGTTAATGGGTTTAATACTTGGTAAGTCAGATTTCAGCGAATCTAATTAATATATTTATGATTTAAAGTTTCAAGCAAAATTTTTATATTTTAAAAAAGAACATCTTTTGTTAAAAATGTTTGTTCCTTTACGGTTTTAAACGTGGATATTTTATCCTCTGGCAGGGAGATTGATGGTCCGATTTTACTCATTTATAAATTTCAACCCACTTTTAAACTGCAGCATATGCAGAAAATTTCAGCTCATTATCTACTTTAGTTTTTGAGTTATTATGTAAACGAATGGACGGATAGACGGGCATGTGGAAATGAACTAATTAGGTCTAGCAAAACACCTTAAAAAATTAATTAAAAACTATAACTTACTTTTTTTAGGAGACTCGAGTAAACGCCTCCGCTAAAGCTGATTTTCGAACCGAAAAAGTTAAACTCCAGAACATCTCCATCTCTTGATAATAGACGATCTGGTGCTCGTGATAATCACACGTTGTGACGAGAAAACATCTATGGACCCAGTCCAGATATTTTCCGCCCTAATGAGAATGCTTACCAAGAGATCTTCTCAAGCATTTGTGATGACATGCTTTTTTTTATGTTTTTTGCTTTTTCTACTTATATATTTAAAAAAAAATGTAATTTTACACAAATTTATACCAAAACTTGTTTTTCACGATCAATATTTCCAACCGTTACAAATTATTAACTTAATATACTGTTGTATATTAAGTAGAACAATAGCGAGGGCATTTGGGCGGAAAAAATGAGACCAATTTAGAGTAGTTATTATTTACTTGAACAAAGTTAAGCATATACAGTGCTGTCTCTAGCTCATACTCATTTATTTTCGGCCTTTCCTCAAAATTTTAGCCCTGGCAACGCATACATTCGTTTTCCATTCATTCGTTTGTTATCCAATCCAAAACGGTTCATTCTGAACTTAAATATTACCACTCCCATATGTCATCATTGGCATCATCAGAGATTAACACTTTCTTCACGTTTATGGTGAAGTTTTGAGTTCGTATACATATTTTCCTATTTGGAGCTTAATGTACTCGACAAATTGAACAAGAACAAGGTTTCATCAACATCGAGCCAAATAGAAAATATCGTTCAAATCTAAATTTACTTTACTTTTTAAACATTTATGATAAAAATATCGTGCAATGTGCAAAAATATCGTACGTAGGTATATTTTTAATTCGAATATATTCGTTTGTAAATTTTTTATTTAGTGCTAAAAATAAAGTTATGAGAACCTCACAGATCACAGAAATTGGCCAGGGTCAACTCCATCAAAAACTTTCTAAACGCGAGTACCACAATCATACTTTATTTGCTTTCCCCAGTTGCTCGTTAACACAAAACAAAATTAAAAACTGGGTTGTAGTCTACACATAATAATAAAATTTTCCACTTACGAAACAAGTAAACAACAACAAAACAGCATTTATGAATATTCTGTTTAGTATTAAAAAGTACTAAAGTACTAAAAAAAAGGTTTTCTACGATACTACCTTTATTATGTATGCAGAGAATTTTTCAGTTAGCCTTCAATTTCCACCCACCATGATATGGAATGTGTTATAACAACAGTATTATAATTAACAACAGTATAATTGTATAAAAATGGTTCCACTTGCACTGATCGAAATTTGTAGTAGTAATTAATATTTTTACTTTAGGCACTATAATGTGTTTTATTTATGTTACGTACATAATTTATTTTTAAATGTACATTGTTGTTTTTAAAAAACAGATTGATGAAACTATTGGAAGATCGGTAGGTTCATTCTACAGACGCTGAAAATATACACGAAAAGATATTAAATATACATGAAAGCAGTCAGAGTAACCATCTTTGATCCGGTAAAAATGCATGTGTAGAGAATGGAAGAGAAACAATGTGAAAAACTTCACCAGTCAATAGACCATGGGAAAATCCAGCGAATATTGGAAAAATTATTTAAAATACTATTAATTTGTGTTTATTATAACACACAAAACATATTCAATTGAGTAAAATATCCATAAAATCACATATTTTCCTATAACTTAATGTCACAAACCTTTTTGGATAATATTTACGTCATTGTTATTGAGTAATGTAGTTTTGTGTTGTAGACCGAGGCAACAACCACCCTTATGTCCTACGTATGAATGAATTCTAAGTAGTTAACTGCTACATCAGCTTTGATGCTCTGATAGAGAATAACGGAGGCTTTGATGGTGAGATTCGTCAGCGTATCCAACTAGGTCGGACAGGTATGACCCAACTCACTAAATTATGGCGGAACAATAACATATCTAAGACTACAAAAATGTCCCTAGACCAATCATTGATATTTTCATTATTCTTATGTGTGTCTAAAACATGGGTTCAAAGGGAAGCTGATAGGCAGCGTATCGACGCATTTAATATGTGGGTATGGATACGAACGCATCGCATTCCTTGGAAAGCACAACGCAAAAAAAATATCATCTTACAAAACTTGGCATTAAAAAATACGTTCATCGAAGAGATAATATCGAAAAATTGATCTCCAAGGCCATGAAGGTCATGTAAGCCCAACCGTGGCCGTTCTCGTTGGGTTGGTATGACTCACCATCAACTTGAAACCAATCGAACAAACACCACAAAACTTACCTCAGGCGTGATAGATCACCTGCGACTCTAAAAAGATCAATCAATAACCAGCCCGCTTAACTTATGAACATTGAATTAGTTCAACACTTCACAACTTTATTTTTTTTAAACTCATTATTAATTGATAGTTTTGGTCAATATATTATTGTTTTATGAGTATTCATATTACCTTCACTTGGATGCACGATTCTAATGGATTTTTTACATCAATTTCAACCGTGTCTTGTTGTGTTAAAAATTATTAAAATAATATTTAGTACCTCAACACATGATTTTATTCAAAAAAGTAGAATGGAACAAAAATAAGATCTAGTATTAATCAAGATACCGTGACAGTCTGAATAACCTGAAAGTTTGAAGGTATGTTAATAATCGATAACAATAAAATAAAATTAAAAATGACAACATAAAATTGGCATTTTTTAGTTCATATTGAATTATAACAGTGTGGTTTTAGATTTTAAACTCTGATGATTTTATAAGTATTATGTTATTTATAAGTATTGTAAAATGAGTGACACCAAACCAGAAGTTTATTAAGGATGTACGAGCACTGAAGCTTCAAAAAGATTGAGGCTTGATTTTTTGTTTACATGTAGTTGAATTGCCTATAAATCAATTATAAAAGTTTCAGGGGGGGGGGGGGGTTACGAAGTCTTGAATGAATTATTTAATGTTAAACTTCGAGTTTTAATGCATTGCTCTTATGGATAAATCCACATTTTACACACATTTAGATAATTTTCACTTGGAATAAAATAAAACGAATTAAAAAAGAACTACGCCATAGCAAATAGAAATATTAATAAAGAGATATCCAATAAAATTCCGGTATGACGGGCCTAACCAAAAAGATATTTAAGAAAACAACTGAGATTTCGGGTAAATTTTAATTCTGTCGGCGGTAGCTTAATTGTCCAAAATCTCTTGTTTTTTCTTAAATATCTTTTTGGTTAGGCCCGGCACAATCGGTCTAAATAAAATTTTAATTTTATCTTACGACAAAAATAAATAAACGTGATTGTGGGCTTTAAAACACCAAAAATTAATTTCTTAGCGAATTTCCTAAAAGAAAATAGAGGTATTATTCCCACTATATGTAAATATACATGGTATATTAACTTTAGTCCCGACTGTGTAACGTTTGAAAATATTAAAACTTAATATAAATATTTGTTCATAAAATGGCCCAATTCGGCTATTTCTGCATGCCCTTCCGCCTATCTGTGGACGCAATAACCCAAGAACGAAAACAGATAAAGAGCTAATTTTTTTGTGTGTGTTCTAGAACAAAAAGATATGGTCAAATTCATGAATGGGCAATTTTTGCTTTTAACCGAAAATCAGATCCACCCTTCTTCCATTTCTATGGAGATTTTTTGGCGCCGACTCAAAATTATTTAGATATCTACATTAGTGTAGGATATCATGATAAATAAAACATGGCAGTCGCCGCAAAATAACGAATTGTACTTTCCAAATAAATCCCTATAATATGGATATAAAATGAAAGGACTTGATGAGCGGAACACAGTATATAAAGTGACGTTATTCTAAATCCAATATGGCGGCCACCACAAATGGAGATTTATAATTTCCACATTATCCCCTATGATATGGGTATCAAATGAAAGGGCTGACAATAACATGTTTGTCTACAAAGTATACGCTAGTTATTTCATACTATGTCTTACATAAGCTTTATGGAAATTAACAAGACTAATAAGTACAATAGTAATTGTACTGTGACGCCTTAGTATACTCAAATATTTGTTAACTTTAATAAAAAAATTGACACTAAATTAAAATAACTTTAAAGACCAATTCATTCGAAAAAATCTTTTGTAATAATTTTTCTAGTCCTTTTTGATTTCGCAAATATTAGAAAAGAGATTAAAGAATTATTGTGTCATTTATTGAATAAAGTAAAACACTTATTTGAAAAACAAATTGATATGATGTTATAAAGTAGCTTATACCCGCGGTTTCGCTCGGTTTTATATATCCAGCTCCGGTCATTTTCAGATTAAAAACCTCAATGTAATTTTCCACAGTTCCACTACTTCAATTATTTGTCGTTACCCCTGCTTCCACTACTTCAAATATTTATTGCCAATTCCACTAAATTTCAGAGAATATTTTCGAATTCTATCTCTCGCAGCTATATCGACGAATAAGATGAAATAATATGAATGTATGCGTTCTAATGCTAATTTGATTAAAACGAAAATTGTAAAAATGTTCTTTTTTCCGATACAATTTTCCAGTTTTCGCAATTTTCCCGTCGGTTTGTGTACTAGATCTACCCGTATGCCAAATAGCAACTTTACAGGATATCTGGAAGTAGCATAGAATTTTGATATACGCGATGATATACACGTTTTTTTAAGGCGTATACCGAGAATTTAGCGTTTTAGAATAGAAATAACTTTTAAACGGTTAATTTGTTAACGATCATTTTCAACACTGTAGCTCTTTTTGTTCAGAAGATATTTCGGGGTCAAATCAACTCCTAACATTTCCTCCAGTAATAGCACTGTAGTGAGAAGTCCAAATGTGTCTCTTAAACTAGGTCTTGCGCACTACCGTGCTCTAGATGAATAAATATTGTATATTCATATAAAATCAATTTTAATTTCTTCTCTTACACCGTTATTATTTTCTTGTATATTTTTTGGTATTTTTGAATAATTTCTTTTCTCTCTTTTTGTTCCTTCTTTAATAATTTGTAAAGTTTGATTTCACAAACTATACAATGGTGCAAGGAGGAAGAGAGAAAGAAAGATATTCTCTTTTCTTTATCTGGAATTTTGAAAAATTTTTACTCTTCATTTTTATTTCTTATTCTAAGCTCTAATATTGAATAGTTTGTTTTCCTTTCGTGATGCTTAAGTGTTCTGTTTGACACTTTCTTTCGTTTCACAAGGGAAAGGAAAGTAGTCTTAGTATTTCGTTATATTTATTTTACTTTTGAATATTGTATTTCTTTGATTGGCTTAATAATACACTATCCTGTATTATTGTGTAAATATTTTTACATTTGCCATGTTTTGCCATATCTACTTCCTCTATTTAGTTTCTCTTTGCTCTTTTCTTGCCTTAGAAAAAAGCAAAAAATTCTTTTGTACTGTGTATTTTAAGAATTTTTTTCCGAATACTCGTGCAATGATACGTTATATTTTATATATAACGCATCTCCTCTTAAATATAACATTTACTTGTACTATTATATGCAGGTCGGCTGCATACGGATGTCATTTATTTATTGCAAATGCTTCTTGTCTTTACTTAGAGCGCCTAGAGCACGGTAGTGCGACAGGTCGTGTTTAAGGGGTTTTTGCCTGTTTTATAACTTATTTTGACTCTATATAATTCTTTAACTTTATATAATTCTTTGCGCACGCATATAGCAGAGGAATATGTCAATAAAGATCTGTTGCTAACTGGACAGTCGAGTATATGTTTTGCATCAGTCGATTTTTCGCTACAGTTTGTGTATGCCTACTTCGTATTTGAGAAAGTTCTCACTACGTTCTGTACGTTTTCACTGGCGTGCTGTTTTGAACTGTAGCTAAATATACAATCATTATATTATCGAATGATAATTAGTGAGAACTCTAGGTTTTTGAAATAAAATTTCAAATTCGCCCCCTTTACCTAGATCAGTTTTTTTGTATTATTAATACGTATTTCGACTACAATGTAGTCATCAAAAGTATAAATTAGCTAGTCGTACTTTACTCTTTGACAATTAGAGATAGATATAAAGTCGAGATCAACAGACAAAAATAAATAGAAAATTAACTTGATTTAAAATATAATAAATTTTAAATTATATTGAAATTGCTCTTGTTAAAATTTCCTTCATTCACATTTGTTCCTGTTAATTTTACTCTTATTAAAATTACTCTTATATTGTCGAAGGATATGTTACTTGTTACTAATTTGGTGACAGTTTCACAAGTAGTAACAGGTAACATATCCTGCGACAATATAAAAGTAATTTTAATAAGAGTAAAATTAACAGGAACAAATGTGAATGAAGGAAATTTTAACAAGAGTAATTTCAATACAATTTAAAATTTATTATATTTTAAATCAAATTAATTTTCTTTTTATTTTTGTCTGTTGATCTCGACTATATCTATCACTAATTGTCAAAGAGTAAAGTACGGCTAGCTAATTTATACTGATGATGACTACATTGTAGTCGAAATACGTATTAATAATACAAAAAAACTGATCAAGGTAAAGGGGGCGAATTTTATTTTAAATATACAATACTTAAGCTCAACTACATGTATCATATTTTGTTTAAATAATTTATACTTTAAAAACTTATTTACGATGTCGTGGATAGAACGTAATATGTTCGTCAAGCTATTAAACATGGTCAAAGCCTTCTATTTTCTTGGCTACGTAGAAAATTTTCACTGGCATGAATGAGGAGAGTCATTATTTTATAATAGAGAATCATTGTTTTATGATATTTAAGTATCAAGAAACAATATTCGGTATGTTTATTTGAATTACTTCTATTTAGGTAAACTTTATTACTGTTACTTTAATTAGTCTCACACTGACTGCTATATAAAAAACTATAGTCATACTTAAATATTTTTTAATATATATTTATATGTACATATGCATGCAAAGATGTAAATGTATGTCTTCGATTACATATACTGTGATTTAATGGTATTTTGATAATTTGTACATATTACGTTTATTGTTGTAATCGGGTTAAAATGTTAACTTAAATCATTTTGTATATTTGTGTATATATTTGTTTTCATAATCTATTGACTTGTAATTCAATTATGTCAATTTTATTTCCTTATAAATATTATGTAAGTTACTCTTGTTTTCATGTGCATTTAATTTGTTCCGTTCGGGAACGGGCCTTAACAGAGGGGGGGGGGATCTGAATGGACCCTTTAACGATTTACTAATTATTCTGGAGATAATCTCAGAACACCGTAAGATTTATAACATCCTTCTAACTAATTGCGTAGATTATCTGGGGCCCAATTCATTTCCGTAACTCATATTAACGTAGCTCTTGAATTTAAACTTTACAAATAAAAGTAATGATCTAGGAGCTGGCTACATAATTGTGAACTGATCGAACATTATCATGATTTTTTATCATAAGTTTCCCATGATATCGTCAAAGCGTAGGAGAGTCAAGTCACTCCTGGGCCAAGCTTCCAAATCTGTCTACCAGAGGCATTGTTGGCGCTGCGATTGGTGGTTGTGGTTCGGACATTGGTGGCGCTGCGATCGGTGGTTGTAGTTCGAAACTTTGCTAAACGAGTGGAGGATCAGGCGCGTGTGCTCTGAAAGGCTCTGATCACGGCTAAGTTTGGAGGATGGTATTGATGGGGGCGCTGCGATCGTATAGGCGCGAGATTGAATTGGAACGAGAGTCAATTGATAACCATTGCAGGTGTTTTGGTGTGACGTAAGTGGTAACCTGTCAGAACTAGGTATTTCTGCAGTTAGTTTTGTTGAAATTAACTAGAACTGAATTTTCCTGATTCGGTAAATTTGTGTTTATTGTCATGATATATCTTTTGATAACCATAGCAGATGTTTTGGTGTGACGTAAGTGGTAATCTAGAACATGTCAGAACTTGTTATTTCTGTAGTAAGTTTTGTTGAAATTAACTAGAACTGAATTTTGCTGATTCGGTACAGTATTCTTGTTTACAGAAATCATACACATAAAATCATATTTCCCATTCTCTTCCCTTGAAATCCGGAGATGTGGTATTTATGCTATGTATCCATTCATTCAAATCGTTTATGTATAGTAAAAATGGAGAGTTGATAAATGGCAGCCCTGTCTTAAACCTCGGTAAGTCTGGAACTGTTTCGATAGGCGCTTATCGTTCAACCGTATACAGCAAGAGGTACTCTTATAAACTGATTGAATAACAGACAACATACTTTTAGGAAGTCCGATATTTGATAATTTATTCCATAACAGACCTCTATCGACCCTGTCAAATGGCTTCTCAAAACCTATGAAACAACAGTACATCTTGCATCTCTTAAGTTTCAATGTATTATCAATTAAGGTTTTAAGTATCAAGATGTTGTCCATTGCTTTGTATCCCCTCCTGAAACCCGTTTCGGATTCGTTAAGTATGTTTTTTTATCGACCCATTGCTGTACACGTTCAAATAAAAGTTTAGTGTAAGTTTTACTGATGCTGGGTGAGAGCGTTAAACCACGGTAATTCGATGGTTCATATGCGTCTCCTTTTCCTTTATATAGATTTACTACATTACCAGTATTCCATAAATCTGGAAATAGTTTAAGATCCTACATGGCATTGAATAATAATGTAAGGACTGAACTTAAATTACAGTTTTCACTAGCTAATTTGATGCATTCGTTCAATATACCATCAATACCACCTGCCTTACCATTTTTTAACGATCCAAGAATCACATCAATACCAGTTTCCTCAAATCTAAACTCACAAACATCATTGTCCAGATCAGCACTGCGAAAATTCGCAGCTTCTCCTCCATACAATTTTGTATAGTAGTCAATCCACATTATCTCATTATTACATAAAAATTGTCTATTAATCAAAATTCATTTTTTTTATAGAATCAAATTTCAATTATTTTTTTATTGCATTGTAAGGAATTTTGATGATTCGGTAAATTTGCATTTATTGTAATGATAATATCTTATTACATAAAAATATGTAATTCATTAGTTGTTAAAAAATTTTTTTTGGAATCATATTTCATTTTTATTTTATTTTATTGTGTTGTAAGGAATTTTGCTGATTCGGTAAATTTGTTAAACATTTATATCAATGGTAAGCATTTTTTAAAACAAAAGATTACACAACATCCGCTGTACAATCCAAAGCCACGTGCATTTTATAAAATTTATGTCCAAGCAAATTCTCACGTGCATCATATAAGAATTGATTCAATTTGTCATGAAATATGATTTTTTCGTTGTTATACAGATAAATTCGAAAGGAAAGTATTTTATTTATTTTTATATTTACAAAAAATATGAATCTGATGATAAATTTAAAGAGAAGTTAATATTATAATATTACATTATTATTACGATGTCCGCTTCACAATTAATGGAGTTTTGGTTCTTGTTTGATCTATTATTGAATAGTTTCGATTGTATCAATAAACCAAGTTTTAAGGAGTTGTTGACATATTTTTATTGCTTCCAAACCTATATTTGAGGCAGTCAATTCTCTTAATTGATTCGATAACTTGCTAGGATTATACCAATAGATAAAGTTTCGTACCTTTTTTTTCGATGAGTCGAGGTTACATGGAGGTTGAAATTCATTTTCATGATAACTAAGTGCTCGGTTTGTCGGTAGGTATCCATCTAGACTGGATTAACCCAGTGAAAACATGTCCGTTGACTGGAACCTTGATATCCTGATGTTATGTTCGTTAGTTTTATATGTTATCATTTCCATTTATTTCAAAGGAATGCCGGTTCCATATCTTTTTTGGTTGGTAATTATTTACTTCTGGTGCTGAGCCTCGAAAGAGGTCTCTTATAAAGAACTTTTAAAAAACCTCTTTTTAAGAGACCTCTTTTAAAGAGGTTTTTTTATAGAAATATCTCTTATAATGTGACCTGTTAAAAAACTGACCTGTTTAAAACTGGATTTTAACAGACCTGTTTTTTAAACAGGTCAAATTGGTCTGTTTACAAATTGGTTTTAAACAGACCTGTTTATAAGAGATTCAGTATATTATATTTTCTTCTCTTAGTTCTGATATGATAGAGTTTATCTCGTTCACATGGCTATTATTTCCGGCTGCTTGTGATGCATATAAAAGGCGTAATCTATCAACCAATTCATCAGCTACATTCCAATATACATTATTTGTAGGTTTATTATTATTAACTGTAGATAACGTTAAACCATCGCCAGAAACCGATAAATGTTTCTTAATAATATTTTTATATTTCAAACTTCTAGAACCTTGAATTTGTCCAGCTGAGTCATAATTCCGCTTATGAGCATTAGTAGATTTTATAATTACTATATATGTATTCAAATCTTCTCCTGTTTAATTTCTGGGTGAATTTTTGACTAAAACTTCAAATTAACCCACAGTTCCTATATACCGCTCATCGCCAACTTGTATACCGTTATGGTTAATGTGAACCGAAGTATTACCCTTACACAATTTATCTTCATTATTATTATAGTGCAATCCATAATAATTATCAATGAGTTTACCATCTTTATTTGCAAATATATCAAAAATGTATTTACCAGCAATTTCACAATACATATCAGTGAAATAATGATGTGCGCAGTGTACAATTTCTTTTGATTTTATCATATCCCTAAATACATCATCGGGAGTACGTGTACCTTCATCTTCGTGTTCAGCTGAACGGCTTGGTAGAGTGCTAGTATTTTTACCAACATGAAATAATTTTCTTTTCTTAATTGGCATGTGAGGTAATTGTTCTTCTTGGTTCATTCCTTCCTCATTTGATGTATACGGTAATTGCTCTTCATGCTTCAATTTTACCTCTTGTTTTTCCACCAGTTTATTCAACGGCTCAGAAATGGGCTTACATGTCTTCTCTTGGGTAAAATTGGATACTTGATCACCTGCCTTGAGTGTGTTATACTTTTTACGTATAGCATTACTCAATTCAACCAACTATTTCTTTGTCTTGATCATGTTATCTCATCAAAATACACAACTTAAATGACTATAATTGTTATAGACATATCCTAATATGAGGGCTTTGAATAAATAAATAAAAATTTTTATGTTTAAATATATATAGTTTTATTGATTATCATATAAAATAATAAAACATAGTTTTATTGGAAAAAAAATGTTAACAAATAATTTACATTGGATGTTGTACAGTGATTATGGTGTAAGATACAAAGTGCTTTCGATCTGACATTATTCGTATGAAATGGAATTCCACCTTCTGAAGTTTCAATATGTACTGCCTTTGTTGATTTTGATGTTAGTTTTTCAATCCATAACTTTTTCTCATCGCCTTTGCAATATGTAGTATTGTTGATAACAATGTATGATAAAACCTTTGAGAGTTCTCCATAATCACTGGCTCCTAATTCCAATGTAGACCAAGATGATTTTTGTCCAACCAGAACACTAGTTTTTTATCGGAATCACTTAAGGTGTTGAATACAAATGGGGCTTTAAATATATAATGACCAAAATGATTACCATTTGTATCAACAAAACTGAGTTCCTTAACAATAAACTCATTGTTAATATTAAATTCTTGTATGTCCACAATGCATGCCATCTTAAACCACTTTGTTTTCAAAACCAATAGAAAGCGGACAAGCTACCACTCGAACCGGGTTGAATAACCACGTGGAACGGGTATTGAATTATAACCGCGACGAAGAAAAAAAGGAAATAATAAAACCTACTCACCATCATTTATTAGTTTTCAACACCATCACGCCGACGAAGAAAAAAATCACCGAAATATTCGGAGCGATTACGATTATTGGTGGGCTGAGTGCATCTGTTGCGGGGGGTACCAACAAGGTTCTACATCCAGCTCAAAAGGTAGTGTACCAGACATTTATTTCATCGTATTCCCTTTTTCTTTTCTAACATTCACTTAAATCCCTATATCGGGCAAATTGGGTTGAGGTTCAATAATTGAGTTTTTTTTTAAATAAAATAAGTAGAAATAAAAAAAAACTGTAAAAAAAAAAAACAATTTGTTAAAACTTTAATTAAGTTGATGATCGTTAAATTCATCAACGACCAATTAAAATAGTGTTGTCGTTGTCCATCCCCCATAGGAACACGAAACCTCCAATATTTGGAGAAAGATGCCCTTTGAAACCGCCGCGAACGGCGAAGTATCTCGGGGTACTTGTTGTGCATTTGGCGAATGACTGGCTATTTAGATGGATAGCCAATCATTTTCCAACGGATAATCGTGTGTCCCAGAAGGGTATTGACAACATAATTTATCCACATTACTATTAAGCGTTTCTGTTTTAATTTTATTTACACACCGGTGGCATTCAATTTTTCATTAATTTCTGTTTATTTTCTTTCATTGTTAAATTATTTATCTTCTTTTGCTTATGATTTCGTTATTTTATTGTTTTCCATTGTTAAATTATTATTTTTCTTCTTTTGATTACGATTTCATTATTTTATTGTTTTTCATTGTTAATTTAAATATCTTTCTTGTGTAACTTTTGTGTAATTTTTGGTCAATCATGATATCGTCTACAACATACGTATAAAAAAATAAAATAACCTAGGATCGTAAATTGAACCGATTTTTTTTTTGTTTATAATAGTATTTACCAGAACCCAACTAATGGTAGTAAACTACATAAAAATGGCCTAAATACTATAATATTACGATTATTTTAATCCAATATTAATTTTCTTAAAATGTCAGATCTAACCAACTTAATTCACCTGTTGTTGACACATTCATGAAGGATAGATATAATTATCTCTCATCCATAGTCCGTTCCACTGACCGTCCATAGTTCAAACTCCTGACTATAGAGAATCACCTCTAGCGGTGACTTTAATGACTAATAGGATCTCTTTTAATAGGGGGGGCTAGATATTAGGTATCACACCAACGGACATTACCCATTACGACTTCCACTGCGCGAAAACAACGGGGCATCTTACCGTTCGCATGTTAAGTTCGATAATTCGAATAGTAAGAAGCTTCAATTGGTAGCATAGAGCGTGTGGTTATCAATATCGAAACCAGAACAGACCCCAATCAGTGCAAATAATTATCCCTATAGTTTGTTTGCTATCACCGATATATACTATCCCCATTTATTCTTATATATTTTTTTTTTTTGGTTACACGTACACACCTTCACATTGTGAACCGATTATGGTACCCCCTCGCAGCATCATGCCAGATACACGTTCCAGAAGGATGCCCGGACAAGACCCAGAGCCGGTACCAACCACAGCACAGGAGGGAATCTCGCCGGGATTCCTCACACCACCAGAGGGTCCCACACAACATGCATTAACCACGACCGTGGCTCCATCAACAAATTTATTACCTGCAGCCACAGTAACAAGATCGGCACTTCAACCTCCAGGCCCAACATTAGCATCATCTTCAGCCCCTCTGCAAGCAGACACTACACCGTCTCGTGTCTTTCAATTTATCAAGACGCAGACGGACCTGAACGCGGCTTATCACCAGGAGCAACTACGAATGAACGCAACCTTAGAACATATATGTGAGTCCCTAAATCAGGTGCAGGTGCATAACGAACCACCAGAAACCCAAAAGATGATAGGACATCAATTAGTACCCCCCAGTGTCTACAAAATCAATTACTCGGTGGACATTAACACCTTTTTTAAGGACTTCGTCAAGTGTGACGGAACATCCAAGACCCAGATAATGAAATTCATGGAAGAGGTCCAGAAATTATCAGATCTGGGTATTCTGGAAGAAAAACCCCTTCTAACGCACTTACTTCATTTTTGCGAAGGGAACTTCCAGAGATGGTGGGCCTCCAACATTGCCTTCTGCCCGAATTGGCATGCCCTCCGTACCAAAATACTGGACATATTCTTTGGACCGGCCGACAGGTCCTTGCTTATATCGGAGCATCTATATAGGTGGCAACGGCCCGATGAATCATTTATGTCATTTATTAACGACATAAAACTTAAAGCTAAGATAATAGGGGTTGCTATGAGTGAGCGTGAGCTAGCGACCCTTCTTTGGGCCCGTATGAACCGGCCCACGTACGAAATCTGTCGATTCAAAGCGGTGCCGGACACCTTCGACGCACTGGACCTCGTCGCACATGAGGTTCGTCAAATAAACGACTGACAAGAACTGTATACACAGATGGAACAAGGTTTGGAGAAAAATAAAAAAAAACAAAAAAACTAATTGAAAACCTCAACCCCCCCGATGTCCGTCCGTCTGTACCCCGTATTCGTCACCGCGGTCTCACCGGGTACCGGAAGTTGCTATCGAACCGTAGCCACGGTATCCATCTCCCGACAATTACAATAAAGATCGGCATGCCTTTTTGACTGTCTGCTGGATTCAGGGGCAAGCTACAGCTTTTGCTCTCGCAAGGTGGCCACCACCATAACCAGACTCAAACTAGGTCAACTTCGCGACTCTTCCATCGAAACCGTCTTGGCCGACGGGGGAGTCATCCAAATAAAACAACGTTTGGAATGTACAGTAGAATAGGTCGATACTCGTGGCCGCTATCTTTTTTTGTCATTCCGAATTTGACGTATAGTCTGATTATGGGGGTGAACCTCTTAAAACACCTGAAGGCGACTATTAATTTCATCAACTCTACAGTCACCTTTGGCTTCGACCCAGACAACCCAATACCCATAACGCCATCAAAAAAAAGGACAGTCTGTAACGTTGTCACATCGCCTATGCTGTCTACCAGTCAACAGGCGCGTCTGAAGGAACTATTAGCTGAGTTCGAGGACGTCCTGACTGATTAAATTGGTCGAGCGCGGGATTACTCCTATACTATCCACCTAAAGGACGATATTCCGGTTAGGAGTCCCCCATACCCATTGGCCCCACCTAAAGCTAAGGAGATGGACGATCACATCGCCGATCTTCTCGAACGAGGTGTCATCGAGCACAGTCGCTCACCGTATTCCTCGCCGGCATTTCTGGTAAAGAAGAAAGATAGCTCGTTCCGGCTCTGTGTCGACTACAGAAAGCTGAACGCGAAGGTCGTCTTCGACGGGTTTCCATCCCCCCACATGGCCGCATTCTACCAGATTTGCCTTTCGGAGGATAGTAGGAGGTTCATGGCATTTTCAACGCCGACCGGCCAATTTCAATTCCGTCAGGTACCATTCGGACTTAGCGTTAGTCCTCAAGCTCTCAACCGTCTGATTTTCGCGTTATTCGCCGATCTCAGATATCAGTGTGTGATCCCTTATTTCGACGACATCCTGGTTTTCAGTCGGAGTTACGAAGATCACCTCCAGCACCTACATACAGTTTTTAGTAGACTCCGAGATGCTGGGTTGACTGTTAAACCCAAGAAAACGCAACTTTGTTTACCCTCCATCAAATTTCTCGGGCATGTCATCTCCGCGGCAGGGATCCAGGCTGATCGCGAAAAGGTAGCCGCGATATCGGATCTGCCAATACCCCGCAATATCAGACAGCTCAGGTCCTTTTTGGGAATGACTGGGTTTTTCCTCCGATTTATACCTAATTACGCAGAAATTGTGGCTCCACTCAACACCCTTAAACAAAAAGACGTTGTGTATCACTTTGGTGATGCCCAAAAGGAAGCCTTCGTCAGAATCAAGCGAGCTTTAACGGAGGCTCCAGTACTCACATTTCCCGATTTCACCAAACCGTTCATCGTCCAAACGGATGCATCTGGTCTTGCCATCGGTGCTGTTCTACTCCAGAGGCTAAGCGATGGCGTACATGCCGTACAGTACGCAAGCAAGAAATTGACACCCGCCGAGGCCAATTATTCTGCTTACGAACTCGAAAGCTTAGCTGTCGTTTGGGCTCTCAAGAAGTTCAAGCAATACTTGTTAGGAACCCGCTTTCTCTTACAGACTGACAGTGCGGCCCTATCATGGATGATTAAACATCCCAAGCAACTCGGACGGATCGGAAGATGGATACTGAAGCTATCCCGTTTTGATTTTGACGTGGAGCACATTCGGGGACCACAGAACGTATTAGCAGACGGGCTGAGTCGACTTTTCACTCTCGAACAGACAGACGACTGCCATCAGACTGACAGACAGACGCCCCCCGACAAATCTGACTTCCTGAGCATGAATCTCCTAGACGAGGTACCACAATCGTTCATTTCTCTAAAGCGTCATCAGGAGGAAGATCCTGATCATAGGCTCATCTTCAACCGCCTTCAAGCGGGGTAAGATGTCAAAGGTTATATATATATATATATATATATATATATATATATATATATATATATATATATATATATATATATATATATATCGGCCAACCAAATTAAAAAAAAAAACAACGGATTCAACGGACTGGATTGAACAGGATCCAACGAGAATACGCCATCTTACTATAATGTTGGAGTGGATCGGTTCTGTTTTTTGAAAATAAAAATTCATTATATAGTCGACATCGATGGAGATTGGATCGAGCTTCAGCGCATATTCAGTTTTTTGGAAAAAATAAATTTCAACCAAACCCAATAGAAAGCGGACAAGCTACCACTCGAACCGGGTTGAATAACCACGTGGAACGGGTATTGAATTATAACCGCGACGAAGAAAAAAAGGAAATAATAAAACCTACTCACCATCATTTATTAGTTTTCAACACCATCACGTCGACGAAGAAAAAAATCACCGAAATATTCGGAGCGATTACGATTATTGGTGGGCTGAGTGCATCTGTTGCGGGGGGTACCAACAAGGTTCTACATCCAGCTCAAAAGGTAGTGTACCAGACATTTATTTCATCGTATTCCCTTTTTCTTTTCTAACATTCACTTAAATCCCTATCTCGGACAAATTGGGTTGAGGTTCAATAATTGAGTTTTTTTTTTAATAAAATAAGTAGAAATAAAAAAAAACTGTAAAAGAAAAAAAAAACAATTTGTTAAAACTTTAATTAAGTTGATGATCGTTAAATTCATCAACGACCAATTAAAATAGTGTTGTCGTTGTCCATCCCCCATAGGAACACGAAACCTCCAATATTTGGAGAAAGATACCCCTTGAAACCGCCGCGAACGGCGAAGTATCACGGGGTACTTGTTGTGCATTTGGCGAATGACTGGCTATTTAGTGCATACGCGCTGATGGATAGCCAATCATTTTCCAACGGATAATCGTGTGTCCCAAAAGGGTATTGACAACATAATTTATCCACATTACTATTAAGCGTTTCTGTTTTAATTTCATTTACACACCGGTGGTTTTCAATTTTTCATTAATTTCTGTTTATTTTCATTGTTAAATTATTTATCTTCTTTTGCTTATGATTTCGTTATTTTATTGTTTTCCATTGTTAAATTATTATTTTTCTTCTTTTGATTACGATTTCATTATTTTATTGTTTTTCATTGTTAATTTAAATATCTTTCTTGTGTAACTTTTGTGTAATTTTTGGTCAATCATGATATCGTCTACAACATACGTATAAAAAAATAAAATAACCTAGGATCGTAAATTGAACCGAATTTTTTTTTGTTTATAATAGTATTTAGCTGAACCCAACTAATGGTAGTAAACTACATAAAAATGGCCTAAATACTATAATATTACGATTATTTTAATCCAATATTAATTTTATTGAAATGTCAGATCTAACCAACTAAATTCACATGTTGTTGACACATTCATGAAGGATAGATATAATTATCTATCATCCATAGTCTGTTCCACTGACCGTCCATAGATCAAACTCCTGACTATAGAGTCACCTCTAGCAGTGACTTTAATGACTAATAGGATCTCTTTTAATAGGGGGGGGCTAGATATTAGGTATCACACCAACGGACATTACCCATTACGCCTTCCACTGCGCGAAAACAACGGGGCAGTTTACCGTTCGCATGTTAAGTTCGATAATTCGAATAGTAAGAAGTTCAATAGTTTTATACGCATGTCATTAGAAACTTTTACATATGGAACACACCATTCTTATTTGTTAATAGTAATTTTAGGTTTAACTGTTGCGATTGCTGAATAATAATAAGTTCTTGTTTCATATTTATCAGAACTCTAGGATAATCTTCAAAGAAACCCATATATATTTTCAATGGTATACGAACATTGAATAAACCACCGGCATCTCTATTGAATTCATCACCAAAACCAGCATTGAGTAATGCTTTACTCTGATTTTCATTTAATGTTTAGTAGTTTTTTATAGTGCGTACAATACCAACATTGTTAGTATGATCAATTACTTGAACACCAATTTCATAACGAATTTCTTGGAACATAAATGATATAGCGTTCGATATGAATATATCGCTTTATTTTTAGGATCGTTAGTTACTTTACCTTCAATATTTAAAACACTCTCACATGGTATTGAATATAAATTTTGTGACTGAATGCAAATTATAATCTCATCACTAGACTCAAATTTTGTTGAATTATAAGCTTGATGATTGTGATATTCTAATCCTGTAATCGTATTATCATACTCAGGTGCGTTGGTTACTTCTAAAATTTCAGTCATGTTTCTTTTTAATACAAGTAAATTTTATACGTATAACTGATTTCCTTAATTTTAGCTAACAGCTAAATTTTAACAAAAAACCTGCCATTATTTATTTTTTAGTTTTAAACCAATTGATTGTAGAAATTTTCGATTACTGAGTGTTAATCGGTTTCGATTGTTATGTTGTAATCGGTTTCGATTATTGTGCTTTATTCTATTGTTGTCTGATAGAACTTGTTTTATCTGACGGTTTGTTGAAACACTACCTCCAAAGTAACGAGTAGGGTGATTAAATACAAAACTCATTATATATTATTGTTGTTATTTTAGTAGACTATTATCATAGGAATAATTTGCATACAGGCTCGCACTTATTGTTGTCTCTCATACGACAAAAATACTGGATACTTTGCGGTCGTGGAGTTATACGTCATCGGATACAAAAATATAATTTTTGTTTTCGGACAAAGCCAAAACCCAATTATCTTTATATGGCTAACTTACCCGATTTTAGAGTACTTCCACAATTTAAACCCTTTATTATGACAGGGACGGATTACGCTGGACCCTATAATATAACTATTAGCTGAAACCGTGGGGTCAAAAGCCAAAAAGCATATATTTGTCTTTTCATTTGTATGACAACTAAGGCATTACACTTGGAATTGGCCTCCGATTTATCCACACCTACTTTTCTTTCCGCGTTTAAACGTTTTTTGGCACGTAGGGGCCCTATTTCAACAATGTTTTCGGATCAAGGAACCAACTATATAGGTGCCAAATCGAAATTAGACGAAGTTTATAGACTTTTAGAATCAACCGAACATACAAACGTATTAAAGGCTGAACTTTTGAAAAACAAAATTGAATGGAAATTTAATGTTCCTAGTGCCCCTCACATGGGTGGAATTTGGGAATCGAACGTCAAGTGTGTAAAAATCCAATTGCATAAAATTCTCGGCTCTCAAATTTTGTCATATGAGGAATTTTCCACTATACTAGATTGAGAGCTTACTTAATTCACGACCTCTTTGTTGGTTGAGTAATGACCCATCTGATCCAGAAATATTAACACCCGCCCATTTTCTAACTTTGACCCCTCTAAAATCGCTGCCTGCGATTGATTTTTCGAATGAACCGCTTAGTCATTTGGATCGTAAACAGTTATTGGATGGTATTGTTCAGTCATTCTGGAAGCGTTGGAAGGAGGAATATCTCAATACACTCCAGGTACGTCATAAATGGAACACTCCTGTATGTCCAGTTCAAATTGGACAATTAGTTATATTGATGCAAGATAACTTGCCACCAGTGCATTGGCCTATAGGAGTAATAGAGGAAGTATATCCTGGTCCTGATGGTATTATTAGAGTAGCATCCATTCGTACAAAATCTGGATGTTATAAACGTCCCGTCGTAAAATTATGTCCTTTACCTACGCAATAATTTAAGTGTCCTTTTTTTTTTCAAAATGTTTGTGTCTTGTTTGTAATCAATTGTTTTCGGTGAAATCACACACATTTTAGTTTTTGACGCTATTTTTGGTAGTAGTTAGAATTTTAGAATTATCATATTTTCTTTATTTCATTTTACGGAAAAGTATAGTTTTCCATGTCGGGGGGTATGGATGCGCCCCTGATTAATATTTCGATTAATATTTCATTTGGTTTTTGATTTATTTTATTTGTCGTCAGGATTACATAAGCCTGAGCATTTATTAGAAAAATAACTTTAGTTTTTTAGTCAGTTCAATTTTAGTTAGATATCAGATAGATAACATATCAACCGCTCTTGTTAAAATATAGTTTTGTGACGATTCCATCTCACTTACCTAAAATTATAAAATAAAGGCATTAAAAAAGGAGTGTTTAAAACAAGTAAAAAATTAAAAATAAATAAATGTAAAGAAAGTGATTTATATGTGGTGGGGGGACCAAACCCTTAACAATAAAATGTAAAAATATAAATATAAATATAAATATAGGTAAATTAAACTGACAGACAATTGTTAATTAAAAGAAAATAATAGGGAGATGAATAAAAAAACAAAAAGAAAAAACGAATGAATAGTTGAATGACGCGCGGGAACCACCTTAAGATTAGTGTTTGAATTTATTGTCTCAAAACACAAGTTTGAACGCACAAAAAAAAAGCAAAATATGTTACGCGATCTGTTATTGAGATGAGATCAACATAATGCGAGACTCAACGAGATACAGTCCGCAAATCGGAGTGACGTAAATTGTTTTTCGGTAGTCGATTGGAGATTATTGAAAAACAATTTCAGTCATGCAGTTCAGATTACGATCGGCCTACAAAACGGAAAGAAGTAAATCAAACGTATCGAGTATCGAATATTTTTTTATGTTACTCAAATAATTAGACGAATGTTATACGTTATTATTATACGTTATTCTTGGATCAATATTTTACTCATTTGTGAATATTGTAAAATATAGAAAAATACAACGATTCCGAATTAGTAATCGAATTTATTATCACGAGCTGGATATATATATGTATACATAAAACGCATATAGTTTAATTGGGCTAAGAATAAAAATAAAAAATAAAACATATACCGGACCAAAATTGCTAATGGCGACAATACCAGCATTCTCGTAAATATCAACGTGCTATTCGTATGGGCGGCATTGTGTTGATACAGTCGAATCTCGGAAACAGTGAGGTAATAATTATTTTGTTATTTTCTTTTCTCCATATTTACACGCTTTCCAGTTTAAATCTACATAGATACAACTAAAATTCTATTGCGTTCAGCTATTCAATTTTTTTTTTTTATATCGTTCTAAATACCTGGTAAAATAATAAACATTTAGTGAAATTGATAATTTATTTTAAAAAGGAGACATCATAAGAAGTCGTACAGTAATTACACGGAGGTCCTAAAGAACGGCCTAAACATCACACCCAGATGTGGGTAACACACTCGAAATTAGACCGCCAAAAATTTAGGCGTCGAATTTACCGAGTGTATGAATGCTGAAAGGACAATTTGTGGGAATTCACGACTGAATATAAACACCACGAGTGAGAAAATTCAGTTGCGAGTCCTCCGATAGATTGGGACTACCGAATAGTTATATACAATCTAATATCAATAAAATTATACTTACATACTAATACGAGGAAATAAGATTTATTTTATGATAAAACATTTCACTATTTTTTAAATCATATTTTTGTGTGTTAACATAAAGAATTATATTTTATTAAATCATCGCCGTTGAGTGTATTTTTTGCTGCCTTTTATTTTCTCTATCAAATCTTTAAAAATTTATAATTTCATTAAGTTTTTGGTTCATTTTTCTTATTTTTTTTATAATCTTTATCAAATAATTAAAATTAATCGTACTCATATTCAGAATATGGTAGGTGATTATAGTTTTCAATGTAATTTCCTTTTCTGTTCTCCTTTGTGTGATTTTTATCGTAATTTCAAAAAAAATTCGACACGTGGTAAATTAAAAAAAAAAACAATTGCGATAAGTTATCAACATCTGACGTAAAACCATTTGAATATCCTTCTAACTATCACCGTAAGGAGTCACTACCTTGCAGTTTTTTTTTAATATCATAAGTGTTCGTTAGTTAAGGTGTCCGGTGGTAAACAAAAGGACCCTCACACTTTTTCTCATCTATTGACATTTCAGACCAAAGACAAAATTCGGATCCACCGAAACCTCTTGCACACGCTTCCAGACTTCATCGCGCGATTTGGGTATATGTTCCACGGACCATAACCGGTCCTGGGCGATATACTACAATTGTTAGCAGAGCGTAGTTCTGGGTTTTGTCTGAGGTCCCCTAGAAAAAAAAAGAGATTATAAATACACTTTACTAATATTTACCCTTTGTATCGAGCGTGACACGGCGAATTGAAGAATACAACACAATGCCAAACACACGCTCTAGCAAGAACGTAGCAACAACCGCCGACGAGAATGCAGAGCCAACAGTGGGCCAGTTTGGTTCTCCTGGTTACGTCACACCGCCGACAATGACTACTTCATCATGGACAACAACAGCTCCATCAGCACCACCAGTAATAGCTGCAATTCCAACTACGTTGTTAACTGGTATGCCAACACCACGTCTTGGGTTACAGCACATTCCCCCATCGAACACTGGTTTTGGTCCAACACCTCCATCATATTATGGGCTGTATCAACAACAACAACGACAACAACCACCTACTGTATCTGGTCATGCGCCATCAACGTATCCTGGTGCTGCCGCTGCTGCGTCTTCGGCAACCGCCGAAAGCGATTTCAAACCGTCACGGGTTTTTCAATTCATGAAAACCCAGACACAACTCAACGCGTCGCACCACCAAGAGCTGCAGCAGGTGAACAATCGTCTTCAATATTTATGTGAGTCAATGGACCGTTTTGACCTAAATAAAAACAATAAAATATTTAACGAACCCTATTCAATCCCCTCGCGAGAAAGCTCTTATAGGGTGGAATATCAAGTCCACATTAACTCATTTTTTAAGGATGTAAGTAGGTGTGATGGATCGTCTAAGGCTCATATCATTAAGTTCTTAGAGGACGTCCAGAAGCTGGCCGAGCTTCATATTCTCGAGGAGACACCACTCCTGAAACACCTGTTACAGTTCTGCGATGGGAACTTTCAGAGGTGGTGGGCTACCAATATAATATCGTATCCTTCTTGGGATGCCCTCCGAAAAAGAATTCTGGACGTCTTCTTCGGTCCAGCAGATAGGTCACTGCTCATTTCGGAACACCTATACCGATGGCAACTAGCCGATGAGCCATTTACCACGTTCATCGACGATATTAAATTAAAGGCGAAGATAATCGATGCGTCCTTGAGCGATCGTGATATCATCACAATTCTCTGGGCACGCATGAACCGAGCTACCTTTGATATCTGCAGGTTCAAATCGGTGCCGGATACCTTTGACACCTTAGACCTTGTCGCACAAGAAGTACGCCAAATTAACGACAGGCAGAAGTTATATGCTCAAATGGAGCAATCTGCCCCCAAAAAAGCCACTACTCCAAAAAACTATTAGAGGACCTCCACCTTACCACCGTCCGACCAACACCATCTCGTCCCTTTCATCGTGGACTCACCGGACGCCGAAAATTACTCTCCAGCCGGACATACGGTATCAATTTACCAACGATTCCCGTAGCTATAGGCCCATGCACTTACGACTGCTTACTGGACTCGGGCGCGAGCCATAGCTTCGTGTCGAAGAAGTTGGCAACCGCCATAGTGAAGCTAGGGTTGGGAAAGTCATCTACGACGACATTTGAGACCATGTTAGCTGATGGAACGATTTCTAATATTACTCAAACTCAATCGTGTTCCATCAGAATTAACCGTTACACATGGCCTCTTACATTTTATGTCGTTCCCAACCTGACATACAATATGATCATGGGTGTCAACTTTCTAACACATCTGAAAGCCACCATTAATTTCGAAAGATTCACGGTAACCTTCAGCTTTGACCCTAATAACCACATCGCTATCTTCCCGGGGATAGTAAAATCAGTCTGTAATGTGATTACATCACCAACTTTAGGGAAAACGCAACTCTCTCGCTTGGAGGCCTTACTCAAACAATTCGGTGATATACTCACGAATGAGATAGGGTGCGCTCGTGACTATAGTTACACGATACGCTTGAAGGGCGACATTCCTGTAAGGAGCCCTCCATATCCGTTATCGCCTCCGAAGGCTGAGGAGAAGCACATTCAAGAGCTCCTAGACCAGGATGTAATTATGCCTTGCCGCAGCTCCTACAGTGCGCCGGCGTTCTTAATTAAGAAGAAGGACGGTTCGAACAAGCTTTGTGTAGACTGTCGTCGCCTGAACTCGAAGGTCATCTTCGACGCTTTTCCCTCTCTCAACATGGAGAACGTTTTTCAAAGCCTCAGCGGGTCCCGCTTCTATAGCTCCCTAGACCTCACGAGCGCATTTTACCAAATAAGGCTTCGATCGTCAATATCTTTTTAAAAACGTACCCTTTGGTCTCAGCGTTAGCCCTCAGGCTCTGAACCGTTTGATTTTCGGGTTATTTGCGGACCTCCGATACAAGTGTGTCATCCCTTATTTCGATGACATCCTGGTGTATAGCCCTAGCTTCGACGATCATCTTAAACACCTAGAGTTAGTCTTTACCAGGCTTCGAGACGCCGGACTAACGATTAAGCCAGATAAAATGCAGCTTTGTATGCCGTCAATCAAAATTCAAAGCCATATAATTTCAGCTAGTGGTGTCGCCATGGATAGAGAGACGGTAGCCGCTGTATCGGATCTGCCGGTACCCCGAAACATCAAACAACTCAGATCCTTCCTGGGAATGACCTCCTTTTTCTCACGTTTCATTCCCAAGTACGCTGAGATAGTGGCCCCACTAAATATCCTGAGGAAAAAGGATGTCGTATACCACTTTGGAAAGAAACAACTTGCGGCGTTCAATGACGTCAAGCGAGCTCTCACAGAGGCTCCAGTACTGGCCTTCCCCGATTTCACCCGACCATTCATCGTTCAGACTGACGCGTCTGGGGTCGCTATTGCTGCTGTATTGCTCTAGGACTTAGACGCGGGCCACAAAGTCATCCAGTACCCAAGCAGAAAATTGATCCCCGCTGAAACCAAATATTCTGCTTACGAACTGGAGAGTTTAGCTGTCGTTTGGGCCCTCGAGAAATTCAAGCAGTACCTCTTGGCCACACACTTTCTGCTTCAGACAGACTCAGCCGCGTTATCTTGGATGATGAATCACCCAAAACAACTACGCCGCGTGGGGAGCTGGGTTCTGCGCCTTTCAAGGTTCGATTTTGACGTCGAACACATAAAAGGACCTACCAACGTCATCGCTGACGCCCTCTCAAGGCTATTTACAATCGGACAGACGGACGACGGACAAAGGTTAGCTAAAACATCAGATAACCGGACAGACGGACCCCATGGGAAACTAACTCTCCTAGACGAAGTGCCCCAAACCTTCACCTCTCTGCAACGACAGCAGGAGGAAGATCCCGAATTACTGCTCATCATCGAACACCTACAGGCGGGAGAGAATGTCATAAGCTACGAGTTACGGGATTCACTCTTGATATAGATTGTAGGGAAAAATCGGCTACGGCGAGTCCCGGTTCCAAAGGCTATGAGGGAAATGATTTTGTATTATCACCACAACTCCATTGTGTCAGGTCATCCGGGTATTACCCGATGTTACCGAGCTATCGCACGTCGCTTCTGGTGGAGGGGATTGTTTGGGGATGTTCGGACGTATGTAAGATCGTGTCCAGAATGTCAACAGTGCAAACCCCATAATAAACTACCTGGTGCACCTCTGGCTTCTAAACTCCCTGAACGTCCTTGGGATCGTGTATATGTTGACTATATCGGCCCTCTCGTACAGACCAAAAATGGCTACCGATACATACTCATGCTCCTGGACGGATTTAGTAAATGGATCGAGGCCGTACCAGTTAAGCGGGTCACTGCCACCAACACTGTTGACAGACTGAACAGGATTTGATTACACTTCGGACCTCCTCGAACGATGGTAACTGACAATCACGCCACGTTTACAAGCGCGAAATTTAAGTACATGTGCCTTCGATGGGGAATTAAACACATATTTTGCGCCCCATACCATCCAAGTAGCAATGCCGTGGAAAGGACCAATCGCGATCTCAAATATGGTATGACCATCTTGCTGAAGGAATATGCCAATTCCCATAGAGAATGGGACCAATTCTTGCCATATTTCCAACAATCACACAATAACCAGCACCACGAGTCGATTCAGTGTAGTCCTTCGACTGTGTTTTTGGGTCGTACCGTTAACACACCGATCGATTTACGGTGGAATCTTCCGGAGATATTGGGGGACGACCAAGAACCGGACCTCGATAAGGTACGCAACTCCCTGTCTAAGGGACATGACAGAATGAAGCGTTTCTACAACACCAAGAGACCACCAGAAAATCCCTATACCGAGGGACAATTGGTACTTCAAAGGGTGCGTGGAGGCCCACAATCTGACGAATCCAAGAAATTCGTACCCCAATGGTCCGCACCGAGGCGAATCTTGAGATTTACGACCCCGGTGTCTTGCGATCTCGAGGATGTGGATACTAAAGTTCGTTATAAGGCCCACATCGAGGACTTGAAACCCTTCAACGCTAAAAATTAACGAAATACCTTGTCTTTCATTCCGAAGTGACCCAAGGTGTGACGATTCCATCTCACTTACCTAAAATTATAAAATAAAAGCATTAAAAAAGGAGTGTTTAAAACAAGTAAAAAAATAAAAAATAAATAAATGTAAAGAAAGTGATTTATATGTGGTGGGGGGACCAAACCCTTAACAATAAAATGTAAAAATATAAATATAAATATAGGTAAATTAAACTGACAGACAATTGTTAATTAAAAGAAAGTAATAGGGAGATGAATAAAAAAATAAAAAGAAAAAACGAATGAATAGTTGAATGACGCGCGGGAACCACCTTAAGATTAGTGTTTGAATTTATTGTCTCAAAACACAAGTTTGAACGCACAAAAAAAAAGCAAAATATGTTACGCGATCTGTTATTGAGATGAGATCAACATAATGCGAGACTCAACGAGATACAGTCCGCAAATCGGAGTGACGTAAATTGTTTTTCGGTAGTCGATTGGAGATTATTGAAAAACAATTTCAGTCACGCAGTTCAGATTACGATCGGCCTATAAAACGGAAAGAAGTAAATCAAACGTATCGAGTATCGAATATTTTTTTATGTTACTCAAATAATTAGACGAATGTTATACGTTATTATTATACGTTATTCTTGGATCAATATTTTACTCATTTGTGAATATTGTAAAATATAGAAAAATACAACGATTCCGAATTAGTAATCGAATTTATTATCACGAGCTGGATATATATATGTATACATAAAACGCATTTAGTTTAATTGGGCTATGAATAAAAATAAAAAATAAAACATATACCAGACCAAAATTGCTAATGGCGACAATACCAGCATTCTCGTAAATATCAACGTGCTATTCGTATGGGCGGCATTGTGTTGATACAGTCGAATCTCGGAAACAGTGAGGTAATAATTATTTTGTTATTTTCTTTTCTCGAAGAAATCGTACAGTAATTACTCGGAGGTCCTAAAGAACGGCCTAAACATCACTCCCAGATTTGGGTAACACACTCGAAATTAGACCGCCAAAAATTATGGCGTCGAATTTACCAGGTGTATGAATGCTGAAAGGACAATTTGTGGGAATTCACGACTGAATATAAACACCACGAGTAAGAAAATTCAGTTGCGAATCCTCCGATAGATTGGGACTACCGAATAGTTATATACAATATTATATCAATAAAATTATACTTACATACTAATACGAGGAAATTAGATTTATTTTATGATAAAACATTTCACTATTTTTTAAATCATATTTTTGTGTGTTAACATATAGAATTATTAATTGTAAAATTTGTTCCTTTTTTTTTATTAAATCATCGCCGTTGAGTGTATTTTTTGCTGCCTTTTATTTTCTCTATCAAATCTCTAAAAATATATAATTTCATTAAGTTTTTGGTTCATTTTTCTTATTTTTTTTATAATCTGTATCAAATATTTAAAATTAATCGTACTCACATTCAGAATATGGTAGGTAATTATTGTTTTCAATGTAATTTCCTTTTCTGTTCTCCTTTGTGTGATTTTTATCGTAATTTCAAAAAAAATTCGACGCGTGGAAAATTCAAAAAAAAACAATTGCGATAAGTTATCAACATCTGACGTAAAACCATTTGAATATCCTTCTAACTATCACCGTTAGGAGTCACTACCTTGCAGTTTTTTTTTAATATCATAAGTGTTCGTTAGTTAAGGTGTCCGGTGGTAAACAAAAGGACCCTCACACTTTTTCTCATCTATTGACATTTCAGACCAAAGACAAAATTCGGATCCACCGAAACCTTTTGCACACGCTTCCAGACTTCATCGCGCGATTTGGGTATATGTCCCACGAACCATAACCGGTCCTGGGCGATATACTACAGTTTCAACCGCAAATTTATCGCGCCAATTGATTAGATAATTAACCGCTTGATTGAATATCATATTGATAAGAATAATAGTGAAATTAAATTAAAATTATACTGTAATAGATCTCAAATCCTCTCCTGATATCTATCCATTTATCCACATAGATAACCTAAGTGCAGTGCAATTCCATCCAGCACGAGGAACATCAACCAAGGTGAGTGGGATTTATTCGAGTTATATTTATTTGATCTCACTATTGGATTAGTCGTACATTACAGTCCACACGAACGCAACAGTTGGAAATTCGTAAAATTTGTACAAATGTCAATCGATCCTACCTATTAGATGTAAAAACCACTATCGCTAAAATTTATATATATATATATATATATATATATATATATGTATAAATATATATATATATATATATATATATATATATTTATATATATATATATATATATATATATATATATATATATATATATATATATATATATATATATATTTATACATATAAATATATTTTTGTGTATATATATATATATACATTAGCTTTCATCCCTTCGCTCCCAGCCACTACCACTTGTTTCAAATTGTTTGTTTCAAAATTTCAAATGGCACACCCTTGTTTGTGATACATCGTTTGAAAGAGGATAAAATTCTCTATTCAACCATGACAAAAAAATTAAATCGATCGATTAGTTCTTAATATAGACTACATGGAAGATAGGATGTATGAAAACAATTATAATTAGAAAAACATTGCGGATTGGTTAAAAAATGAAATAGATCAATTAATAACAGAATCGTTGGAGACTCAAGTGTATGAAGTTGGAAACATGATACTCAGTGAGAAATATTTGCATTTCAACAAGATGGAGCTCCTCCACATTACGCTGTACCTGTTCAAAATTGGCTGGACCAAAGATTTGCTGGGAAATGGGTTTGTAGGAGGGGTACTAGAGCACCTCTCGACTTTTTTCTCTGGGGTCACTTGAAGCCTAAAGTTTACAGGATTCCTCCCGCCAGTATCGGAGAGCTCAGACACAGAATTACGGATGAATGTTGACAAATCACTCGCGAAACATTCGTCAAAGTTCGCGAAGAGTTCGAAAACAGAACGTATTTTTCTCTACCAAATAATGGTCATCAATTTCGAACATGTCATAAAATAATATCTTATGACTGTTGTTTAATTCTACAGTGTATCTAATCCGCAATGTTTTGCTAATAATAATTTATTTCATACCTTCCATCTTCCGTGTAGTCTATCTTAAGAACCGATCGATTTCATTTTTTTATCATAGTTGAATAGAGAGTTTCATCTTCTTTCAAATGATGTATCACAAGGTAGGGGATGCCATTTGCAATTTCAAAGAAGGAGTGGCTGGGGGCAAAGGGATGAACGCTATTATTCTCGTCATTCTGAAGTTTATATTGACTGCTCGCTTTGTTGAGATTAACATTCCTAAAGGTTATGATATCCAATGATCAATTACTATCATAAATTTTAGATCTAGAAATTTGTAAAAATGAATTAAAACAATGATTTTTAAACAGCAATTTTTATATTTTGATGCGAAATGTTTTTGTATCCATCACAATTCCATATTAGTATACTTTTTCTAGCAATTCTTCATCCTTTTTGAGGTAATTGAAGTATTTGCATTTCTTGTTTCTGAAAATTTTGGTTGCCTGCGTCGGCCTTGTGTTATTTCAGCTACGTTTTGCGTATATTTCTTCCTATTTTGTTTGCTTTTGCATACGTTCTCTTTTGTTGATTCTGGTGACAGACTTTTACTCCGATTTTTCTCGTTTAGTTCAATTTTCTTCTATTGACTATAGCGGATTCGTAATTCTTTTGGTATGTCATTATTAATATGAATATTTGTCTCCTTCATTTTATGGCGGTTTGTTGTAATTAGCGATTTTATTTTCATTGAATAAAGTCACACTTTTATAGGTTTATTCTTACCAGGACTACCTCGTCGGTAGATCTGGTTAATGGCCCCTGTACAAAGTTTTAAATTCATATTTTCGTTCAATGTGTTTATTATTTTGGTTTCCAGATCATATTCATAGTTTGAATGCTCGGGCATGGACTATTATATTTTGTTTGTTGAGTTACTTTTTCAGGTACAGGATTTCATCATTTTGATTAAAAATTTCTTTTTCGAGTGCGTTGCATTTTTCTTTAGTTCCTTTTTTGTTTAGTTTCAGTGTACATCTTTTTAAATTCTGTAATTTCTTTTTTTAAATCGCTTTTTATATTTTCTTGCATTTGAGCCATTCTATCGCATAATGCGTTGAACACTTCATTTAACTTTTCTTCCAATTTTTTATAACAGATTCGGATTACTTTGGTTTTTCTGCAAATTTATGCAAAGTTTAATTGTATCGCAAACTTGCAGTAAACAAATTTGCAGAACTATGTTTTATGAGTTCAATTTCAACTCAAAGTTAACTACTTTACCGCTTCTGTGAGCGGTTGGGCCTCAACCTACACTTCTGGGAACATTTTCTTTCGATTTCTTTTTTCAAAATGTAATAATATACCAATTTTCAGAACTATTTTCGGCTTTGAAGTAGAATAGTCAAGTCACTCCTGTGAGGTTTGCAGGTGTTTTGGTGTGACGTAAGTGGTAACCTTGAACATGTCAGAACAAGTTATTTCTGCAGTTAGTTTTGTTGAAAGTAACTAGAACTGAATTTTGCTGATTCGGTAAATTTGTGTTTATTGTGATGATATATCTTTTGATAACCATATCAGATGTTTTGGTGTGACGTAAGTGGTAACCTTGAAAATGTCAGAACATGTTATTTCTATAGTAAATTTTGTTGAAATTAACTAGAACTGAATTTTTCTGATTCGGTTAATTTGCGTGTATTGTAATGATGTATCATATTACATAAAAATTGTCTGTTCATCAAAATTCCAATACAGTTTATCATTAAATATGAGTTTTTCTTGTTGGTGAGCATTTTTTAAAACAAAAGATTACACAACATCCGCTGTACAGTTCAAAGCCACGTGCATTCTATCAATTATAGTCAATATATATTTAAAGACAAAGAGGTTTTATAAATCCTCTTTTTAAGAGACCTCTTTTAAAGAGATTTTTTTATAGAAAAACCTCTTATAAAGAGACCTGTTAATAAACTGACCTGTTTAAAACTGGGTTTTAACAGACCTGATTGTAAACAAGTTTATTCCATAGGATAAATCTGGTATTTTACCCGAAGAAAATTATCATGACGTATTGCAACATATACAAATGGATTCTTCTTCATGTCAGTATTTATCAAATGTTCGATTAAAACTTCGAAAAATTATTTAAAGAATTGTCAAATATTGTAAACGATAACGAAATCACTGTTATATGTTATAATGTATTTTTATAATAAAAACAATTAAAAAAATTTTATCACTATTTTACATAAAACAAAATACAAAATAAAATAATATTATAAAAGATTAAACAGATTATTAAAGAAGAGGATGATGAGAGAGTCATGCCTGAGAACAGGCGTGACCACGACTTAAATTAGAATTATATAAAAAAGTTGGCTGTCGCATCACAATCGTCTTTGGTGTAGAAGAAGCATACTGGACTAATTATCAAGAGGCCCGAGGTTCGATTCCAGGTTGACGAGTTAATTTTTTAATATCAGTATTTAATTTAATTAATGAATTCAATGACAATGAAATTTGTCGGAGTATACGCTATAGTCTTCTACAGTTTGTCATACGTAACCGAAAGGAATTTGGACAAACAACGGTATGTTGAAACGAAAGTATACACAAACAAACAACTATTAAATAAACAAATCACCTCAAGAAGATGTTAATACTGTCCAATAAATAAAAAATTAGAATAATATGAAAAAGTTGGCTGTCGCATCACAATCGTCTTTGGTGTAGAGGAAGCATATTGGACTAGTTATCCAAAGGCCCGCGGTTCGAAACCTGGTTGACGATTTAATTTTTCATATTAGTATTTAATTTAATTAATAAATTCAATGACAATGAAATTTGTGGAGTATACGCTATAGTTTTCTACAGTTTGTCATACGAAACCGAAAGGAATTTGGACAAACAACGGTATGTTGACACGAAAGTAAACACAAACAAACAAATATTAAATAAACAAATCACTTCAAAAAGAAGTTAATACTCTCTAATAAATAAAAATTAGAATAATATGAAAAAGTTTGGTGTCGCATCACAATCGTCTTTGGTGTAGAGGAAGCATACTGGACTAGTTATCCAGAGGCCCGAGGTTCGATTCCTGGTTGACGAGTTAATTTTTTCATATCAGTATTTAATTTAATTAATTAATTCAATGACAATGAAATTTGTCGGAGTATACGCTATAGTCTTCTACAGCTTGTCATACGTAGCCGAAAGGAATTTAGACAAACAACGGTATGTTGACACGAAAGTATACACAAACAAATATTCAATAAACAAATCACTTCAAAAAGAAGGTAATAGTGTCTAATAAATAAAAAATTAGAATAATATGAAAAAGTTGGCTGTCGCATCGCAATCGTCTTTGGTGTAGAGGAAGCATATTGGAATAGTTATCCAGAGGCCCGAGGTTCGATTCCTGGTTGACGAGTTAATTTTTTCACACCAGTATTTAATTTAATTAATAAATTCAATGACAATGAAATTTGTCGGAGTATACGCTATAGTCTTCTACAGTTTGACATACGTAACCGAGAGAAATTTGGACAAAAAACGGTATGTTGACACGAAAGTATACACAAACAATCAAATATTAAATAAACAAATCACTTCAAAAAGAAGTTTATACTGTCTAATAAATAAAAAATTAGAATAATATGAAAAAGTTGGCTGTCGCATCACAATCGTCTTTGGTGTAGAGGAAGCATATTGGGCTAGATATCCAGAGGCCCGAGGATCAATTCCTGGTTGACGAGTTAATTTTTTCATATCAGTATTTAATTTAATTAATAAATTTAATGACAATGAAATTTGTCGGAGTATACGCTATAGTCTTCTACAGTTTGTCATACGTAACCGAAAGGAATTTGGACAAACAACGGTATGTTGACACGAAAGTATACACAAACAAACAAATATTAAATAAACAAATCACTTCAAAAAGAAGTTAATACTGTCTCATAAATAAAAAATTAGAATAGTATGTAAAAGTTGGCTGTCGCATCACAATCGTCTTTGGTGTAGAGGAAGCATACTGGACTAGTAATCCAGAGGCCCGAGGTTCGATTATTGGTTGACGAGTTAATTTTTTCATATCAGTATTTAATTAAATTAATAAATTCAATGACAGTGAAATTTGTCGGAGTATACGCTATAGTCTTCTACAGTTTGTCATACGTAACCGAAAGGAATTTGGTCAAACAACGGTATGTTGACACGGAAGTATACACAAACAAACAAATTTTAAATAAACGAATAACTTCAAAAAGAAGTTAATACTGTCTAATGAATTAAAAATAAGAATAATATAAAAAAGTTGGCTGTCGCATCACAATAGTTTTTGGTGTAGAGGAAGCATACTGGACTAGTTATCCAGAGGCCCGAGGTTCAATTCCTGGTTGACGAGTTAATTTTTTCATATCAGTATTTAATTTAATTAATAAATTCAATGACAATGAAATTTGTCGGACTATACGCTATAGTCTTCTACAGTTTGTCATACGTAACCGAAAGGAATTTGGACAAACAACGGTATGTTGACACGAAAGTATACACAAACAAATATTAAATAAACAAATCACTTCAAAAAGAAGTTAAAACTGTCTTATAAATAAAAAATTAGAATAATATGAAAAAGTTGGCTGTCGCATCACAATCGCCTTTGGTGTAGAGGAAGCATACTTGACTAATTATCCAGAGGCCCGAGGTTCGATTCCTGGTTGACGAGTTAATTTTTTCATATCAATATTTATTTTAATTAATAAATTCAATGACAATGAAATTTGTCGGAGTATACGCAAAAGTCTTCCACAGTTTGTCATACGTAACCGAAAGGAATTTGGACAAACAACGGTATGTTGACACAAAAGTGTACACAAACAAACAAATATTAAATAAACGAATAACTTCAAAAAGAAGTTAATACTGTCTAATAAATAAAAAATTAGAATAATATGAAAAAGTTGGCTGTCGCATCACAATCGTCTTGGGGTAGAGGATGCATAATGAACTAGTTATCCAGAGGCCCGAGGTTCGATTCCTGGTTGACGAGTTAATTTTTTCATATCAGTATTTAGTTTAATTAATAAATTCAATGACAATAAAATTTGTCGTAGTATACGCTATAGTCTTCTACAGTTTGTCATACGTAACCGAAAGGAATTTGGACAAACAACGGTATGTTGACACGAAAGTATACACAAACACACAAATATTAAATAAACAAATCACTTCAAAAAGAAGTTAATACTGTCTTATAAATAAAAATTTAGAATAATATGAAAAAGTTGGCTGTCGCATCACAATCGTCTTTGGTGTAGAGGAAGCATACTGGACTAGTTATCCAGAGGCCCAAGATTCGATTCCTGGTTGACGAGTTAATTTTTTCATATCAGTATTTAATTTAATTAATAAATTCAATGACAATGAAATTTGTCGGAGTATACGCTATAGTCTTCTACAGTTTGTCATACGTAACCGAAAGGAATTTGGACAAACAACGGTTCGTTGACACGAAAGTATGGACAAACAAACAAATATTAAATAAACAAATCACTTCAAAAAGAAGTTAATACTGTCTATTAAATAAAAAATTAGAATAATATGAAAAAGTTGGCTGTCACATCACAATCTTCTTTGGTGTAGAGGAAGCATATTGGACTAGTTATCCAAAGGCCCGCGGTTCGATTCCTGGTTGACGATTTAATTTTTCATATTAGTATTTAATTTAATTAATAAATTCAATGACAATGAAATTTGTGGAGTATACGCTATAGTTTTCTACAGTTTGTCATACGAAACCGAAAGGAATTTGGACAAACAACGGTATGTTGACACGAAAGTAAACACAAACAAACAAATATTAAATAAACAAATCACTTCGAAAAGAAGATAATACTGTCTAATAAATAAAAATTAGAATAATATGAAAAAGTTTGGTGTCGCATCACAATCGTCTTTGGTGTAGAGGAAGCATACTGGACTAGTTATCCAGAGGCCCGAGGTTCGATTCCTGGTTGACGAGTTAATTTTTTCATATCAGTATTTAATTTAATTAATTAATTCAATGACAATGAAATTTGTCGGAGTATACGCTATAGTCTTCTACAGCTTGTCATACGTAGCCGAAAGGAATTTAGACAAACAACGGTATGTTGACACGAAAGTATACACAAACAAATATTCAATAAACAAATCACTTCAAAAAGAAGTTAATACTCTCTAATAAATAAAAATTAGAATAATATGAAAAAGTTTGGTGTCGCATCACAATCGTCTTTGGTGTAGAGGAAGCATACTGGACTAGTTATCCAGAGGCCCGAGGTTCGATTCCTGGTTGACGAGTTAATTTTTTCATATCAGTATTTAATTAAATTAATTAATTCAATGACAATGAAATTTGTCGGAGTATACGCTATAGTCTTCTACAGCTTGTCATACGTAGCCGAAAGGAATTTAGACAAACAACGGTATGTTGACACGAAAGTATACACAAACAAATATTCAATAAACAAATCACTTCAAAAAGAAGTTTATACTGTCTAATAAATAAAAAATTAGAATAATATGAAAAAGTTGGCTGTCGCATCACAATCGTCTTTGGTGTAGAGGGAGCATATTGGGCTAGATATCCAGAGGCCCGAGGATCAATTCCTGGTTGACGAGTTAATTTTTTCATATCAGTATTTAATTTAATTAATAAATTTAATGACAATGAAATTTGTCGGAGTATACGCTATAGTCTTCTACAGTTTGTCATACGTAACCGAAAGGAATTTGGACAAACAACGGTATGTTGACACGAAAGTATACACAAACAAACAAATATTAAATAAACAAATCACTTCAAAAAGAAGTTAATACTGTCTCATAAATAAAAAATTAGAATAGTATGTAAAAGTTGGCTGTCGCATCACAATCGTCTTTGGTGTAGAGGAAGCATACTGGACTAGTAATCCAGAGGCCCGAGGTTCGATTATTGGTTGACGAGTTAATTTTTTCATATCAGTATTTAATTTAATTAATAAATTCAATGACAGTGAAATTTGTCGGAGTATACGCTATAGTCTTCTACAGTTTGTCATACGTAACCGAAAGGAATTTGGTCAAACAACGGTATGTTGACACGGAAGTATACACAAACAAACAAATTTTAAATAAACGAATAACTTCAAAAAGAAGTTAATACTGTCTAATGAATTAAAAATTAGAATAATATAAAAAAGTTGGCTGTCGCATCACAATAGTTTTTGGTGTAGAGGAAGCATATTGGACTAGTTATCCAGAGGCCCGAGGTTCAATTCCTGGTTGACGAGTTAATTTTTTCATATCAGTATTTAATTTAATTAATAAATTCAATGACAATGAAATTTGTCGGACTATACGCTATAGTCTTCTACAGTTTGTCATACGTAACCGAAAGGAATTTGGACAAACAACGGTATGTTGACACGAAAGTATACACAAACAAATATTAAATAAACAAATCACTTCAAAAAGAAGTTAAAACTGTCTTATAAATAAAAAATTAGAATAATATGAAAAAGTTGGCTGTCGCATCACAATCGTCTTGGGGTAGAGGATGCATAATGAACTAGTTATCCAGAGGCCCGAGGTTCGATTCCTGGTTGACGAGTTAATTTTTTCATATCAGTATTTAGTTTAATTAATAAATTCAATGACAATAAAATTTGTCGTAGTATACGCTATAGTCTTCTACAGTTTGTCATACGTAACCGAAAGGAATTTGGACAAACAACGGTATGTTGACACGAAAGTATACACAAACACACAAATATTAAATAAACAAATCACTTCAAAAAGGAGTTAATACTGTCTAATAAATAAAAATTTAGAATAATATGAAAAAGTTGGCTGTCGCATCACAATCGTGTTTGGTGTAGAGGAAGCATACTGGACTAGTTATCCAGAGGCCCAAGATTCGATTCCTGGTTGACGAGTTAATTTTTTCATATCAGTATTTAATTTAATTAATAAATTCAATGACAATGAAATTTGTCGGAGTATACGCTATAGTCTTCTACAGTTTGTCATACGTAACCGAAAGGAATTTGGACAAACAACGGTATGTTGACACGAAAGTATGGACAAACAAACAAATATTAAATAAACAAATCACTTCAAAAAGAAGTTAATACTGTCTATTAAATTAAAAATTAGAATAATATGAAAAAGTTGGCTGTCACATCACAATCGTCTTTGGTATAGAGGAAGCATACTGGACTAGTTATCCAGAGGCCTAAGGTTCGATTCCTGGTTGACGAGTTAATTTTTTCATATCAGTATTTAATTTAATTAATAAATTCAATGACAATGAAATTTGTCGGAGTATACGCTATAGTCTTCTACAGTTTGTCATACGTAACCGAAAGGAATTTTGACAAACAACGGTATGTTGACACGAAAGTATACACAGACAAACAAATATTAAATAAACAAATCACTTCAAAAAGAAATTAATACTTGCTTATAAATAAAAATTAGAATAATATGATAAAGTTGGCTCCCGCATCACAATCGTCTTTGGTGTAGAGGAAGCATACTGGACTAGTTATCCAGAGGCCCGAGGTTCGATTCCTGGTTGACGAGTTAATTTTTTCATATCAGTTTTTAATTTAATTAATAAATTCAATGGCAATGACAATGACAATGAAATTTGTGGGAGTATACGCTATAGTCTTCTACGGTTTGTCATACGTAACCGAAAGGAATTTGGACAAACAACGGTTTGTTGACACGAAAGTATACACAAACAAACAAATATTAAATAGTTCTCTTTATTTATGGCCGGAAAATGGTTATTAAAAAAATGATATGCTAAGTTCACACTTGGGTTATGATATGCTAGCCTGTTCGTTAGACTTACAGCGGTTATTATTTTTTTGTTGATAGTTCTCATAATGCACTTCATAGATCAAAAGAGTTCCCACTTATTAGAAAGCTGGATTTATGCCAAAAAATTAATAACACATTATATATACAAGTAAATGCGATACGCTACGGCTACAAAGCGAGTTCCCAGCTCAAATAAATTTTTAACCGATAGTTCTCAATATACTCATGACTGGTGATAAGAGTTCTGGAGACTTGGTATCTAGAGCACGGTAGTGCGTGGCCGAGATTTAAGGGAGACATTCGGACTTTTCACTACAGTGCTCTTACTACACCTTAATTTAGGCTCATTTTTTAGGTGCTGTATCTTTTGAACGAAAAGAGCTACAGTGTTGATATTTCAAATATAGATACTTTACGGAATTATAAGAAACAGTTTTTTCAATCAACGTTAACGAATTAACCGTTAAAAAGTTATTTCACTTCAAAAACGCAAAATTCGCGGGAACGCCCACAATTCTTGGTAACTAATAGATCAATATTCTACGATACTTCCAGATATGCTGTAAAGTTGATATTTGGCATGTAGATAGCTGTAGTACCCAAACCGACGGGAAAATTGCGAAAATTGGAAATTTCTATCGAAAAAGTGGAAAATTTTACATTTTTTTGTTTTAATTAACTTAAGACTATGTCATCGCAAACTACCATGTAGAAATCGATATATATCATATATACCTATTAATTTTTATACCATATAGAAATAGACTTTGCAATTTGAATACAGCAGTATGCGTTTATTTTAAAAGTTAAGCACATATTTTTACAATTAGTTTTTGGATGGGTGCCCAACACTGTGTGAATTTATTTTATTTTTTATATACGCATTTGATGGTAATTTTGTAAAACATTAATTTATATTCTCATTTTATTTATTTTTTAACTTTTTGATTATATTTTACATTGATATATTGATCAATTATTATTTATTACTACCATTGCCTGTTGCAGCTTCGCCTGCAAAAATTTTTTAAAGCCCTTATAACCAAGCCCTTAAGCTAGAATGATGCAGTTTTTTGTATTCGACGTGAAATTGCTTCAATCTCACGAGAAAAATCAGTAAACTCCAATTTTTTCAGTGCAACCCCTCGGAAAATTGGAAAAACATCCTCCAAAATTATGTTTTTCTGTTCTATAAATGCTATAAAGTTTGAATTTTCACTAATCGACCCGAAATAACGTCAAAATAATAGAATATTTTGAAAAATTTCATTACCTACATCGCAACCACACCGAAAATGGGAAAAACATCCCTAAAACTTACCTTTTTACTTCTATTCATGATAGAAAGATCGGTTTTTTTCCATCACAACCCTTCGAACTTTCCAGTTTTAAAACACCCCCAAAACCAACCTTTTTGTTCTATACATGTAACAAGATGCAGTTTTTTACAATCGACGCTTAATAGCTACAAATTAGGAAGTTATTTCGAAAAACTTAATATTTTTTATTGCAAACTCCCGAAAAATCGAAAAAACACCCCCCAAAATTACGTTTTTCAGTTCTATATATGATGAAATGATGTAATTTTCACCAATCGAACCGAAATAAAGTCAAGTTAACAGAACACTTTGAAAAATTTCTTTACCTATAACGCAAACCTCCGAAAATGGGAAAAACACCCCTTAAACTGCCATAAGGCATTTTGATCAGACTAAAAATATGACCGCTAGAGAGTGATTTATGAATTCTAAGGAAATTCGCTAAGTTGACGCAGCTCCTGCGTAACGAATTTTTTTTTCTGAAGTGGAGCCAACGGGCCAAGTCATTTCTTCAAAGACTATAACGTTGATAATTAATTATCTGTAATCAACGATTAGTTTAGAAGTCATAATCGAAACAAATCAAGTAACATCTTATATATACTAAATTTTATATAGTTATTTTAATAAAAATATATCACTCTTATTTCACATTAATTTGTGGCGTTTTAATAAAAGGCCTATGATCGATGAATATTATTATCAATAATCCAATGTATAAAATTTATGCTTTCTTTTCAGTTTTCTTTGGCAATAACACTGCTTGAATATTTGGTAATATACCGCCTTGAGCAATTGTTACAAATTATAACAATTTATTTAATTCTTCATCATTACGAATTGCTAATTGAAAATAAACTGGTTTATTTTTAAACAACTTGTTTACTTAAAAAAAGTTACATTGTAACAATACAATAAAACAATCAATGTTTTCTATTTGGAGTATTAAAACATACTGATATATTAATTTAGCTATTTTTTATTTAAATACTAAATGTCTATCTAATCAAAAAGGAGGCGGTAACCTTGTCAACAAATCAGATCGATATATGCTTCATATGTTATTTTAATTACAATTAAAGTTGTTAAATTTTCCGTTTGTAAGAAAGGTAAGTTTTCGAGAAAATCTTAATAAAATAGTTGCTTCTTAATAAGTGATGATATGGGATAAAGGACCGAGCTATTTACAAAGTAAATAGATCCAGACTTCATATAATAGTTGCTCCTTAAAAAGTGATGATATACGAGAAAGGACCGAGCTATTAACAAAGTAAATAGCTCTAGACTTCAAATAATAGCTGTTCCTTAAAAAGTGATGATATCCCATAAAGTTTCGAGCTATTTACAAGCTAAACAGCTCGGTAAACTATTTATTAAAAAAATAAATGAGGGGTAAATTAATTAAGTATAAGAAAAAATTTGGTTGAAATTTATGTCGTAAGTTTTCCCTTAGTATGTTTTTAAAATTTTATAACGCGGCAAGTTTTAAAATATTTGAAATCATCAGAAAAATTAACTTGCCGCGTCATAAAATTTTAATAAAAACATACTTTACAAAATATTGTACAGAATCTCTTATATGTTACGTATACAAGTGTTACACGTTTAATTGTTTTATTAATAAAACCACAAAAATTGCAGGACAATTTTTAATGCGTGTTACCTCAGCACTCCGTCATTTATGAATCGATTTTGAATTTTTTGTTTTAAAGGGTTTGATTTCCCATTGTCCCCAATATTATACTAAAACCATACTATATTGATGTCTTAGCCCTTCAAAAAGCGAGCAGAGCCAGTTGACGTAATATAACGCGAAGCGGTCTCCTTTGTAACTGTGAATCTAAAATGAGTAAAGTATCGCGAAGCGAAAGGAACGCATAGCATACGCGTAGCATATGCGAAGAGAAACAAAACGCTACGCATTTTGTGCGAAGCCTTCGGCTTCGTATATTTAAGCCTTTCAAAAATGATTGATATCCGACCAAAAACATAAATGTAAGAAAGGGCCGAGTTTTCGGGAAAATCCTTAATGTAATAGTTCCTTCTTAAAAAATGATGATATGAGAGTAAGGACCGAGCTATTTACTTTGTAAATAGCTCTAGACTTCATATAATAGTTGCTTCTTAAAAAGTGATGATATGGAAGAAAGGACCGAGCTATTTACAAAGTAAATAGCTCTAGACTTCAGATAATAGTTTCTCTTTGAAAAGTGATGATATCCCATTAAAGAGCCGAGCTATTTACAAAGTAAATAGCTCGGTAAACTATTAACTAAAAAAAATAATGAGGGGTAAATTGATTAAATGTAAGAAAAAATTTGGTTTAAATTTATTTCATAAGTTTTCCCTTTGTATGTTTTTAAAATTTTATAACGCGGCAAGTTTTAATATATTTGAAATCAGAAAAAATAACTTGCCGCGTTATATAAAATTTTAAAAACATACTAAGGGAAAACTTATGAAATATATTTAAACCAAATTTTTTCTTACATTTAATCAATTTACCCCTCATTATTTTTTTTAGTTAATAGTTTACCGAGCTATTTACTTTGTAAATAGCTCGGCTCTTTAATGGGATATCATCACTTTTCAAAGAGAAACTATTATCTGAAGTCTAGAGCTATTTACTTTGTATAAGTATACTAAAACGGTGTAAAACATTTGCGAAATCCTGATCAACAAAAATCCGGGATATTTACCATTGAAATTCGGCACTTTTCGAAATCTTCTATAACAGCCTATGTTAAAAGTAGTCAATTCCAACAATGAATATCTCAAGTATGTAGATGGCTATATAATTTCCAATTCTTTTCACAAGTCACAACGGTGTTCAAGAACTTTTAGGCTACTTTTCATTCAATTATCTCTTAAAATTTATATTTGATGATTCAACCTTCACTTTGAACATATTATTCTTATTATGGGCATCTACGTACCTTAAAAATAATGATTTTTCTTTTCTATCGTGATTTGCTACTGGCAACTTAGGCTTGACGATTATTCATCTCCATCAGTTTAAGTAAAAATATTATTTAAGTTGTTTTTCTCAATCTTAGCGCTGTTCGGAACCCACGACCTGGACGTGTTGAGAACTGGCTCTTTGTTGTTTATTTTAATTTTAATTTTAATTTATTTTTTTTTTTTAATTTTTTTTTTTTTCTCAATTTTTCTGTTATTTTATCATTTTTTTGCTCGTGTTTTTTTTCTTCTTTTTTTTTTCAATCACACTTCAGTATTTGTCTTACTATTCTAGTTTTAACTTCTGTTCTTATTTTTAAAATACGTTTACAACATTTTCACTTAATCTATTTTTTTCCATTTTTATTTCGTTTTGATCTTGAAGAATTTTCCTAAACATTAAACATCTCGAGTATTCCCGTTCCGTTTGTAAAATCAACTTTTTTTCAGATTTTTTATTTTCATCCTGTTTGTTTTTCTTTAAATTTTTCTTCAGTATCCATCTCTAAAATCTTCCTTGAAGATTTTTCTTTTCAAGTTTTTTCAAATTAAATTCTCTGAACGTATTTTTAATTAAGTCTCATTTCTTTGTGTTCATGAAGATTCCATCATGAATTTTTTTTCCAATCGTTTAAAACTTATATTTTCTGCTGATGTGTGTTTTTCACTTCCTTAAAATCTATTCTTAAATGTATATACCCTTAATTCTTTCTTCAATAAATTCCAATATTTATTTATTAATACTTATAATAAATTCTTTAATGTCGTAATTATTTTGCACATTGTTTACACTTTGAGATCAACTTTTTCTTTTTTCCCAATTTGTGATGATTTTGGGTGATTTTTTATGTTTGTTTTATTCAAGTGTTCTTTCAATGATCACAGTTTTGCCGCTTGATTTTGATATTTCTGACTAGAATTGTATCATCCGAACAAAACCATGAATTATCCTTGTTTTTGTGTTTTTCAAAAAATGGAAAACTTAACTTCTCACTGATGCATTGCGTACAATACGATCGAAATTTTTCAAGTCATTGGGATTAGTTACTGACGAAACGCGCATACAGCATACATAAGTACATGTGGCTGTACTTCTTTTGTCGAATTTGTCGGAGTACGTTTTGCCAGCAAGTCATCAAATTCGTACCACTAGTGTACCTTCTAGTGCGTACGCGACGTAATGTTCGCAACCTCTAAGGTAATCGAGGATACCTACCAACTGATACTTTTTGACACCTACTGAGACAGTTGTCTGTATCGACTGCAAAGTGCATTTGCTTGGACCTTCATAGTAGGAGTCTGTCAGCAAAATTGTGTCAATGAACAAGTGAGATCCATATTCTTTAATATTTTTGATCGATTTTTTGCATTTAAAGCATGTTCTTGTATCTCCCGAGTTATCATCGATTGCTTCCTGAATTTTTCCCATTCCATCGCGAAGAATGATACCGACGTTAACGTCCAATAACCCGTACTTATTTCCATTGGTATTTCCGCACTCACAAATGATTCGGTACGAATAACTCGGTTCATCTGCAAAAATGATTTGGGCGAGATGTGCAGCATTGCAGTTTGCCTCGATTTTGTTTCTACGTTTCGTGTGTATCTTTTAAGAGGGAATAAATTAGTCGCGATTATGATTTGTGCTCTTGCTTTGTAGTCGTTTATGGTAATTTTTTTCTTGCTCGAAAACTGTTGAAGCCAATGGCACGAAGCGACAACTTGATGATTTCATTATTTCCTGATACACTGGATTGGTCACAATTGCGGTAAGAAATAGCTGGAAAATCGAATCCAACGCACAAGTTTTACAGACGATTAATTTTATTTTATCGTTGTCTACTGGGGCGACAACATTTCCATTGGAAAAAATCGGGATATGTCCAGTTTTGCTATCCTTCAGAAAATCCCATTCGGGGCAGATAGTTAAATACGACGATTTTGAGCGTTTTCTTTTTGGTGGATCTTGTTCATGGATAGTCACAATCTTTGTATTCAAACCACGCCAGTTTTCTTGAACTGTCCAGTCATCCGTAGCATGAAAACTGTCATTGTTCACGCTTGGATTGTCCTTATCGGATACCCCTACATTCATGTGTGAATCCACCCAACTCACGTTCTCGTTTAATGTTACCTTTTCCTCGTTAACTTCACAAGTTTGCTTATGAAGTTCGCAACCAAAATCCAGATTTTCTTTTTCCAAACTTGACATACTGTCTTGGACGTTGTTCTTTTCAATATCGTTATATGAGTTGTTAGGAGTACTATGTGCAATCTCATGGTGTGCACTGAACGATATCGTAAATGTCGATGATATTTCTATCGAAACTCTTTTTGATTTTTCTTTTACGGAGAGGATTTCGAGGCTGTCAGTATTGTCGTTTAATTTCAAGTCATTCTCATTGCATGCTAATGACAGTTTATTATCGATATGATTCAGATGGTCTAAAATAAACCGATCAACTCGCATTGGCAACTCTCCATTGAAGCAGCGATGTTTCAGAACGCAAAATTCTGATTCGACAGCTGCTGATGTTGTTATTGGAGGTCCTCTCCGAAAAACGGGACGCATAACGCCAGTCCACAAAGCAACGTATGGAAGAAGGCATTTCTGAATTTTTCAGCGAATTCTTCGCTGAAACGGGCATTGATGGTTTGACCTGATAGACATCTTCTTGAAACGTTTTTGGCTGTGTTATAGATATCGTTTATCCACCCTTTCCAGCCTGAGTCAGGACTTTCATTGTCACGAAATTGGTCCATCCCATCTTCGAATGTTTCATGTATGTCCCTTTCAGGATGTTCTGATTCGTTTTCATCCTTTTCTATTGTCACGCCTTTGATTTTACCGTTTAGAAAACAAATTTGAGGTTCGAAATCGAGGATTCTGCCATCAGATGTACATCCGATGAATTTGCTGAGAGCCACGGAGAGAATAGACTCGATGAAAATTGATAATTCGGTCATATCTGTCATATGGCACGCTTGAGAAATACAGTGAAGATAAAAGTGACGTACGAGATATTTGTCCTTTTCTTGCAAGCATTTCCAGCATGATACCATGGCAACGAAATGACAGATATCTAATCTCATATACGTTCCAGGCAAGGATGAAGATTTTTGAGTCGCGGCATTATAGCACTTGTTTAAATATTCTGAGAAGCTCGAACATTTAGCGAATATTTCCGAAACTGCTATCAATAAGGCCCATCCAAAATCCATGACAACAATCGACGGAATAGGCGCCTTAGCAGCAAGAATTTGTCTCAGGAATTGTGCTGTATTCAACGATCTATGATCCGCTGTTAACATTTGGAAGGCAGGGAAACTTTCTTCTTAGGTAACTAGAACCGTTTGATACGAAAATATATGCGGTTCATGCATTTTGTCGCGTTTAACAATACTGCCTGTAGCATCCAATGCTAATGTTGCATGCACATCTTTGCTACAGCGAGCTCGATACATTTGCATTTCTTCAGGTCGCCAGTAAATGCAATGAAATTTTAACAACCCAATAGAATGGATGCAGCCAGCATATCGGCCGTGACGAGAGTTGTGTAGCAAAACGTTGGTGCTTGGTACAATTGGTGGAATTTTTCCACCGAACGTTTTGTATCTTCGTACCTCTTCGCGATTTATTATAATTGCTCTTTTTGCAATTTATTAGTTTGTCTGCAACTTTTTTCGGCAATCACCTCTCAGTTGCCTTCGCTTCTTATTCGTGTGCATGCCTGGATTTTTGCCGGTAATTTCGCATTTCAAGATAACGTCAATTTTTTTTGGCGGTTCTTTCAGCAATCTACCTTCGATTTTTGCTTTGCATTCAACACAATGCCCGAAGAAAGTGAGAAAACACCGAGCTGTGGCAGATCTTTGCACGGTATAATTATTGAATGAAAAAACGCAATCAATGTGTTTCTGTGTCCAAATCACTTTCGCAATTATGTCGGACCATCCGGTTCGTAACTTCCATTAAATACGGGAACCGTATTTTTTTTCTTCGGGTCTCATGCTGTGCCACTTTTCGGCAGAGGGAACAATATTAAATGTGATCGGTGATGGATTGTCTGAGAGAGAATCATTCGGTGTCATATCTGAAGTGTGACTGTAGTTATCGTTGGATAATACAGTGTTGTCGATTTTTATATTTTTCACGTCGAGAACTAATTGTTTACACCCGTTGCAATTATTATTAATAATCGTGTGCACGTGTTTCGGGGATATCGACGACCCTTTTTCAAACATTAATTTGGAAATTAATTTAAATACATCGTGAGATGGATAAAGGACTTGACCCTTGCCAGTGAACGGACAACATTCAGGTCTTCATAAAATCTCTTCCAAAATTTTTTTATCGTAAGCGCTCTGATGATCGGACATTTTCAATGCATACAGATGCCCATACGGGCGAGTGTGGAAATGCTCGATCTCTTGTTCTCGCTCACCAGATCGAGTCTCTCCCCACCGCTTATAGAGCAACCGCTGGAAATTGGGGGAATAGAGAAAAGTGGGGAAAGCTGCAAGCAGGTTCAGTGAAGCGTCCACTATGTTCCAGGCTTACGCAGGCGCGTCAAGTGAATGAAAGAGGAGGACAGTGTATAACACACGGTCAGCGCGCAAGTGAGAATTCAAAAATATTATCTAAACAAATTATTTAAACAATAAATCGTCATATGTAAGTTGTATATGAATTTATATATTTTTCAGGTCGTTGATTACGAATTTAACATTATTTTTGCTAAATTAATTAGTTTAGGCAAATTGTTTTAACAATAAATGTTAATATGTAAGCTGTATATGATTTTGTATGTTTTCCAGGTCGTTGATTACCTATTTGATATGTTTGATGAGAAAATAATTTGTTTAAATAAATTGTTCAAATAATAAATGTTAATATGTAAGCTGTATACAGTTTTATGTTTTTTCAGTCGCTGAAAACGTATTTGACATTATTTTTGAATAAAACTTATTTTGACAAAATGGAAACCCGACTTAACAAAAGAAGCACTAAAAAGTAAAAAAATAATTGCATATTCTTGTGCCAATTTTAGTTCACCAAAGCAAAAATTTTTAAATATATATGTACAATTATTGTTATTTTTGGAGGCGGTGTCAACATAGATAAATTCACATAACTTTTGGACACCGCCTCCAAAAATAACAATAATTGTACATATATATTTAAAAATTTTTGCTTTGGTGAACTAAAATTGGCACAAGAATATGCAATTATTTTTTTACTTTTTAGTGCTTCTTTTGTTAAGTCGGGTTTCCATTTTGTCAAAATAAGTTTTATTTCTCGCTTTTTAGTGACTTTGAAGTTCTATAACTGATTTTATTTGTCTAAATATGGGTAGACCTACTAAACGACCAACTAATTTTTAGTGAATTTTTTTATAACACTTTTTTTTTACCCGTTTTTTTTTTTTTTTTAAATTTTTAATGCATTTTTTTATAACAGATTTTCAGTTTTCTTTACAAGGAATTTGGTTTTTTTTTGTAAAATTTTTTTTTTTTGGGGTCGGTTTTTTTTTAAGGAAAAATTTTTTTTGAAGTCGGTTTTTAAAAAAATTTTCTTATTTTCCCATTATGAATGAGTATACTTTTTCAAAAAAAAAAAAAAATTTCGCAGAAATCGGTTATCACATATAAAATGAGGATTTTCCTCGATTTTCCGGAGATCCCCTCATCAGAATGCGATTTGGTGACAATGGGACCAATCGGGAATCAAACCCTTTAAAACAAAAAAACAAAATTCAAAATCGGTTCATAAATGCCGGAGTTCTGAGGTAACAAACATAAAAAAAAAAAAAAAAAAAAAAAAAAAAAAAAATACAGACGAATTGAGAACCATCCTCCTTTTTTGAAGTCGGGTTAAAAAAGAATATGTTTAAAAAATTTGTTCCAAGAATAAATGTTATTATGTAAGCTGTATATATTTTTAGATGGTTTTCAGGTCGCGTATTATATATTTGACATTGATTTTGAGTAAATGATGTGTTCAAACAAATTATTTGAACAATAAATGTTTATATTATCTGTTCATGATTTTATATTTTCCAGATTCCTGTTTACGAATTTAATATTACTTTTTGCAAAATTGATTTTTTTTAATTAATTTTTAATCTAATATACTATACACTCACAAGTGAAGCTGACTGACTGACAGACTGACTCATCTATACAAAACCTAACCCACTTCTAAACAAGCCAGAAAGATGCGGTTTTTAATAATCGACGCGAAATTACTTGAAACCCATGGGAAAAATCGAAAAACTACAATTTTTTCATTGCAACCTCCTGGAAAATCGAAAAAACATTAAAAAAAAAATACGTTTTTCTGTTCTATACATGCTAGAAAGATCAAATTTTCACCAAACGACCCGAAATAAAGTCAAATTCAATTTTTTTTTTCAACTCCACGGAAAATCGGAAAAACACCCCCAAAAATTATGTTATTCTGTTCTATACATGCTAGAAAGATGAAATTTTCACCAATCGACCTGATATACAGTCAAATTATGTTATAGAAGAACTATGAATAGCAGAACTCATGAAATAGTCGTAGCATATCATGATCTTGGACCAAAATTATTGTTATAAATTTTTTTTATCGTATATTTATTGCTAAGTGCCTAGAACTGGCATCACTTGTCGTGAGTACGATAAGAATTATCGAATAAAAAATTACTTAAACCCAGAACTCATGAAATAGCCGTAGCATATTATGATCTTGGACCAAAATTATTGTTATGAATTTTTTTTATCGTATATTTATTGCTGAGTGCATAGATCTGGTATCACTTGTCGTGAGTACGATCAGAATTATCGAATAAAAAGTTATTTAAACCCAGAAATCATGAAATAGCCGAACCATATCATGATCTTGGACCAAAATTATTGTTATTAATTCTTTTGTCGCATATTTATTGCTGAGTGCATAGAACTCGGATAACTTGTCGTGAATACGATAAGAATTATCGAATAAAAAATTACTTGAACCCGTAACTAATGAATTAGCCGTAGCATATCTTGATCTTGGACCAAAATTATTGTTATTAACTTTATTTATCGTATATTTATCGCTGAGTGCATAGAACTGGTATCACTTGTCGTGAGTACGATAAGAATTATCGAATAAAAAATTACTTGAACCCGGAACTAATGAATTAGCCGTAGCATATCATGATCTTTGACCAAAATTATTGTTATTAATTTTTGTATCGTATATTTATTGCTGAGTACATAGAACTCGGATCACTTGTCGTGAGTACGATATGAGTTATCGAATAAAAAATTATTCAAATCCAGAACTCATGAATTAGCCGTAGCATATCATGATCTTGGACCAAAATTAATGTTATGAATTTTTTTTATCGTATATTTATTTCTGAGTGCATAGAACTGGTATCACTTGTCGTAACTACGATATGAATTATCGAATAAAAAATTATTTAAACCCAGAACTCATGAAATAGCCGTAGCATATCATGATCTTGGACCAAAATTATTGTTATTAATTTTTTTTGTCGCATATTTATTGCTGAGAGCATAGAACACGGATCACTTGTGGTGAGTACGATAAGAATTATCGAATGAAAAATTACTTGAACCCGGAACTAATGAATTAGCCGTAGCATATCATGATCTTGGACCAAAATTATTGTTATTAATTTTTTTTATCGTATATTTATTGCTGAGTGCCTAGAACTGGTATCACTTGTCGTGAGTAAGATAAAAATTATCGAATAAAAGATTATTTAAAACCAGAACTCATGAAATAGCCGTAGCATATCATGATCTTGGACCAAAATTATTGTTATTAATTTTTTTTGTCGTATACTTATTGCTCAGTGCATAGAACAGCTATCACTTGTCGTGAGTACGATAGGAATTATCGAATAAAAAATTGCTTGAACCCGTAACTTATGAATTAGTCGTAGCATATCATGATCTTGGACCAAAATTATTGTTATGAATTCTTTTTATCGTATATTTATTGCTGAGTGCATAGAACTGGTATCACTTGTCGTGAGTACGATAAGAATTATCGAATTAAAAGTTATTTAAACCCAGAAATAATGAAATAGCCGAAGCATATCATCATCTTGGACCAAAATTATTGTTATTAATTTTTTTTGTCGCATATTTATTGCTGAGTGAATAGAACTCGGATCACTTGTCGTAAATTCGATAAGAATTATCGAATAAAAAATTACTTGAACCCGGAATTAATGAATTAGCCGTAGCATAATAATAATAATAATAATAATTTTATTGATAGACTCATACATGAGTATACAAACGTCAAGAACAAAAAAAAAAAAAACAAATTTTAACAGTGTATTATAATAACTTTCAACAGTGCTGCAATAACTACAATAATATTTAAAATTATATGCCAATAAATGGAAACAAACACTAAATAACCATATTAATAATTTCAAAATTTCAAGTCATCTGCTTCAATAAAGACAAAACAAAAAAACAAGTGTCAATTTGAATAAAATAAAAATACAGAGTAAATAACAATTTTAAAATCTAATAAAAACATTGGCATAAATAAAAAACAAAACAAAAAAAACAAGTGTCAATTTGAATAAAATAAAAATATATAGTAAATAAATAACAATTTTAAAATCTAAAAAAATCATTGGAGTCAATTTGAATAAAATAAAAATATATAGTAAATAAATAACAATTTTAAAATCTAAAAAAAACATTGGAGTCAATTTGAAAATACCGAGAATAGAATTGGAAGCTCATTCAATTTACGATACTGCACTTGTAAGGGCAAATAGTAATTAAGTATTCTTTCAAAATTAATTTAAATTTATTGAAATCTTGTATTGTTCTAATATCAGTAGGCAGTTGATTATACAAGATACTGCCTCTACATATAGGACTATTACTATATTTGGCTGTACGGTAGTTGGGAATGTGAATATTATCTTTGGCCCTGGTTTGGTAATCATGGATGTCCGAATTTAAATTAAGAGTATCTATATTCTATTTTATGTATTTTAGTAGTTCAAATATATATATCGCATAGAAGGTCAACATGTTATTTTTCTTAAAGTAGTCTACACACGACTCTCTGTAATTTGCCTTAAAAATTAACCTAACTATTCGCTTTAGAGCTCTAAATACTCGTATAGATTCTGTTGCATGGCCCCATAGAACAATACAATATTTAATAGTACTATAACAAAAAGCATAATACAAACATAATAGTGTGTCGATGTCAACAATTGTACTTAGACATTTAATTAGATAGTAGTAGCTGTTTAGTTTTTTACTTACACTGTCTATCTGCGCACTCCATTGAAGACTTGAGTTCATGATTACTCCAAGAAATTTCATTTGATTCGTTTTAGATATTTCAAAGTTGTTATATGATATTTGCACATCGTCGATAGTTGTGTTACCCTTATCAAAAATAATGTAATTTGTTTTTGATAGATTTACAATAAGTTTATTATTTGCACACCCGTTGTGAAATTCATCTAACACTTTATTGATTTTTTCTTTGAGTTCGTCTAACTTCTTTGCAGAAATAAGTACTGACGTATCATCAGCATACATTATAACTTCTCCTGCCGTGATATTATCCGGAAGATCGTTAACGTATAGAAGAAATAAGACTGGACCCAGGTTGCTGCCTTGAGGAATACCAAGATTAGTTTCGTACTTACGTGTTTTCCAATTATTAATGTCAACGACAATACTTCGATTTTCAAGATATGATTCAAACCATTTGTGTGCTATTCCCCGAACACCTAATTTATCCATTTTTTTCAGCAGATTCTCGTGATTCATGCTGTCAAATGCTGCTGTTATATCAAAAAATAATACGCAGACATAGTTTCTGTCATCCAATTTTTTTAATATATACTCTGTACAGTTAATACAAGCAGAGCATGTGGAGTATTTTGGTCTGAAACCATGCTGACATGGCGAGAGAAGTTTTTGTTTTGTAATGAAAGACATCAATCGAGAAAACATCATACTTTCCAAGATTTTGGAGAACACAGACAGTAAAGATATAGGTCTGTAGTTTTCAACGCATAAATGATCACCACTTTTGTAAATAGGCTTGACTATAGCTATTTTTAACGCATCAGGGAAGAAACCATTCTCGAAAGATAGATTTACAATGTGTTCGATAACATTTGCAATTGAAGACACAGTATATTTAATTACTTTAGAAGGAATATTATCAATTCCACAGGAATTGGTATTTTTAAGTTTTTTTATTATATCTCTTACTTCTTGCTCTGTTGCAGGAGTTAAGTATATGGAATGTTCACTGACTTTACGTACAGTAATTACACATCCAGTTGATCTACTGTAGTGTGCATTTAATTTGTTCATCACAGACGTTGAACCAAACAATCTACAACCAAACAATCAGTCTCTTCAAGACTATCGCTGGTTTTCACTTTTATCTTTATTTCTCCGGTATCTTTCTTTTGCATACCAGTTGACTGTTTGATTATTTTCCATTTTTCCTTTATAGAATTTTCTGCATTAGTAATAGATAATTGTATGAAATTCCGCTTTGCTTCTTTAATATTAGCACTATGTTTCTTTTTTAGTTGCCTGTAAAAAGATTCAAGGCAAGAATTATGTGTAGAGGTTTTAATTTTAAAAATATCTTTTAAGAAGTTGCCTTCAGCTATGAGGTCATTGGAAATCCAACTGTTTATTTGCTGATTCATTTTATTTCGAATTTTCACTATTGGGAAACTTGAATCAAAACAAAAATTATATGTGGCAGAGAACTTAGTAAATGCTTCATTTGGGTCGCCTTGTTCAAGTACTTCAGACCAATCACTATTTTTTGTCATCCAATACATATGTTCCAAATTTATTTGATTAAATATTCTCTTGTAGCGCGATTCATTTTTTATTTTATTGACATGAGGTTGAAGTGTTACTATTCCAGCCAGATGATCACTCAAACTTAAGTTTTCGACAATTTCGTCTTCCACTATAATATCCTTATTCACTACACAATAATCAATAGATGTACTGGAATGTTGTGTAATTCGAGTTGGTACTTTGATAACATTTACGCTGTTGTGTGAATCAAATATCTCACATAGCATTCTTTTCTCCGCACTGTCGTTTAAGACATTAACATTGAAATCACCTGTTATAATGATCAAGTTCTTTCGTGGATCAAGTAAATTAAATGCTTCATTGAGTGCATTCATAAACCAAAAAAAATCTCCCGAAGGAGATCTGTAAATCGATAGGATGTATAGGCTTGTAGAACCATACGTGTATTTTATACCTATACATTCAAAGTTTAGTTCCTCACAAATATTATTCATATTCAGAATCCGACAATACTTAATCATATCACTACGAGCGTATATAGCCGTACCCCCGTGCTTAAAATGTTCTCGGCAATAACTTGTTAATAGTGTGAAACCGCTGATCTGAGCACTGTTCATGGATGCTTTAGTTTGCCAATGTTCGGTTATACAAACAACATCTGGATTTTTTAAACTGATACTAAATTCTAGCTCCGCTATCTTATTACTAATGGATTGTATATTTTGGTTTAATATTTTAATTTTTTTGACAGTCGAATTTTTATTTTCGCCCATTTATACTGATTCACGGTTTTTCGAATACAGCGACTTTTCTACGCAAGAAGAACCGCTTAATAACTACATTTTTTGGCTAGTTTCCTGGATCATACAGTTGCTCTTTTAAATCTTCTGGAGCTCCAACTTTGAAACTCCAGCTTTTGTTATCTGAGCTATTGTTTAATGCTTCGCATTCAAACGAATAATCCGGATATTCTCTTTCAAGATATTTATTCAGTGACGTCACATCTATTCCTGCTGCAACTCGTCCTACGTAGATCCAAACCTTCTTCTCCGATGCTTTAAATTCCTCTGCGTTCTCTTTGTTGCCAGTAATAATTTGTCGGCGACGTTTTTTATATTTAGGATATGAAAAACCATCTGTGCTGACATTATCGAGTTCATCTACCTCGACTAGGTTTTGATTGGATGCTGAAGCATAACTTTCAATATCCCGATTTTGTGACAAACCTTCTTCTGAATTTTTAATTTCTTTTAATTTGGTTTTACGAAGTTCGGGTTTCTTTTGTTTTTGTAGTTGGCTCGCTTTAACGACACTTGAATAACTTCTTTGCTCATCTGGATGTACAGGGACTTCAGAATCAGCACTATTGTTTATATATGTAATTTGGTTATTTTGATCAATTGTCAAGTCTGTCATTTTTTTCAATTGATTTTTAACCTCACTCAATTCACACAAAATAGGTTGTACAACTTCTTGCACTGCTTTTTTCACAATTTCACTTATAATATTATTAAAATCATTAAAAATGAGACTATTTTTAATCACTCCTGAGATAATTGATTCAAAATCAACGTTTAATTTATTTGTTTCACTTCGGGTAGAGACACCAGCATTACCTGTTGGCGCCATATTATGATCTTGGACCAAAATTATTGTTATTAACTTTATTTATCGTATATTTATTGCTGAGTGAATAGAACTGGTATCACTTGTCGTGAGTACGATAAGAATTATCGAATAAAAAATTACTTGAACCCGGGGCAAATGAATTAGCCGTAGCATATCATGATCCTTGACCAAAATTCTTGTTATTAATTTTTTTATCGTATATTTATTGCTGAGTGCATAGAACACGGATCACTTGTCGTGAGTACGATATGAATTATCGAATGAAAAATTATTCAAACCCAGAACTCATGAATTAGCCGTAGCATATCATGATCTTGGACCAAAATTATTGTTATGAATTTTTTTTATCGTATATTTATTGCTGAGTGCATAGAACTGGTATCACTTGTCGTGAGTACGATAAGAATTATCGAATTAAAAGTTATTTAAACCCAGAACTCATGAAATAGCCGTAGCATATCATGATCTTGGACCAAAATTATTGTTATTAATTTTTTTTGTCGCATATTTATTGCTGAGAGCATAGAACACGGATCACTTGTGGTGAGTACGATAAGAATTATCGAATGAAAAATTACTTGAACCCGGAACTAATGAATTAGCCGTAGCATATCATGATCTTGGACCAAAATTGTTGTTATTAATTTTCTTTATCGAATATTTATTGCTGAGTGCAAAGAACTGGTATCACTTGTCGTGAGTACGATAAGAATTATCGAATAAAAAATTACTTGAACCCGGAACTAATGAATTAGCCGTAGCATATCATGATCTTTGACCAAAATTATTGTTATTAATTTTCTTTATCGTATATTTATTGCTGAGTGCATAGAACTGGTATCACTTGTCGTGAGTACGATAAGTATTGTCGCGGTATCCTGGCTCTCTATGGCTCTCAAAGGAGCGCTGCCCGAACCTGCAATGATTCCGATACTCGACAAAAACAAAAAAAAATATATTACTAAAATATATTACTAAATATTTTGTAATTGAAACAACACGCACGTTTTTGTTCAAATAAAGAAAAAAAAAATTAAATTAAACACAAGTTTTTACGAAACAAAAAAAAAACCTGATTTTATTGCTTAAAAAAAAATGATTATCCAATTTCTTTTTCAACAATTATTTTAATTTTTTTCACACAATGTCAAACTTTGAATTACTTGATCAAATTACTTGTACAAATTCCAACTTTAACTTGATCTGGATTGAACAACAATTATATACTTTGAACTAATCAGACAATACTTGATTTCAACTTTGATACTTACAGACAATAGTCGATATTAAACTGATTTGAATCGACACTGGTCACCGGTTTATATACCCATCAAAGATCCTTCGAGAACATGGTTGTTTTTTTCAATAAATATTTTTTTTGTTGACAATATACTTTCGCATGGAGGCTTCTAGAATATTTTAGTATATCAACAACCATGAACGTAGTCGGAGTGTTCAGATTATTTATAAAATAATTAAAAATTATACCTCTCCTTGGGTTTGACCCATAGTCATACCCCGCTTGGTTGATATTTAACCAGCAACTTATTGAAACGGCCAGTGTGAATTCAAAATCAATACACAAATTTTATGATACATTTATTACTGTAAGCTAGCTTACTTCTGTTTACTTGTTTTTCAAAAACTATCTTGTTTTTTACCAAATTATTTATTTGTGATCTATTTGTGTAATTTAAAAACATTCAATTTGTATGACTTTTGATTAAAATTAAATTATATGTTATAATTATTTTTCAATTTCAATTTCAATTTTTGATTTTTTTTAAAATAGAAAAACTTTAAATCAAAAGCATCTATTAATCTTATTATCATTTTTCGACTTAAAAAAAAACTTAGTTTAAGAAAGAAAATAAAAAAGAGCTATATTATTTTCTTTTTGTCCTTCTTTCAAAAAAAACTCCTTTTTTTTCAAGGAGAAAAATATTATTATCTAAAATATTTTCCGTAATATTTAACTTAATATTTTTCTATTTCATAATCAAAATGTGTGTTGGATCAAAAAAATTATTCTCAATAATTTTTATTACAACAAAATCTCCCCTCTAGATTCCAACACACATTTTCTAATTTGCTTTTTATATTTGGTCGACCAATTTTTGACATAAAAAACTATTTGCATTATTTCAATTGTACATTTAGCTAGCAAGCAAAACTTAAAAGTGTACGTACACATTAGTTCTTCACTCTTCATCAACGGCGCCTTCAGACAGAAGTGTCTTCAGAAGCGCCTTCAGACAAATCACTTCAGAAAGAAGTAAATACTATCTAATAAATAAAACAAAAATTAGAATAATATGAAAAAGTTGGCTGTCACATCACAATCGTCTTTGGTGTACAGGCAAGCACACTGGGCTAGTTATCCAGAGGTCCGAGGTTCGATTCCTGGTTGACGAGTTAATTTTTTCATATAAGTATTTAATTTAATTAATAAAAATTCAATGACAATGAAATTTGTCGGAGTATACGCTATAGTCTTCTACAGTTTGTCATACGTATTCGAAAAAGAATTTGGACAAACAACGTTATGTGGACACGAAAGTATACACAAACAAACAAATATTAATAAACAAATCACTTCAGAAAGAAGTAAATACTATCTAATAAATAAAACAAAAATTAGAATAATATGAAAAAGTTGGCTGTCACATCACAATCGTCTTTGGTGTACAGGCAAGCACACTGGGCTAGTTATCCAGAGGTCCGAGGTTCGATTCCTGGTTGACGAGTTAATTTTTTCATATAAGTATTTAATTTAATTAATAAAAATTCAATGACAATGAAATTTGTCGGAGTATACGCTATATACTTCTACAGTTTGTCATACGTATTCGAAAAAGAATTTGGACAAACAACGTTATGTGGACACGAAAGTATACACAAACAAACAAATATTAATAAACAAATCACTTCAGAAAGAAGTAAATACTATCTAATAAATAAAACAAAAATTAGAATAATATGAAAAAGTTGGCTGTCACATCACAATCGTCTTTGGTGTACAGGCAAGCACACTGGGCTAGTTATCCAGAGGTCCGAGGTTCGATTCCTGGTTGACGAGTTAATTTTTTCATATAAGTATTTACTTTAATTAATAAAAATTCAATGACAATGAAATTTGTCGGAGTATACGCTATAGTCTTCTACAGTTTGTCATACGTATTCGAAAAAGAATTTGGACAAACAACGTTATGTGGACACGAAAGTATACACAAACAAACAAATATTAATAAACAAATCACTTCAGAAAGAAGTAAATACTATCTAATAAATAAAACAAAAATTAGAATAATATGAAAAAGTTGGCTGTCACATCACAATCGTCTTTGGTGTACAGGCAAGCACACTGGGCTAGTTATCCAGAGGTCCGAGGTTCGATTCCTGGTTGACGAGTTAATTTTTTCATATAAGTATTTAATTTAATTAATAAAAATTCAATGACAATGAAATTTGTCGGAGTATACGCTATAGTCTTCTACAGTTTGTCATACGTATTCGAAAAAGAATTTGGACAAACAACGTTATGTGGACACGAAAGTATACACAAACAAACAAATATTAATAAACAAATCACTTCAGAAAGAAGTAAATACTATCTAATAAATAAAACAAAAATTAGAATAATATGAAAAAGTTGGCTGTCACATCACAATCGTCTTTGGTGTACAGGCAAGCACACTGGGCTAGTTATCCAGAGGTCCGAGGTTCGATTCCTGGTTGACGAGTTAATGTTTTCATATAAGTATTTAATTTAATTAATAAAAATTCAATGACAATGAAATTTGTCGGAGTATACGCTATAGTCTTCTACAGTTTGTCATACGTATTCGAAAAAGAATTTGGACAAACAACGTTATGTGGACACGAAAGTATACACAAACAAACAAATATTAATAAACAAATCACTTCAGAAAGAAGTAAATACTATCTAATAAATAAAACAAAAATTAGAATAATATGAAAAAGTTGGCTGTCACATCACAATCGTCTTTGGTGTACAGGCAAGCACACTGGGCTAGTTATCCAGAGGTCCGAGGTTCGATTCCTGGTTGACGAGTTAATTTTTTCATATAAGTATTTAATTTAATTAATAAAAATTCAATGACAATGAAATTTGTCGGAGTATACGCTATAGTCTTCTACAGTTTGTCATACGTATTCGAAAAAGAATTTGGACAAACAACGTTATGTGGACACGAAAGTATACACAAACAAACAAATATTAATAAACAAATCACTTCAGAAAGAAGTAAATACTATCTAATAAATAAAACAAAAATTAGAATAATATGAAAAAGTTGGCTGTCACATCACAATCGTCTTTGGTGTACAGGCAAGCACACTGGGCTAGTTATCCAGAGGTCCGAGGTTCGATTCCTGGTTGACGAGTTAATTTTTTCATATAAGTATTTAATTTAATTAATAAAAATTCAATGACAATGAAATTTGTCGGAGTATACGCTATAGTCTTCTACAGTTTGTCATACGTATTCGAAAAAGAATTTGGACAAACAACGTTATGTGGACACGAAAGTATACACAAACAAACAAATATTAATAAACAAATCACTTCAGAAAGAAGTAAATACTATCTAATAAATAAAACAAAAATTAGAATAATATGAAAAAGTTGGCTGTCACATCACAATCGTCTTTGGTGTACAGGCAAGCACACTGGGCTAGTTATCCAGAGGTCCGAGGTTCGATTCCTGGTTGACGAGTTAATTTTTTCATATAAGTATTTAATTTAATTAATAAAAATTCAATGACAATGAAATTTGTCGGAGTATACGCTATAGTCTTCTACAGTTTGTCATACGTATTCGAAAAAGAATTTGGACAAACAACGTTATGTGGACACGAAAGTATACACAAACAAACAAATATTAATAAACAAATCACTTCAGAAAGAAGTAAATACTATCTAATAAATAAAACAAAAATTAGAATAATATGAAAAAGTTGGCTGTCACATCACAATCGTCTTTGGTGTACAGGCAAGCACACTGGGCTAGTTATCCAGAGGTCCGAGGTTCGATTCCTGGTTGACGAGTTAATTTTTTCATATAAGTATTTAATTTAATTAATAAAAATTCAATGACAATGAAATTTGTCGGAGTATACGCTATAGTCTTCTACAGTTTGTCATACGTATTCGAAAAAGAATTTGGACAAACAACGTTATGTGGACACGAAAGTATACACAAACAAACAAATATTAATAAACAAATCACTTCAGAAAGAAGTAAATACTATCTAATAAATAAAACAAAAATTAGAATAATATGAAAAAGTTGGCTGTCACATCACAATCGTCTTTGGTGTACAGGCAAGCACACTGGGCTAGTTATCCAGAGGTCCGAGGTTCGATTCCTGGTTGACGAGTTAATTTTTTCATATAAGTATTTAATTTAATTAATAAAAATTCAATGACAATGAAATTTGTCGGAGTATACGCTATAGTCTTCTACAGTTTGTCATACGTATTCGAAAAAGAATTTGGACAAACAACGTTATGTGGACACGAAAGTATACACAAACAAACAAATATTAATAAACAAATCACTTCAGAAAGAAGTAAATACTATCTAATAAATAAAACAAAAATTAGAATAATATGAAAAAGTTGGCTGTCACATAACAATCGTCTTTGGTGTACAGGCAAGCACACTGGGCTAGTTATCCAGAGGTCCGAGGTTCGACTCCTGGTTGACGAGTTAATTTTTTCATATAAGTATTTAATTTAATTAATAAAAATTCAATGACAATGAAATTTGTCGGAGTATACGCTATAGTCTTCTACAGTTTGTCATACGTATTCGAAAAAGAATTTGGACAAACAACGTTATGTGGACACGAAAGTATACACAAACAAACAAATATTAATAAACAAATCACTTCAGAAAGAAGTAAATACTATCTAATAAATAAAACAAAAATTAGAATAATATGAAAAAGTTGGCTGTCACATCACAATCGTCTTTGGTGTACAGGCAAGCACACTGGGCTAGTTATCCAGAGGTCCGAGGTTCGATTCCTGGTTGACGAGTTAATTTTTTGATATAAGTATTTAATTTAATTAATAAAAATTCAATGACAATGAAATTTGTCGGAGTATACGCTATAGTCTTCTACAGTTTGTCATACGTATTCGAAAAAGAATTTGGACAAACAACGTTATGTGGACACGAAAGTATACACAAACAAACAAATATTAATAAACAAATCACTTCAGAAAGAAGTAAATACTATCTAATAAATAAAACAAAAATTAGAATAATATGAAAAAGTTGGCTGTCACATCACAATCGTCTTTGGTGTACAGGCAAGCACACTGGGCTAGTTATCCAGAGGTCCGAGGTTCGATTCCTGGTTGACGAGTTAATTTTTTCATATAAGTATTTAATTTAATTAATAAAAATTCAATGACAATGAAATTTGTCGGAGTATACGCTATAGTCTTCTACAGTTTGTCATACGTATTCGAAAAAGAATTTGGACAAACAACGTTATGTGGACACGAAAGTATACACAAACAAACAAATATTAATAAACAAATCACTTCAGAAAGAAGTAAATACTATCTAATAAATAAAACAAAAATTAGAATAATATGAAAAAGTTGGCTGTCACATCACAATCGTCTTTGGTGTACAGGCAAGCACACTGGGCTAGTTATCCAGAGGTCCGAGGTTCGATTCCTGGTTGACGAGTTAATTTTTTCATATAAGTATTTAATTTAATTAATAAAAATTCAATGACAATGAAATTTGTCGGAGTATACGCTATAGTCTTCTACAGTTTGTCATACGTATTCGAAAAAGAATTTGGACAAACAACGTTATGTGGACACGAAAGTATACACAAACAAACAAATATTAATAAACAAATCACTTCAGAAAGAAGTAAATACTATCTAATAAATAAAACAAAAATTAGAATAATATGAAAAAGTTGGCTGTCACATCACAATCGTCTTTGGTGTACAGGCAAGCACACTGGGCTAGTTATCCAGAGGTCCGAGGTTCGATTCCTGGTTGACGAGTTAATTTTTTCATATAAGTATTTAATTTAATTAATAAAAATTCAATGACAATGAAATTTGTCGGAGTATACGCTATAGTCTTCTACAGTTTGTCATACGTATTCGAAAAAGAATTTGGACAAACAACGTTATGTGGACACGAAAGTATACACAAACAAACAAATATTAATAAACAAATCACTTCAGAAAGAAGTAAATACTATCTAATAAATAAAACAAAAATTAGAATAATATGAAAAAGTTGGCTGTCACATCACAATCGTCTTTGGTGTACAGGCAAGCACACTGGGCTAGTTATCCAGAGGTCCGAGGTTCGATTCCTGGTTGACGAGTTAATTTTTTCATATAAGTATTTAATTTAATTAATAAAAATTCAATGACAATGAAATTTGTCGGAGTATACGCTATAGTCTTCTACAGTTTGTCATACTTATTCGAAAAAGAATTTGGACAAACAACGTTATGTGGACACGAAAGTATACACAAACAAACAAATATTAATAAACAAATCACTTCAGAAAGAAGTAAATACTATCTAATAAATAAAACAAAAATTAGAATAATATGAAAAAGTTGGCTGTCACATCACAATCGTCTTTGGTGTACAGGCAAGCACACTGGGCTAGTTATCCAGAGGTCCGAGGTTCGATTCCTGGTTGACGAGTTAATGTTTTCATATAAGTATTTAATTTAATTAATAAAAATTCAATGACAATGAAATTTGTCGGAGTATACGCTATAGTCTTCTACAGTTTGTCATACGTATTCGAAAAAGAATTTGGACAAACAACGTTATGTGGACACGAAAGTATACACAAACAAACAAATATTAATAAACAAATCACTTCAGAAAGAAGTAAATACTATCTAATAAATAAAACAAAAATTAGAATAATATGAAAAAGTTGGCTGTCACATCACAATCGTCTTTGGTGTACAGGCAAGCACACTGGGCTAGTTATCCAGAGGTCCGAGGTTCGATTCCTGGTTGACGAGTTAATTTTTTCATATAAGTATTTAATTTAATTAATAAAAATTCAATGACAATGAAATTTGTCGGAGTATACGCTATAGTCTTCTACAGTTTGTCATACTTATTCGAAAAAGAATTTGGACAAACAACGTTATGTGGACACGAAAGTATACACAAACAAACAAATATTAATAAACAAATCACTTCAGAAAGAAGTAAATACTATCTAATAAATAAAACAAAAATTAGAATAATATGAAAAAGTTGGCTGTCACATCACAATCGTCTTTGGTGTACAGGCAAGCACACTGGGCTAGTTATCCAGAGGTCCGAGGTTCGATTCCTGGTTGACGAGTTAATTTTTTCATATAAGTATTTAATTTAATTAATAAAAATTCAATGACAATGAAATTTGTCGGAGTATACGCTATAGTCTTCTACAGTTTGTCATACGTATTCGAAAAAGAATTTGGACAAACAACGTTATGTGGACACGAAAGTATACACAAACAAACAAATATTAATAAACAAATCACTTCAGAAAGAAGTAAATACTATCTAATAAATAAAACAAAAATTAGAATAATATGAAAAAGTTGGCTGTCACATCACAATCGTCTTTGGTGTACAGGCAAGCACACTGGGCTAGTTATCCAGAGGTCCGAGGTTCGATTCCTGGTTGACGAGTTAATGTTTTCATATAAGTATTTAATTTAATTAATAAAAATTCAATGACAATGAAATTTGTCGGAGTATACGCTATAGTCTTCTACAGTTTGTCATACGTATTCGAAAAAGAATTTGGACAAACAACGTTATGTGGACACGAAAGTATACACAAACAAACAAATATTAATAAACAAATCACTTCAGAAAGAAGTAAATACTATCTAATAAATAAAACAAAAATTAGAATAATATGAAAAAGTTGGCTGTCACATCACAATCGTCTTTGGTGTACAGGCAAGCACACTGGGCTAGTTATCCAGAGGTCCGAGGTTCGATTCCTGGTTGACGAGTTAATTTTTTCATATAAGTATTTAATTTAATTAATAAAAATTCAATGACAATGAAATTTGTCGGAGTATACGCTATAGTCTTCTACAGTTTGTCATACGTATTCGAAAAAGAATTTGGACAAACAACGTTATTTGGACACGAAAGTATACACAAACAAACAAATATTAATAAACAAATCACTTCAGAAAGAAGTAAATACTATCTAATAAATAAAACAAAAATTAGAATAATATGAAAAAGTTGGCTGTCACATCACAATCGTCTTTGGTGTACAGGCAAGCACACTGGGCTAGTTATCCAGAGGTCCGAGGTTCGATTCCTGGTTGACGAGTTAATTTTTTCATATAAGTATTTAATTTAATTAATAAAAATTCAATGACAATGAAATTTGTCGGAGTATACGCTATAGTCTTCTACAGTTTGTCATACGTATTCGAAAAAGAATTTGGACAAACAACGTTATGTGGACACGAAAGTATACACAAACAAACAAATATTAATAAACAAATCACTTCAGAAAGAAGTAAATACTATCTAATAAATAAAACAAAAATTAGAATAATATGAAAAAGTTGGCTGTCACATCACAATCGTCTTTGGTGTACAGGCAAGCACACTGGGCTAGTTATCCAGAGGTCCGAGGTTCGATTCCTGGTTGACGAGTTAATTTTTTCATATAAGTATTTAATTTAATTAATAAAAATTCAATGACAATGAAATTTGTCGGAGTATACGCTATAGTCTTCTACAGTTTGTCATACGTATTCGAAAAAGAATTTGGACAAACAACGTTATGTGGACACGAAAGTATACACAAACAAACAAATATTAATAAACAAATCACTTCAGAAAGAAGTAAATACTATCTAATAAATAAAACAAAAATTAGAATAATATGAAAAAGTTGGCTGTCACATCACAATCGTCTTTGGTGTACAGGCAAGCACACTGGGCTAGTTATCCAGAGGTCCGAGGTTCGATTCCTGGTTGACGAGTTAATTTTTTCATATAAGTATTTAATTTAATTAATAAAAATTCAATGACAATGAAATTTGTCGGAGTATACGCTATAGTCTTCTACAGTTTGTCATACGTATTCGAAAAAGAATTTGGACAAACAACGTTATTTGGACACGAAAGTATACACAAACAAACAAATATTAATAAACAAATCACTTCAGAAAGAAGTAAATACTATCTAATAAATAAAACAAAAATTAGAATAATATGAAAAAGTTGGCTGTCACATCACAATCGTCTTTGGTGTACAGGCAAGCACACTGGGCTAGTTATCCAGAGGTCCGAGGTTCGATTCCTGGTTGACGAGTTAATTTTTTCATATAAGTATTTAATTTAATTAATAAAAATTCAATGACAATGAAATTTGTCGGAGTATACGCTATAGTCTTCTACAGTTTGTCATACGTATTCGAAAAAGAATTTGGACAAACAACGTTATGTGGACACGAAAGTATACACAAACAAACAAATATTAATAAACAAATCACTTCAGAAAGAAGTAAATACTATCTAATAAATAAAACAAAAATTAGAATAATATGAAAAAGTTGGCTGTCACATCACAATCGTCTTTGGTGTACAGGCAAGCACACTGGGCTAGTTATCCAGAGGTCCGAGGTTCGATTCCTGGTTGACGAGTTAATTTTTTCATATAAGTATTTAATTTAATTAATAAAAATTCAATGACAATGAAATTTGTCGGAGTATACGCTATAGTCTTCTACAGTTTGTCATACGTATTCGAAAAAGAATTTGGACAAACAACGTTATGTGGACACGAAAGTATACACAAACAAACAAATATTAATAAACAAATCACTTCAAAAAGAAGTAAATACTATCTAATAAATAAAACATAAATTAGAATAATATGAAAAAGTTGGCTGTCACATCACAATCGTCTTTGGTGTACAGGCAAGCACACTGGGCTAGTTATCCAGAGGTCCGAGGTTCGATTCCTGGTTGACGAGTTAATTTTTTCATATAAGTATTTAATTTAATTAATAAAAATTCAATGACAATGAAATTTGTCGGAGTATACGCTATAGTCTTCTACAGTTTGTCATACGTATTCGAAAAAGAATTTGGACAAACAACGTTATGTGGACACGAAAGTATACACAAACAAACAAATATTAATAAACAAATCACTTCAGAAAGAAGTAAATACTATCTAATAAATAAAACAAAAATTAGAATAATATGAAAAAGTTGGCTGTCACATCACAATCGTCTTTGGTGTACAGGCAAGCACACTGGGCTAGTTATCCAGAGGTCCGAGGTTCGATTCCTGGTTGACGAGTTAATTTTTTCATATAAGTATTTAATTTAATTAATAAAAATTCAATGACAATGAAATTTGTCGGAGTATACGCTATAGTCTTCTACAGTTTGTCATACGTATTCGAAAAAGAATTTGGACAAACAACGTTATGTGGACACGAAAGTATACACAAACAAACAAATATTAATAAACAAATCACTTCAGAAAGAAGTAAATACTATCTAATAAATAAAACAAAAATTAGAATAATATGAAAAAGTTGGCTGTCACATCACAATCGTCTTTGGTGTACAGGCAAGCACACTGGGCTAGTTATCCAGAGGTCCGAGGTTCGATTCCTGGTTGACGAGTTAATTTTTTCATATAAGTATTTAATTTAATTAATAAAAATTCAATGACAATGAAATTTGTCGGAGTATACGCTATAGTCTTCTACAGTTTGTCATACGTATTCGAAAAAGAATTTGGACAAACAACGTTATGTGGACACGAAAGTATACACAAACAAACAAATATTAATAAACAAATCACTTCAGAAAGAAGTAAATACTATCTAATAAATAAAACAAAAATTAGAATAATATGAAAAAGTTGGCTGTCACATCACAATCGTCTTTGGTGTACAGGCAAGCACACTGGGCTAGTTATCCAGAGGTCCGAGGTTCGATTCCTGGTTGACGAGTTAATTTTTTCATATAAGTATTTAATTTAATTAATAAAAATTCAATGACAATGAAATTTGTCGGAGTATACGCTATAGTCTTCTACAGTTTGTCATACGTATTCGAAAAAGAATTTGGACAAACAACGTTATGTGGACACGAAAGTATACACAAACAAACAAATATTAATAAACAAATCACTTCAGAAAGAAGTAAATACTATCTAATAAATAAAACAAAAATTAGAATAATATGAAAAAGTTGGCTGTCACATCACAATCGTCTTTGGTGTACAGGCAAGCACACTGGGCTAGTTATCCAGAGGTCCGAGGTTCGATTCCTGGTTGACGAGTTAATTTTTTCATATAAGTATTTAATTTAATTAATAAAAATTCAATGACAATGAAATTTGTCGGAGTATACGCTATAGTCTTCTACAGTTTGTCATACGTATTCGAAAAAGAATTTGGACAAACAACGTTATGTGGACACGAAAGTATACACAAACAAACAAATATTAATAAACAAATCTCTTCAGAAAGAAGTAAATACTATCTAATAAATAAAACAAAAATTAGAATAATATGAAAAAGTTGGCTGTCACATCACAATCGTCTTTGGTGTACAGGCAAGCACACTGGGCTAGTTATCCAGAGGTCCGAGGTTCGATTCCTGGTTGACGAGTTAATTTTTTCATATAAGTATTTAATTTAATTAATAAAAATTCAATGACAATGAAATTTGTCGGAGTATACGCTATAGTCTTCTACAGTTTGTCATACGTATTCGAAAAAGAATTTGGACAAACAACGTTATGTGGACACGAAAGTATACACAAACAAACAAATATTAATAAACAAATCACTTCAGAAAGAAGTAAATACTATCTAATAAATAAAACAAAAATTAGAATAATATGAAAAAGTTGGCTGTCACATCACAATCGTCTTTGGTGTACAGGCAAGCACACTGGGCTAGTTATCCAGAGGTCCGAGGTTCGATTCCTGGTTGACGAGTTAATGTTTTCATATAAGTATTTAATTTAATTAATAAAAATTCAATGACAATGAAATTTGTCGGAGTATACGCTATAGTCTTCTACAGTTTGTCATACGTATTCGAAAAAGAATTTGGACAAACAACGTTATGTGGACACGAAAGTATACACAAACAAACAAATATTAATAAACAAATCTCTTCAGAAAGAAGTAAATACTATCTAATAAATAAAACAAAAATTAGAATAATATGAAAAAGTTGGCTGTCACATCACAATCGTCTTTGGTGTACAGGCAAGCACACTGGGCTAGTTATCCAGAGGTCCGAGGTTCGATTCCTGGTTGACGAGTTAATTTTTTCATATAAGTATTTAATTTAATTAATAAAAATTCAATGACAATGAAATTTGTCGGAGTATACGCTATAGTCTTCTACAGTTTGTCATACGTATTCGAAAAAGAATTTGGACAAACAACGTTATGTGGACACGAAAGTATACACAAACAAACAAATATTAATAAACAAATCACTTCAGAAAGAAGTAAATACTATCTAATAAATAAAACAAAAATTAGAATAATATGAAAAAGTTGGCTGTCACATCACAATCGTCTTTGGTGTACAGGCAAGCACACTGGGCTAGTTATCCAGAGGTCCGAGGTTCGATTCCTGGTTGACGAGTTAATTTTTTCATATAAGTATTTAATTTAATTAATAAAAATTCAATGACAATGAAATTTGTCGGAGTATACGCTATAGTCTTCTACAGTTTGTCATACGTATTCGAAAAAGAATTTGGACAAACAACGTTATGTGGACACGAAAGTATACACAAACAAACAAATATTAACGGCGCCTGTTGTTGATTGCCGGTCGTCTGGGCCGCAAGTTGTACTTTGGTTCTATTGCTCTGGCCTCTGGCTCGTCCACACTTGGTACACCCCGTCGTCTTCCATCACCTCCATGCCTTTGACCCCACTGTATCCAAAACATATATTCCAGCTGGTAAACTCCCCAGCACTCTGTACGGCCCTTTCCATTTTGGTGCCAGTCCACTATGGACACCCTCCACCTTACTGCTGAGCACTTGATTTCGCATCCAGGCGGACTCTCCAGGTTGGTAAACGAGTCCCGTTTCCACTAGGTCATTTTTCTCAGCATTGGCCAATATTGTTTGCCGAGCTCTTTCCTCATTTTTATTGCGTTCATTGGCCCATTCTTGTAGGTCTTGAGGCTCTTTATTGACTTTTATCTGCCAATCCCCAGGCTTCTCCATTTCAGCCCCAAGTAACAATTTGGCGGGCGAAAAACCAGTTGTTCGGTTTGCTCTATTTCGTATTGCGAATAAGCACTTGTGTAGTTGTTGGTCCCAGGTTTTATGTGCTTGGTCCAATAAATTTAAACGCAACAACATATTTAACTCTTCGTTCTGACGTACCGTGGGGTTGGCTCGTGGATGGTATATTGGCGTTGTCCAAATTTCTGTGTGCCAATCTCTATTCACTGCTTTCCATTCTTTTGATCTGAACTGGGGACCATTATCACTTAGTACTGCTCTTGGATATCCATAACGACTAAATACTTCGTCTTTCAGTACTTGGGCTATCTTTGAGGTCGACGTGGCCCCCAATGGAAATGCTTCGATCCATCTAGTGAAAAGATCAGTCACAACCAATATATTCGTTTTTCCACGTGATGTGCGTGGGTATGGACCCATCAAGTCGATGCTGACTACCTCCCATGGTGAAGTAGGTCTTCGACTTCTCATTGCTGTACTTGGTTTCTTATTCAGTGGCTTTACTCTAGCACACGTGTCACACCCTTTTACATATCTGCGTATGTCATCTTGAATCCCATACCAATACACGCGGTTACGGATTTGACGATACGTTTCTCTCCATCCAGGGTGTGCTGCTTCATCACTGTCGTGATATCTTCTTAGAAAACCAAGTCGGCGTTCTTCGGGAACCACTGGCACTTCTTGTACCATCTGCTGACTATGGTACCAGAGGATCCCGTCAGCTACGGTGTAATTAGCTCTTGTTCTGTCCACTTGTCGACGTAGATTGCTGCTCAGTGGACTATTACTATCGATGATGTATCTTCTGATGGCAGTCACATCACGATCTTTATCCTGCCATCGTCTAATATCGTCGAGTGTGGGTGTTTCTACTTCGATTACATTGAGGGTTATTGGTGTTTCTGCCCTCTTTTCAATCACCCACTCCGGAATGTCTTCCACTTCTTCATCTTCAGCCTTGCCCTGTGGTTGTCTGGACAAGAAGTCGGCACCTTGATTATCTTTTCCGGGGACGTGAATTATCTCAAAATCATAGGCTCCCAATGTCAATGCCCATCTTGTCAATTTTGCTCGACTATCTTTAGTTTTGTTCAGCCATTGGAGCACTGCATGATCTGTGTATAATTTAAAATGTCTTCTTTCATGATATCCTCGAAACTTCCTCAATGCCCAGATTATTGAGAGACATTCCTTTTCTGTCGTGGCGTACTTTTTTTCTGTGGGTCCAAGCTTCTTGCTGGCGTAATTTATTATACTCCTTGTCTTGCCATCATCTTCCATTTGGAATAATATCGCACCCTGTCCGACGTCACTAGCATCCGTATTTAAACAAAACGTCTTCTTAAAATCTGAATGTGCTAGTTTCGGTGCATTTACTATTGATGACTTGAGATTTTCGAACGCCTTCTGATGCAATGTTAGCCAGCGCCACTTTATGTTCTTCTTGAGCATTTCGCGTGCAGCTATATCTTCGTAGTTCTTCACGAAGCTCCTGTACCAACCACATAATCCCAAAAATTGTCGTAATTGTCGTCGTGTTCTTGGTACCGGGTGATTGCTTATAGCTTCGTTCTTCTCATCCTCTCTCTCAATGCCCTCTTCGCTCAATATATGTCCCAGATATTTGACTTTGTTGCTGCCAATGACACACTTGCTTGGTTTACAAGTTAATCCATGTTGTTCTAGTCTTTTAAGTACAAGATCCAGGTGGTGTAAATGTTCCTTGACTGATCGACTGTAGATTAGTATGTCATCCAGGTAAACTTGGCAGAAATCTTCGATGTATCCAGATAAAACTTCGTTCATTAAACTCTGGAACGTAGCTGGAGCATTCTTCAGTCCAAAAAGCATGACGCGAAATTGATAGAGACCTCTTGCGGTGGTAAATGCTGTGTACTCTTTCGATTGTGGTTCCATCTCAATTTGCCAATAACCAGTCTGAAGATCCAATGTAGAAAATATTTTTGCTCCATTGACTTTTCTCAACATCTCTTGCAGATCTGGAATCGGAAACGCATTGCTCTTTGTGATATCGTTCAATTTTCTGTAATCGACGCACAATCGAAAAGTACCATCTTTCTTCTTCGGCAATACGACGGGTGCGGCCCAAGGCGATGTGGATGGTTCTATAATGCCATCGCCCTCCATCTCTTCAATCATCTCATCTAATACCCGTTGCTTCTCATTGTTGTACGGGTATGGTCGTAATTTAATGGGGGAATTCTTCGTAATCTCAATCTTGTGTGTGATCGATTTTGTCCTTCCAACTTTGCCGAAAACGTTGGGATGTCGCCGAATGACATCTTTTAACTGCTCTTGGTTCTCAAGGAGTTTAATTTGTAACTCGCCCAATGCATTGTTAATTGCTGCCATTTCTCTATGGGCTCCATCTGGTTTTTCCATGGAATGCGGACTCTCTTATCACCCCCCAAGTAAATTATACCACTTCGGTAATCAAGGCTCACACCATCTTTTGTTAAAAATTCATCACCAAGTATTAAGTGATTCCGTAGGCCAGGTACAACCATTACTTCAACATCGAACTTCATTCTTGATATCATCACATCCATGCACATTTTTCCAAGAATTCTGAAAGTATTATTGCTGGTGGCTCCACTCCCTGTACTATCTCTGACAGGGTGCCATTTACCAATACTTCTTGCTAATTCTTCACTTATGAAATTGTGTGATGCTTGACTATCGATCAGTGCTAATATTGATCTACCAAGTACACAAACAAAAAAGACATGTATGGGAACAGGATTTGTTTAATTTGTGAACAAAATATAGAAACAGAAGTACATCTGATCTCAGAGTGTATAGGATTAGAAGAGCTAAGGACAAGAATTTTAAAAAATAATAGGGAGTGGGAAAAGTTAGATTTCTCTGTAAAAGAGGATCAATTAGTGATGGCAAAGTTTTTAAGGGCTATGATGCAAAAAAGAAGAGATAAAATATAGTCAATTTAAACTCTGGGAGATGTTATACTTTAAATATGATATGTATTATTTTTGTCATTTGATTTATTTATTTATTTGTTTTTTCTATAGTTCTTTTAAATATTGTGTTGCATAGATGCAGATTAATTTTTGTTTTTTTTTTGTTTGTAATATATTGAAAATCCCAAACGGGTATATCAAATAAACGTAATAATAATAATATTGATCTACCACGCACATCAACTTCCACAATTGGCCCATTCTGGTGTGAGTTCTTGGTCTCCATTGTTGTTAAATGAACCGATAATTGTTGGTGTTCACGCCGATGTTGTGCGTTTTTGTGGAGGTTAATGCGTACCCCAGAACCAATTTCCTCCCTCATTGATCCTGGTATTAGTTTCCCGACGGCCCAGGTCTATTTTGTTGTCCCCTTCTGGGACAGTTGCGACTTATGTGCCCCGCTTGGTGGCATGCGAAGCACGTGCCTGGACTGCTTAGACGTGGTGGTGGTGGTGCTCTTGTGCTGGTGGTTCTTGCCGATTCCTCGCTGGCTCTTCATCTAGTGTTCTAACGGTTATACGTAGCTCATCTAATGACTTTGGATTCGAAATTCACCAGCGGTCGTACGTTGTCGCGTAGTAAATTCAATATTATGGGCACCACGTCATCAATATTCCTGTCGGCGTGCACTCTTCTGAACAGCTGCACCTTCATATTTACGAACGCTTCTGTCTTTAATCCTGTGGGTTGGGAAACGGTCATAAATTCCAGTTAAGCTTTCGCTTTTTTTCCGACACTGTTGAAGAAGCTTTCCAACTGCCACTTCCATTCATCGAAGGTGTAGCCCAACCCACGGTTCATCAATGCCCAATCTCTGGCTGGTCCTGTTAATTTTTTTGTGACCATATCAATCCAACAGTCTACGGGCAGATGCGTTTGTCGTAGTAATGCCGTTGCTCTGTTCAAAAAAACTACTGGATCTTCGGCCGGTCTACCACTGAACTCTGGCATAATTGACAGAAGCGTCGTCATGTCTAATGCGGCGGATCGAATGACTGTAGTCACCTCTTCAGGGGCTATACGCATGTCACGCAGTTGACGTTGTTGTGTCTGACGCTCTTCTATCCGTATAATGTCATCCACGACTTTGTTGTATTGATCGTGCATCTTCTCCTCCAAGCCTTTGATTTGCGATTCTCTATGACATGGGTTTTAATGTTAGCGATGTCGGTTTTCACGGTCTCGACATCAATGGTAATTTGGTCGATCCGCTGTATACACGCGTCTCTCAGATTTATCATTTGTTTCCCCAATTCATGTTGAACAACTGACATCTCTTGTAGTTGACTTCCGATTCTTCCTTCAAGTTCATTGCTCATCCTCTCTTCGGACTCTTGGAGTCGATTTCCAATTCGTTCGTCCACTCTTTGTTCAGACTCTGGAAGTTGGCTGGCCAATCGTTCATTAGATTCTTGAAGCTGGTTGCCCATCCTATCTTCACATCCTTGAAGTCGTTCGCCCATTTTCTTATCCATGTTATTGAGCTTTGTGATCAATGCTGCGAGCATCTTCTCCATGCTTGTTGCAGCTGGCTCCTCCGGATCGGAAACCACACTTCTATGAAGTTCTGATGTGGGGTTGGCTGTTCCTTGAGTCCTTGAAGTCGGTGTTCCTTGTTGCCTAGATTGGTGCTCCTCCCATCTTGCCTGTAAGACCTCTCTAGTGCCAGTGCAGTCCAGCCCTTCGGCCTCCATCATCTCACGCAATCGTGGCATGGGGATGCTGCGGCTTGCCATTGTAATTCTTTTCTTCTTCCGTACGTCTCCTTGTCCTGTCACGGTCGCCACTTGTCGCGGTATCCTGGCTCTCTTTTTCCTCAAAGGAGCGCTGCCCGAACCTGCAATGATTCCGATACTCGACAAAAACAAAAAAAAATATATTAGTAAAAGATATTACTAAATATTTTGTAATTGAAACAACACGCTCGTTTTTGTTTAAAGAAAAGAAAAAAAAAATTAAACACAAGTTTTTACGAAACAAAAAAAAACCTGATTTTATTGCTTAAAAAAAATTATTATCCAATTTCTTTTTCAACAATTATTTTAATTTTTTTCATACAATGTCAAACTTTGAATTCCTTGATCAAATTACTTGTACAAATTCCAACTTTAACTTGATCTGGATTGAACAACAATTATATACTTTGAACTAATCAGACAATACTTGATTTCAACTTTGATACTAACAGACAATAGTCGATATTAAACTGATTTGAATCGACACTGGTCAGCGGTTTATATACCCATCAAAGATCCTTCGAGAACATGGTTGTTTTTTTGAATAAATATTTTTTTGTTGACAATATACTTTCGCATGGAGGCTTCTAGAATATTTTAGTATATCAACAACCATGAACGTAGTCGGAGTGTTCAGATTATTTATAAAATTAATTAAAAATTATACCTCTCCTTGGGTTTGACCCATAGTCATACCCCGCTTGGTTGATATTTAACCAGCGACTTAATGAATACGGCCAGTGTGAATTCAAAATCTATACACACAAATTTTATGATACATTTATTACTGTAAGCTAGCTTACTTCTCTTTACTTGTTTTACAAAAACTATCTTGTTTTTTACCAAATTATTTATTTGTGATCTATTTGTGTAATTTAAAAACATTCAATTTGTATGACTTTTGATTAAAATTAAATTATATGTAATAATTTTTTTTCAATTTCAATTTTTGATTTTTTTTAAAATAGAAAAACTTTAAATCAAAAGCATCTATTAATCTAATTATCATTTTTCGACTTAAAAAAAAACTTTGTTTAAGAAAAACAATAAATCGAGCTATATTATTTTCTTTTTGTACTTCTTTCAAAAAAAAACTCCTTTTTTTTCAAGGAGAAAAATATTGTTATCTAAAATATTTTCCGTAATATTTTACTTAATATTTTTCTATTTCATAATCAAAATGTGTATTGGATCAAAAAAATTATTAACAATAATTTTTATTACAACAGTATTATCGAATAAAAAATTACTTGAACCCGTAACTTATGAATTAGCCGTAGCATATCATGATCTTGGCCCAAAATTATTGTTTTTATTTTTTTTTTCGTATATTTATTGCTGAGTGCATAGAACTCGGATCACTTGTCAAGAGTACGATAAGAATTATCGAATAAAAATTACTTGAACCCGGAACTAATGAATTAGCCGTAGCATATCATGATCTTGGACCAAAATTGTTGTTATGAATTTTCTTTATCGTATGTTTATTGCTGAGTGCATAGAACTGGTATCACTTGTCGTGAGTACGATAAGTATTATCAAATAAAAATTAACTTGAACCCTTAACTTATGAATTAGCCTCAGCATATCATGATCTTGGACCAAAACTATTGTTATTAATTTTTTATCGAATATTTACAGCTGAGTGCATAGAACTCGGATCACTTGTCGTGAGTACGATATGAATTATCGAATAAAAAATTATTCAAACCCAGAACTCATGAATTAGCCGTAGCATATCATGATCTTGGACCAAAATTACTGTTTTATTTTTATTTTTTGAAGTGTTTTTAATACCAAGTGTCCAGAACTATTATCACCTGTCATGAGTATGTTGAGTACTATCGGTTAAAAATTTACTTGAGCTGGAAACTCGCTTTGTAGCCGTAGCGTATCGCATTTACTTGTATATATTATGTGTTATTAATTTTTTTGCATCAATCCAGCTTTCTTATCAGTGGGAACTCTTTTGATCTATGAAGTGCATCGTGAGAACTGTCAACAAAAAATAATAAGCGCTGTTAGTCTTACGAAAAGGCTAGCATATCATAATCCAAGTGTGAACTTAGCATATCATTTTTTTAATAACCATTTTCTGACCATAAATAATGAGAACTATGATTAAAAATATGCAAGAACTGTATAACTGTTGTGCATGCAAATGGAACTTCATATATTTATTGATATGCTAGGAATTGATATGCTAACTTAACAGACATCCTTTTGCCTTAGTATTTCCAATTTAGTTTTTAAATGCTGTTCATTTATCTTAATTAATTCCACTCCCAAGCTTTTTATTTTCAAATTATTATCGTCAATTAGTTTACGAAATGTAGCAGTTTGTTCGGTAATAGCTTTTAAAATTTTTTCGGTATCAGCCATTTTTATTAACTTTCACTATTAATTATGCTAAATAAATTTTCACCAATAAAGTCAGAGAATCAATTTTTTTTTGTTAATATATAAATCCGACCAAAAACATTAATGTAAGAAAGGGTCGAATTTCGGGAAAATCCTTAATGTAATAGTTCCTTCTTAAAAAGTGATGATATGAGAGTAAGGACCGAGCTATTTACAAAGTAAACAGCTCTAGATTTCATATAATAGTTCCTCCTTAAAAAGTGATGATATGAGAGTAAGGACCGAGATATTTACAAAGTAAATAGCTCTAGACTTCATATAATAGTTGCTTCTTAAAAAGTGATGATATGGAAGAAAGGACCGAGCTATTTACAAAGTAAATAGCTCTAGACTTCATATAATAGTTGCTTCTTAAAAAGAGATGATATGGAAGAATCGATCGAGTTATTTACAAAGTAAATAGCTCTAGACTTCATATAATAGTTGCTCTTTGAAAAGTGATGATATCCCATTATAGAGCCGAGCTATTTACAAAGTTAATAGCTCGGTAAACTATTAACTAAAAAAAATTGATGAGGGGCAAATTAATTAAATGTAAGAAAAAACTTCGTTGAAATTTATTTCATAAGTTTTCCCATAGTATTTTTTTAAAATTTTATATAACGCAGCAAGTTATTTTTTCTGATGATTTCAAATATTTTAAAACTTGCCATGTTATAAACTTTTAAAAACATACTAAGGGAAAACTTATGAAATAAATTTCAACCAAATTTTTTCTTACATTTTATCAATTTACCCCTCATTAATTTTTTTTAGTTAATAGTTTACCGAGCTATTTACTTTGTAAATAGCTCGGCTCTATAATGGGATATCATCACTTTTCAAAGAGCAACTATTATATGACGTCTAGAGCTATTTACTTGGTAAATGGCTCGGTCCTTTCTTCCATATCATGTTGTTTTAAGAAGCAACTATTATATGAAGTCTAGAGCTATTTACTTTGTAAATAGCTCGGTCCTTTCTTCCATATCATCACTTTTTAAGAAACAACTATTATATGAAGTCTAGAGCTATTTACTTTGTAAATAGCTAGGTCCTTACTCTCATATCATCACTTTTTAAGAAGGAATTATTATATGAAATCTAGAGCAATTTTTTTTGAAAATAGCTCGGTCCTTACTCTCATATCATCACTTTTTAAGAAGGAATTATTACATTAAGGATTTTCCCGAAAACTCGGCCCTTTCTTACATTTTTGTTTTTGGTCAGATATCAATCCTTTTTAAAAGGCTTAAATATACGAAGCCGAAGGCTTCGCACAAAACGCTACGCGTTTTGTTACTCTTCACGTATGCTTTGCGTTTCTTTACGCTTCGCGATACTTTACTCTTTTTAGATTCAAATATACAAAAGAGACCGCTTCGCGTTATATAACGTCAACTGGCTCTGCTCGCATTTTGAAAGACTAAAACTTCAATATAATATGGTTGTTATATAATAATGGGGACAATGGGAAATCAAACTCTTTAAAACAAAAAATTCAAAATCGATACATAAATGACGGAGTTCTGAGGTAACACGCATTAAAAATTGTCCGGCAATTTTTGTGTTTTTATTAATAAAACAATTAAATGTGTAACACTTGTATGTTTATTGTACAGAATTTCATATATGTTAAAGATGTAGAAAATTAGTTTTACTATAATTAAGTTTAAATAAAAGCTTGTTTTAAAAATATTTTTTAAATTTATCTTGTTTATAAATAAAAATCACTACATAGTATAAAACAAAGTCCCCCAGCCGCATCTGTCTGTTCGCGATAAACTCAAAAAATACTGCACTGATCTTCAATGCTGTTTTCAACAATGGATAGAGTGGTTTTCGAGGAAGGTTTTAGTATATAATTCATTGACGTTTTGTGTATATTGGCTAACATATGACGATGATAGTTGAAGAAGCCGTAAAAAATCAGTTGAATATAATCTTTATGTATAAAAAAATTCGTTACGCAGGAGCTGATTCAACTTAGCGAATTTTCTTAAAATACATAAAACACTTTCTAGCGGTCACAATTTTATTCTGATCAAAATGAAAAATCATATATGATTTTAGTATTTGCATGGCCAATTTTATTAATAAATGACATACAATTCATAACCTTATTTTTTAACAATTAGTGTTGTGTTATCTCTTTTACGTATTCATAAGTAATGCATACAATCTAATGGTTGAATGAATGAATGAAAATTATTTATTAATATCGTCCTTTTTCGAAGTTATAATACAAAACGTCTTAGAATCTATAGTACCTAGGCTAAGCTTTACCTATATAACATCATCTTATTAAATAAATACATCGAAATCTATGAACATTTTACATCCATTCTTAAATGGAAAAATCTTATAAAAACACCATTGATATCTAAAATTAACCTAAGTTGGACGGATAAGCCGTCCCTAAAACTAGACCTTAAAGAAAATATTTACAATTTAGATTACACCAAATCAGATGTAATCGACATCATGTGGCATGCGGTATCGTTTCCTGAAAAGCAACGTACGCGGGTCAAATTGGCCCACTTCATTGATTTCCGGGAAAGGATTTTTGCGGGATGATTGGAAATAGGATTTCGAAATGGTTTGGATGAAGGTTTTGATTGTGGGGTGCCCAGTTTCTCTGTGGAGTGCTTCAGCCGGGTATCGAAGGGAGACTTTCAAAATCGTCCGAAGACAACGATTTTGAAATTTTTGCATTTTCGCAAGCTGCGAAAGTGCAACGTTCGACCAGATTGGTGCAGCGTACGGTACATCGAACGTTTACGGGCCGGATACATGACTTGAAAAGTCGATGTTTCAGACGTTCGTCCAGCCTACTCCAAACGTTGAGTAGTTGATACAACCCAGCAAAGGATGCGTTTCCAAGGGCAAGACGTTTTTTAACGTTCTGCGTCCAATTCAACTGCCTTTGAAGGGTTACTCCCAGGTATTCAACACTTTGAGTCTGTTGGATTTCAGTGTTAAACATCTTCAATTCAAGTGGGTAAGAAGAAAATTTATTCTCCTTTGTGAACAAGACGGACTGAGTCTTCGTAGGATTAATTTTGATTTTCCACTTCTTGAAATAGCTTTCAGCGTGGATAGGCGGAATTGAAGCCAGCTCGAGATAAGTTTCGGTAGTATATTGCTGTATATTGCTGTGTCGTCAGCGAAGAGGGCCGTTTCGGTTGCTCGATCCTTCGGGATGTCGTTTATAAAATATAAAAAGAGGCGGGGTCCAAACACGGAGCCTTGAGGTACACCAGCCTTGACACAATATTGGTTCGATGTACTTTGTTGGAGATGAATTCGGGATTTTCGGTTCGATAAGTAGGAAATCAGGAATTTCAGGATGTAGGTAGGTATGTTGAATTTGGAAAGTATGTGGATGAGTCCATCGTGCCAAACCATATCGAAAGCCTTTTCGATGTTCAAAAGGACCATGCCTGTGGATTCATTTCAGTTAAATCCAGAAGAAATATGGTCAGTGAGCCGGTGAAGCTGACTCACTGTTAAGTGGTTCGATCTGAAACCAAACTGTTGGGGAATTAATTGTCCGTGGATATTTTCATGCGACTGCAGCCGGTTCAAAACTACTTTCTCCATGACCTTGCTGAGAGATGGCAGCAAGCTGATGGGTCGGTAACTTGAAGGCAACTTGAGTTGTTTTCCCGGTTTCGGAAGGGCTAGCACTTTGGCAGCCTTCCAAATGTCAGGAAAATAACCAACTCTCCAGTACGCAGTATAGATATAACTGAGCTGAACAACCGTCTTCCGAGGAAGATAACGGAGAACAACATTAGTTATTCCATCATCACCGGGAGCTTTCCTACACTTAAGTTTCCTTAAAATGTTTGAAACCTCCTGAGGTGACACGCATTCGACATCGATTGGGTTAATGACGAAAGAGAATATTTTCCAACGATTTGGACACCATACACCATGGTTTCTTCGTCGTGATATTCGTCTCCATCGGTTAAGCTGTGTGCCTTAGAGAAGGTATCAGCGAGAAGTTGAGCTTTGTCTGAATTTGGGTAGAGATACCCATTTTCCGACAGTAAAGGGGGCAGTCTATTGGAACGTTTACGCAAACTTCTAGCAATTGTCCAAACACCGAAATCCTCTCATCCCACATTTCTCTTGTGCACGTGACTTTTTCTCGAATATCAGTTGACATTCGCTTCATGGCGTCATGAAGCTCAGGCACCCTAACTCTTTGCCAAAATTTATGAAATTTGTTCCGAGCCCGTATGAGTCATAGTGTGTCATCATCTAATTTAAGTTGAAAGCCGATGGATCGAGTTTTCCTAGGTATAGATTTTTCGGGAGCAGCTACGAGATTCCTCGTCAGTTTACTAACCTCCAAATCTATTTGATCGGTTGTTTTGATCTGCAGAGTGATCAGAGTGTCGGCGTCAAGATACTGTTTGAAACGTTTCCAATCCGCTTTCTCAAAGCTCAACTGGGTCCGCAAGGTAGCAGCGCCCCTCATTTCACCTAGGGTGAAGGTGATTGGACGATGATCGCTTTGCAAATCCAAGTGAACATCTTGGTCCGACAGAAGGTTACAATTCTTGAGTATCGTTAAGTCAATGGTCTTAGGAGGGCGGTGGGCAGCATCAGGATAGTAAGTGGGGTCCTCTGGGTACGCAACAATGAAGTTACGTTAGAGGGAATGCACATAGAGTGCGTTCCCGCTAGCATTGTTAGACATACAGTTCCAAGACATATGGCGAGCATTCAAAGCGCTCATGATCACAGCGCGATCATGTGTCCTTAAAATGCGGTCAATATCTTTTCCCTGTAAAAGTCTATCGGAGGGATTATATAGAGATGTGACTTTATAATTACCACAATTTGCCGAAATTAGAATGGAGACGGCTTCGATATCACCGTCTTCGGGTGGCAAGAGAGAGTGTTGGACATCGTGTCGAACGTATAGGGCAACCCCGCCACCATTTCTGGTGGCACGGTCACGGCGATAGGTGCCCAGGAATTCGAGCTCACTTGTCCGGCTTTAACCAAGTTTCGATGATGGCAGCAACTTGGATCTGATGCTGTTGAAGAAATGAGTGAAGGTCGGGAAGTTTGCGATAGATACTTTGAGAGTTCCATTGTAGAAATCGGATGTTGGATCTAGAAAAGGGATGGGACGCCATTTTCAAAGAGATGAGATGTCATCCTGAAAAACACAATAAGATTTTCTGAATCAGATTAGCACCATTTCCATGCATTCTCCACTTCGATCCTGAGTTTCAGGAGGGTCATGAAGTCGAAAGTCGATTTAGTTCCTGCATCAGACTCCAATGGAGTTGGAGACGGTGGAAGTCTTTCGAGGGCTTCAATTAAGAAGGGGTTATGGGGTGAAACGGGAGTGGTACTCAAAATATCTATTACCTCCTTTTCGGATGCTCTATTTATTGACCACGGATTTGCGGTTGGAGTTGGGGCCGGGACAAACTTCTTCGATGATGTTGCTGCTGCCGATGATGTACTGCTCTGCGCTGCTGGACCTCTGCTTGGCTCGTTGAGCTCTTTTCTACGAGGAAGAGCTGGGAATTCCCTAGCCGAAGACGTGGGGGTTGGGCGCCGAAGGGGCTCGCCCGTAGCAACATTGCGCTTCGCTACTCTGCTGCCACTGGGTCTTCTCGGAGCCATTTTTGTCACAAATGCAAGCCTTTCGGGACAGTTCATGGCATTGGCCGGATGGGAAGCGCTGTAATTACAACACTTCGCCGGTTCCGACCTCTGGAGCCCACAAACCTGTGAAGCATGGTTTTCGCCACACTTCACGCAGCGTTGAACCCCACGACAGAACCGTGATCCGTGCCCGTAGGACTGACATCTGTAACATTGGATGGCCTTTCTTTTATTTTCGAAACGTTGGGTGGTGACAGGCACGCCACATAACCACCGTATGTTGAGGATGCTTTTACCTTGCGTCCCCTTTTCGAATTTTACTAGACGAGAGACTCGTATACTCTAGTCTCCAGCCTTTGACAATAGCTGGACCTTATTTGGCTTAAGGCCCTGCCGTTTTAAATCTTCGGCCACCATGTCATCATTATGGTGGCGCATCGTTCCATGGACCACGTACTTTGGCTCGTGGTCCTCTTTTGTTCCATATGAATGGAATGGAAACTGGATTTCTTCCAGTTTCTCTTTCGTTTTAGTGCAATCGCTGTCCGTTTCGCAATGGACACTGATAGTATTTGGCCCAAAGGTGAAACGGACAGTGCTACGAGCTGCCAATTTTATGGCTGCCTCCACTTTTTCGAAGTTGGTTAAACCCATGTGAACAACAATGGGTTTTGGCTTCTTCGGTTTGGGTGAAGTTGCTGACGCAGATTCGTTCACGTCCTTAAGGACGGAGAAGGAATTTTTATGTTCAATTTGAACTTTTTTGGAAATCACTTGCTGATTCCCCACACGTCTAGGTCGCTTTTGGACGTTGCACCTGGAAGTCCTCGTCCATTGGTGTTGGTGTTATTTTCTGCATATCTGCCAACGCCTTGCCGGCGGTGGACGCCATGGTATGATTTTCCGCCAATCTAAAAAACAGAAGAAAAAATCATTAGTAAAAAATAAAAATTTTTGAAATGCCTGAGTAAAATAAAAAGTATTTGATGATTGCACTAGGTACACCCAAAAAATATATTTTAGTTTACAATCAAATTTTGAATTTTATTCCTTTGTAAAACAAAGTCCAATAAGATTAAAAATAATCCTATTATCAAAGATTATTTCACAATACAATAAAATATCAAAGAATTGTTCACAACAATGAATGAAAATATTGTTGGTATAAAAATAAAATAATAAATCACAGGTATAATTTGTGATAATATCCGATTAGCGATGCTGCTTGTAACAACATCAGACCTCGACTCGTCTTGATCTAATGATTACAACGGACAAAATACAGATATAGTGAATATCCAACCAATCAAAAAGGAGGCGGTACACATATCAACGAATCAGATGGATATATGCTTAATAATGCTATTTTAATTAAAACAAAAATTGTAAAAATTTTCATTTTTCCGAAAAAAATTTCCAGTTTTCGCAATTTTTCCATCGGTTTGGGTACTATATCTACCTTTATGCGAAATATCAACTTTACAGTATATCTGGAAGTAGCGTAGAATTATGATATTTTGTCGCCAAGAGTTATGCGAAAATTGTAAAAATTTCCTTTTTTCCGATACAAATTTCCAGTTTTCTCAATTTTCCCGTCGGTTTGGGTACTAGATTTACCAGTATGCCAAATATCAACTTTACAGGATATATGGAAGTAGCATATAATTTTAGGTGCTGATCATCCAGGAATTATGCGAAAAATGTAAAAATTTCCTTTTTCCCGATACAAATTTCCAGTTTTCGCAATTTTCCCGACGGGATGGGTACTAGATCTACCAGTGTGCCAAATATCAACTTTACAGGATATCTAGAAGTAGGATATAATTATGACATACAATATTTAACTTTTTTAAGGCGTTTCCGCGAATTTTGCGTTTTTGAAGTAAAATAACTTTTTAACGGTTAATTCATTAACGATCATTGAAAAAAGCGGTTTCTTATAATTACGTAAAGTATCGATAATGCCCTTTAAAATGTGTGTTTTTTGAAAAGTTATTACAGTCAATCTAAGTAATGGATGAAAATTTTTATTCAACCGAATTGTTCAACCGAAAACACATTCAATTGGTTAAAACTAAAATTTTTCTTAAGTGCTTCCATATAGAAAACACATTAATTAGATAAAAAAGTAATTTTTGGTGTTTTTTCCCATTTTCGGACCTGTTCCGTTTAGAAAACTACGGAATCACACATCGATTTTTATACATATATATATATTAAGCTATATAAATAATATAGCTTATCTAGAATACTGTTGTACTCTAATTTAAAATAATTTTTGTTTTTGTTTTTTTTTATTTCTTTTTTTTTAATATAATAAATTTTTATTATTATAATACTACAGCCGTGGGCCGGGCAGAATTTTAATTTTATTAATTACAAAAATTAAATTCCCACCCATACCCACGTACTGTAACACGCGCCCCTCTCCCCCCTCCCCCTATGTCGAGAGCCATTTCCTCTTGTAAATGGATGCTGACGATGTTGACCAGGTCCACTTCTGTGTGAGCCACCCTGCTTTTTTTTCCCGTTCTCCCGTTCTTTTCCTGCTATTTGCTGGTCATTTCTTGACTGCTTGGTCCTTGTTCCGTCATTGTGTCCGTGTGTCCGTCCGTGTGTCCGTGCATTCCCGACTTCTTCAGAAGCCTTTGGTTCTTCTTCAAAAGCCACCTCAGCTTCCATCCCGTTTACCACTTCATCATTTTCGGCCATACTAAAATTATAATTTCTATTTAATTTTTAAATAAAATATTTTAGATATATTTTATTTTGTGCTCATCAAAAAAAAGTATGACCGCTATAGAGTGATTTATATATTCAAAAGAAATTTTTTTTTTAAACAATTTTATTTTCAATTGTTGTCAAAGAAATTCACATTTACGTTAACAATAACTTAGAAAAAGATGAAGTATACTTGTTTTCAAATTAAATCAAAATAAATTTTATTGATAATAAATTCTTTAACAATAATTATTACAGAGTTTTTGATTCAAGTCATTTATTTAAGTACTTGGTTACCTTATTCAAACGTGATTTTTTTTTTTTTTTTTAAAAAGAAAGATTATTTTTAAATAACAAAAATATCAAAAGACTTTATTTAACTGCGGTATTTATAGAAAATAATTTGTGAATTAATCAACCTACATTTGATAAAAGAACTGTGAATGGCCAATTATTGATAATGAACCCACCCTAAATGGAAATTCATCATTATACATGCATGTTTTTTTTGTTTTTTGTTTTTTTTTAAATATATTTTTTTTTTTGGGGTAGGTTTTTTTTGTAAAAAATGTTTTTATTTGAAATAGTTTACCGAGCTATTTACTTTGTAAATACTAATTTAGTGATGATACAGTCTTAAAATAATTAAAATGGTAATGTTACATTTTTCCTATACAAATTGCCAGTTTTCGCAATTTTTTTTCGTAATTGAATAACCTTACATTGTGGTACAAAATTCTATACAGAGTGGGCCAATTACGAAGGTTTTATGGGGTAACTCGGTTACTTTAAGAGATAGAACAAAATGGATGGCACAATCTCTATCTCTTTTTTTGAGACTAATTCATTGGTGTCAAGAAAAATTTGCTAGCATCCTTTGTTTGCGAGTTATAAGCAAAAGTTCGATTTTTCGACTTTTAAACAATTGTGAATATCTCGGTTGTTTTTATAGCTAGATGAAAATAATTTTCACATGCTAAAGGCACTTTTTTGGTATAATCAAGTGGCATTGTGAAAGTTTGAAAAAAAGGTTGGTTTTTGAGATATCACCTAAAGTTGTGTTTTTTTAAATGGGAAGTATAGTTGGCTATGGCTATGGCTTAGAACGGATTTTTTTTCCTCTTTTTAATCATGTGTCATTTATTGGGTCGCTTTTCATCCACTCTGTACAATAAATATAAATATACATACAAGTTTCACATATTTAATTGTTTTTATTAATAAAAATGAAATTTTTTTCGTAAGTTTTCCCTTAGTATGTTTTTATTAAAATTTTATAACGCAGCAAGTTAATTTTTCTGATGATTCCAAATATTTTAAAACTTGCCGTGTTATAAAAATTTTAAAAATATACTAAGGGAAAACTTACGACATAAATTTCAAATAAATTTTTTCTTACACTTAATTAATTTACCCCTCATTAATTTTTTTAGTAAATAGTTTACCGAGCTGTTTACCTTGTAAATAGCTCGAAACTTTATGGGATATCATCACTTTTTAAGGAACAACTATTATTTGAAGTCTAGTGCTATTTAATTTGTTAATAGCTCGGTCCTTTCTCGCATATCGTCACTTTTTAAGGAGAAACTATTATATGAAGTCTGGATCTATTTACTTTGTAAATAGCTCGGTCCTTTATCCCATATCATCACTTATTAAGAATCACTTATTAAGAAGCAACTATTTTATTGAAATTTTCTCGAAAACTCGGCCCTTTCTTACAAACGGAAAATTTTACAATTTTATTTGTAATTAAAATAACATATGAAGCATATATCGATCTGATTTGTTGACATGGTTACCGTCTCCTTTTTGATTGGATAAACATTTATTATATTAAATGTTTATCCTGTTTTTATTATATAAAAATAGGTATTTAAGTCTTTACAAGCTTATTTGAAAAATCGAAGGATTCGATGTTAGATGATGACACTGTGAACATCGCTGTATCGAAACAGTTTTTCTCAAATTTTAACTGAGATTACTTACCTGCTATAATGTTACAATATATTTATCTATTGTTATGATCCCTGGATTCTATACCTACCGCCGCGATCGAGCCATCAGAAATGGCGATGGGGTCGCCCTTCTTGTTCGACACGACGTCAAACATTCTTTATTGCCTCCCGAAGACGGCAGCATTGAAGCCATCTATATTCTTATCTCGGCCAATTGTGGTAATTATAAAGTTACATCTTTATATAACCCTCCCAATAGACTCTTACAGGGAGTGGGTATTGATCGTATTATGAGAACTCATGATCGCGTCATGACCATGGGCGATTTTAATGCGCGTCACATACTTGGAACTGTATGTCAAACAATTTCAACGGAAGCGCCCTCTTTGCGCATTCTCTCAAACGTAACTTCATTGTTGCGTATCCGGATGAACCCACCTACTATCCAGACGCTGCTCGGCGCCCGCCGCAAACCATCGACTTAGCATTATTAAAGAATTGCGACCTCATGTCGGATCTAGATGTTCACTTGGATCTGCAAAGCGACCACCGCCCCATCAGTTTCACTTTGGGTGAAATGAGGGGCGCTGCAACTTTGCAAACCCAGTTGAGCTTTGAGAAGGCAGACTTTGAAAACTTTTCAAAGAGTATCTCAACGTCGAAACTTTGATCACTCCACAGATCAAATCCGTTAACCAAATAGACTTGGAGGTTAGTAAACTCACGAGAAACATCGTAGTTTCTACCGAAAAATCAATTCCTAGGAAAGCCAGAACCTTCGGCTATCGACTTAACTTAGATGATGACACACTACGAGTAATACGGACTCGGAACAAACTACGCAAATTTTGGTGAGACTTGATTATTTTCCTGACCTCTGGAAATCCGCTAAAGTTTTAGCGCTTCCGAAGTCGGGGAAGCATCTTATGTCACCTTCAAGCTACCAACCTATCAGTTTGCTGCCATCTCTCAGCAAGGTCGTGGAGAAAGTAGTTTTGAACCGGCTGCAGTCGCATGAAGATATCCACAGACAGCTTATCCCCCAACAGTTTGGATTCAGGTCAAACCAGTCAACAGTGAGTCAGCTTCACCGACTCACTGACCACATTGCTACCGGATTTAACTGGAATAAATCCACAGGCATGGTCCTCTTGGACATCCAAAAAGCCTTCGACACGGTTTGGCACGATGGACTTATCCATAAACTATCCAGCTCGATATACCAACCTATATCCTGAAATTCCTGATTTCATATTTATCAAACAGAAAATCCCAAATTAATATCCAACAAAGTAAATCGAACCAATACCGTGTCAAAGCTGGTGTCCCTCAAGGGTCCCTGCTTGGACCCTGGCTCTTTTTATATTATATCAACGATATCCTGAAGGAGGTATCCAGCTACGATATCCAGCTACTGAAACAGCCCTCTTCGCCGACGATACGGCAATCTATTGCTCTTCTTGGCAACCGAAAGCTATTTCGAGTTGCCTCCCAACCCATCTATCCAGGCTTGAAAACTATTTCAAGCTATGGAAAGTCAAGATAAATCTCACGAAGACTCAGTCCGTTTTGTTTACTAGAAGGAATAAATTTTCCTCCTACCCACTTGAATTGAAGATGTTTAACACTGAAATCCGGCAAAGTCAAAGTGTTGAGTATCTAGGAATAACTCTTCAAGGGCAGTTGAATTGCAAAAGGCGTCTTGCCCTTGGAAACGCATCCATTGCAGGACTATACCCGTTACTCAACAGCAAGAGCAAGCTGGACGAACGTTTAAAACATCGACTTTACAAGTCATGTATCCGGCCCGTATTCACGTACGCAGCCCCAATATGGTCAAACGTTGCTCCTTCGTACCTTGCGAAAATGCAAAAATTTCAAAATCGTTGTCTTCGGACGATTTCAAAAAAACCCCTAAGATATCCGTTTGAAGCTCTCCACGTTGAAACTGGACATCCTACTATCCGTAAATTTATCCAAACTACCTCCAAATCCTGTTTTCAATTTTCCCGCGAAAATCCTTTCCCGGAAATCAACGTACTGGGTCAATTTGACCCGAATACGTTGCTCTTCGGGGAAAGATTCCGCATACCACATGATCTCGATTACAACTAATACTGTTTTTTTCTAAATTGTACATATTTTCTTTTCGTATCTCTATTTAAGTTTAGTTTAGGGATGGCTTATCCATCCAATTTAGGTTAAGTTTTATGTCAATGGTTTTTGTATAAAATTTTTCCCATTTATTAACGATGTTAAAACGATTCTATAATCTCGATGTATATAATTTAATAAGATGTTATATTATAGGTAAAGCATAGGCTAGGAACTATACTTTAAGATGTGTTGTACTACAAGTTATGTAAAATATTGATGCTAAAATATACTTATTCTACTACTACTACTTTGATAAATCAGTATGTCTTAATACTCCAAATAGAAAACATTGATTCTTTCATTGCATTGTTACGATGTCAATTTTTTTAAATAAACAAGTTGTTTAAAATTAAACAAGTTTTTTTTTCAATTAGCAATTCGTAATGATGAAGAATTAAATAAATTAGTATCTGGTGTAACAATTGCTCAAGGTGGTATATTACCAAATATTCAAGCAGTGTTATTGCCGTAGAAAACTGAAAGGAAAGCATAAATTTTATACATTAGATTATTGATAATAATATTCATCGATCATAGGCCTTTTATTAAAACGCCATTAATTAATGTGAAATAAGAGTGATATATTTTTATTAAAATAACTATATAAAATTTAGTATATATAAGATGATAAGATAATTGATTATCAACGTAACAGTCTTTGAAGAAATCACTTGACCCGTTGGCTCCACGTCACAAAAAAAAATTCGTTATGGCAGTTTCAGGGATGTTTTTCCCATTTTCGGAGGTTTGCGTTATAGGTAATGACATTTTTCAAAGTAATCTGTTAATTTGACTTTATAAAGAAGTGAAATGGCAATTTTACTTCAACTAATTGGGGAGGAATGCGATGTAGGTAATGAAATTTTTCAAAGTGTTCTGTTAACTTGACTTTATTTCGGGTTGATTGGTGACAATTTCATCATTTCAGCATATATGGAACTGAAAAACGTTGGGGTATTTTGGGGGGTGTTTTTTCGATTTTTCGGGAGGTTGCAATAAAAAATATTAAGTTTTTAGAAATTACTTCCTAATTTGTAGCTATTAAGCGTCGATTGCAAAAAACTGCATTTAAACTAATGATACAGTCTTAAGTTTAATTAAAACAAAAAATGTAAAATTTTCCAATATTCCGATACAAATTTCCTGTTTTCGCAATTTTCCCGTCGGTTTGGGTACTAGATCTACCAGTGTGCCAAATATTAACTTTACAGGATATCTAGAAGTAGGATATAATTATGATATACAATACTTAACTTTTTTAAGGCGTTCCCGCGAATTTTGCGTTTTTGAAGTGAAATAACTTTTTAACGGTTAATTTGTTAACGTTGATAGAAAAAATTGTTTCTTATAATTCCGTAAAGTATCTATATTCGAAATATCAACACTGTAGCTCTTTTCGTTCAAAAGATACAGCACCCAAAAAATGAATCTAAATTAGCCATAAGTAATAGCACTGTAGTGAGAAGTCCAATGTGTCCCTTAAAACTCGGCCATACGCACTGCCATGCTCTAGATAAGCCACTCCAGGATATCTTTTTTTTAATAAAATTTTATTCACCTTGATCGGATTCGATCTTCGAACTTTCAAATATATAAAGTTTTTAGTCATACCCTCCAACCAACTGAGCTATCGGCTTATGTTAATATTATGTTTAAATTTCACCTCACAATGTTCGAATATTGTGTTGTGACCCTTGGTAGTTTTATTCTAACCCAACCCCTAATAATTGTTATCAAAATATGTTTTTACACTTTTTTTTTAACTTTTTCCGTTTAATTCGGATAATTAATTTCAAAATACTGCTAACACAATATGTTTTTCACATACATTAACTTCACAGAACTCGTATTAAATCGATTTTTAAATAAAATTTATAAAGACAAAGCAAGCACAACTTGTTCGTCTGACAGTTACGTTACATATGTAAATTGAATAAAAATAGCCACATCTGAATGCAATTACTTCTAAAGCGAATGAAGCGTGGACAGAAAAAAAGGAATTTGGAATTTGATTGGTCCCAATTGGGTTGAATTACAAATTCGTACAAGAATTCGCGACACTTCTCTTTTTCACATGGTTTAATTATTTTCAATTGCAACAACTAAGTCAGCAAATCTCGTAATTTACTTTTCTTCCACTTCCAATTATCGAAGTTTGCAAATACATGCAATTCTGATGACTTTTTTTATATGACACCATTTATATAAACTCATGGCGGAAATTGGAAAACGTACCATAAAATATAATTTACAAATTTGGCGAGAACGTTTGTAGAATAGTTAATAACTTTTTTAATGCAAACTTGGTGGAAGCGTTAGTCAAATCTGAGAAATTAAACTAAATCTTTCAGTCATACAAACATTAATTTTTTTTAAACACTCAAATTACACGCTTGTTTGTGCATTTCAGTGAACAAGACATTTCCATCAAGAGACTACTTTAGTTATTCCAATCAGAAAGATACGGGTTATGTTACTATATTAAAATATAGCTAACAGAACTTATATAATCAGTTTGTTCGATCTTTTAAAACAAAAAACGGAGGTATATTTGCTTTAAAATACGCATTAAACGTGACTTGCTTACCCGACTGTGATATCTCTTGTACTGCCTTTAATTAATTTTTATTAGTATTTGGTAAATTATAAATTTACTTAAATGCCATGTTTCGAATGTTACACCATTCTCATGACTGAGCTTTTCTATGTACTTTAAGGTTATTATTATTACATAATAAGTTTGAAAATTAATTTATATAATCCAGTCAAAGAAAACAACCTCGCGCTCCACAAAATTTGAGGTTTCTCATTTTTAATTCACAATAATTGAAGGCCTAAATTAAAATATTCGTCCTTACGCCATACTCCGGCCAATATTTGTTTTCGATGATTATAGGTCTGTTTTGGATGAACACTTGTGAGGATGTTATGTGAAGCGTGCCGGCTAGACCTCATTCGAATCTTGTAAAGGGGTGGAAAGGGTGAAATCAAATCTTCCCAGGTAGATTGCAGCATTATGATTTATATATATATATATACATATATACAGGGTGGGCCATCTGTTGGTACGTTTTTAAAAATGCGATCAAAAGAGTATGCATTGATATTTTTTATTAATTTTGTCGTTGTTGTAAAGCTACAAGTATCCCCGTCAATAATGAAAAACGATTTCGTTCATGTGGCTCCCTCTACTGGCCTTACAGTATGTCATTCGGTCACCTCAATTAGTGATGACATTTTGAACTACCTCGGCGCCAATTTCACTCAAAACAGTCGTAATGTTGTTTTTCAAAGCTGGAATTGTCTCTGGATTATCCGCATAACATCGGTCTTTAATGGCACCCCACAGGAAGAAGTCCAGTGGTGTCAAATCGCAGCTACGCGCAGGCCAATTGACATCTCCTGAACGGCTGATTATGCGGTTGTTAAACTTGGTGCGCAGAAGGTCGATCGTAAGTCGGCTTGTATGGCAGGTGGCGCCATCTTGTTGAAACCAAAGATCGTCCACATTCATAGCGTTGATTTTAGGCCATAAAAAGTTGGTCCACACCAAACTGTGACTCTTGGAGGATGCATTGGTCTCTCTACGATTGCGTGTGGCTGTTCCGAACCCCAAATCCGACAGTTTTGCATGTTCACATATCCGCCGACATGGAAATGCGCTTCGTCCGAAAAGATGATTTTTCGACCAAAATCGACGTCATTATTGAGCTGGTCTATGGCCCACACAGCGAACTGATATCGAAGCGGATGGTCATTTGCTTTCAACTCCTGAGTCATCTGGATCTTGTAGGCGAATAATCCGACGTCTTTGTGCAGTATTCTCCTCAGGCTGGTGCGACTAATGCTCAGTTGCTGCGATCGGCGTCGAGTTGAGGTCGTCGGATTCTGTCTCACACTTTGGGCCACAGCCTCAATATTCTCGGATGTGCGCACTGTCCGAGCTCTGGGACCACTTCTTTCATCCACTAACATCCCTTTCTCACGAACTTTCTTCACCAATTTGCGTATAGCGCCTTCGGTGAGTGCTTTATCACGACCCATATTTCTTTTCAAAATTCGCACAGTTTCGGCGACACAGCACTGACTTTGAAAATAAGTTTTTAAAATTTCAAAACGCTCTTCAAGAGAAAACATGTTGTTTCGTGCCGCGGACGGTATGACTAATGAACTGTAAAAATTTCGGGTCTGTAGCTCGTTTGCCGTTGTCATACGACGAAATTCAAAAACGTATCAACAGATGGCCCACCCGTTATATATATATATATATATATATATATATATATATATATATCTATATATATACATTTTATCTGCATACTGTGATACAGTGATACACATTTATTACTGAATGTGTCTAAAACACTGTGCACTAGAGCAGCGTTTCGTTACATGCTGAAAATATACTCTCAGATTCTCATAACGCGCCAATATAATATAACTTCCAAATTAAAAACGAAAGCATCAACAACAGTAGCCTGTACTCAGAAGAATATAATAATAAACTATTGTGTAACTTATTTTCAGAACTTTTCATAATATAAAACAAAATTCGATAGTTTTAAAAATTGGTTAAACAGTTTTTTTTTTAATTGTGCCCGCAACGTAAAACAAATAATAAACACAAATTAGAATTTATATAATTTTAATACATATAATAAATTTACATATTTATTATTATATTTACAATACATAAAAATAATTTGCATTAATATCAATAAAATAAAATATAAATAGTTCTTGGTTAAAAGCATGAAATAAAATTTTATAGTTATTATAAATAACCCAATTATATTTTCTAGTTAAAGATTTTTTGTATCCTGCTTCGTTTAAAGGGTGTAGGTATAAACGATAAGTTTTGCAAACAACTGACATGAAGGGATTTATTATTCGGTAAAAACTGCATCCAGAACGCTTCCGCCATTTTTCTTGTAAGAAAATATAGGAAACAGTTTTTTGGTATGTTTTTCATTTATCATTACTTATACTACATTTAGTACTATTTCGAACGAAAAATCAGTTATCTTTGCAAAGAAGGGAATAAGATTTCATAGACCTAGAACCTATTTTAAAAATTCCAAAAATAGTATAAAAAAAGTGATCAACAAGTGGGTAGACTTTAAATACCATGATCATTGAGAAATTTACCGCCACAAAAAATCGAGAAAATATTGATTCGGAATGCATTTACGACGCTGTCCCTCGATGCACTCAACCTGTGCGACAAGGAGGAAAAAATGTCCAGGCACATCATCTTTAACTGCAAATTTCTCTATTACAGGAGATACAATATATTCTTAGTCTTACCTCATCACGAACCTTCACGAAAACCTGATAAGCAAGCCCCTAGCTATTGTAAAGATACGGGGAAGGCAAACCTGGTCAGACTGAAGTAGCTAGAGGAGCATAATGAGCCCTAAGGTCGAAGTGCAATACTTTTCTTACCCCAAGCTTTATCTATCTAGCTATCTATCTGTCTATTACTCCGAAAATATTTTTCATGTAGCGAAAAAACCCTATCACAGTTATATAAACGTACCTCTCCTGGGCATGATGCATGCCAGTAGATTTTTTTAATTCCAAATATTATTTGTATAAAATGGGTCGTTACTTGAAGAAAATTTATTATTTAAATCTAAGCCGTTTAAAAGTAATTGCAATTTAAACAACCGTAATTGTACATGTGTTTTATTGGAGATTTGTTCACAGAATAAATTAAATTCATTTCAATGACCATTAAAAAAAGCTACAAAGTGACCCAAATTTTCAAATTATATAATTTGAACTATATGGAAACAATTTCGCATAATTTTATTAGCTTTCACAAAACGATTGTTGACAAAAAAACTATAAATAGAAAAAAAAAAAAATCTTACTTGTCACTTATACGTATATGGTATAGAAAGAATAAAAACTTTTCAACAAAAAAAGGAACCGACAAAAGAAGAAAGTATCTGAAAACCAAAAAATAAAAAAGGACCTTTATAGTCTAATGTAAATGTCAATGTAAGTCAATGTAAGTCAATGAAAATACCTAAATAATATTGAGTCGGCGCCAAACATACAAAATATTACAAAATGTAATATTTTATAATATTTACTTTTAACCGAATCAGATTCACCCTTCGTCCATTTCGATGGTAATTTTTTGGGGCCGACTCAAAATTATTTAGGTATTTACATTGACTTAGATAAACTAAAAAGGTTCTTTTTGATTTTTAGCTTTTCAGTTACATTCTTCTTTCGTCGATTCTATTTTTTATTAAAAAGTTTTTATTTCTCACTATCTTTCTTTTTTCGTACATGTAATAGTGTCATTAGAACTACATAAGTGTGCAAAGTTTTGTGTGAACAATCCATTTTTCCCTATTTTTCAACCCTTATAGGCGAAATTTTTTTCTTCAGATTTTATGATACCAACTTCGAAGTATACCCATTTCAGTATAATACGATTTATTGAAATCGGACTACTCTGTTAAAATTTATGCGTAGTCATACATAATATATATATATATATATATATATATATATATATATATATATATATATATATATATATATATGTATCTATATAAATATGTATATACATATATATACACATATATCAATATATATATATATATATATATATATATATATATATATATATATATATATATATATATATATATATATATATATACATATATATATATATATAGAGTAGTTCGATTTTGATAATTCTTTTTTTGTTGCATAGGGAATTTATCAAAGTTGGTCCCATATTAAGTAGAAAAAAATTCAAATTTTAGCCACAAAAAAAAATAATAAAAAGACTTCCCAGCGCTTCCACTAAACAACAAATATCAAATCGCTGTATTCTCTGTATGTATACACTTTGAAAGCACTCAATATCGTTATATATATATATATATATATATATATATATATATATATATATATATATATATATATATATATAATATATATATATATATATATATATATATATATATATATATATATATATATATATAAACATATATATATGCATATATATATAAATATATATACATACGTAGAACCAAAACCCGAAATATCAAAATTGGATGGGCCTGAAATAACAAAGTCCGAAGTCCAACACGCAGTTAAACAAACAGCCAATAGAAAATCAAGCGGACCTGACCAACTACAAGTGGAATGCATAAAAGGTCTTGAAGAAATAGGGATTGAAATATTGACGGATATTACAAACGAAATTTATAATGAAGGCAAAATACCTGAAGAAATTTTGGAATCAAGTTTTGTAACAATCCCAAAAAAAGCAAACGCAAGAAAATGTAACCAATACCGAACTCTGTGTCTAATAAATCACACACTAAAAATAATGAGTCGCGTAATACTTAATCGAATAGAAAAAAATATTTATACTGCCTTGGACGATAAACAGTTTGGCTTCAGAAAAGGAAAAGGAACAAGAAATGCAATATTTACTATTCGAAACATCATACAGCGATATCTTGCAGTAAACAAGGAAATTTATTTGTGTTTTATAGACTACAGTAAAGCGTTTGATAATGTCAACCATGTAGCTCTGATTGAACGGCTAACTAAACTAGGAATCGACACCAAGAACATAAAATTTATTTCAAATTTATATTGGGATCAAAAAGCGAGAGTAAAATATAAAAATAATAAGTCAGAACTTTTTTCCATACAGAAAGGTACACGGCAAGGCTGCGTTATGTCTCCCGGTATGTTTAACCTGTATAGCCAGACAATCTTCGACACTATAAAGGACATGCGGGGAATCAATATTGGTGGAATGAATATCAACAATATTAGATATGCTGACGATGCAGTGCTCATGAGCGACGATCCGGACGAATTACAGAACATGATTAATAAAATAGTACAAGAGAGTGAAGTTCTAGGTTTAAAAATTAACACAGATAAAACAGAGTGCCTTATTGTGACAAACAGTAAAACAAAGACAGACTTTCAGTTCACTATGTACAATAAATTAATAAAAAATATAGATCAAGCTAAATATCTAGGTGTTATTTTAACAAAAGACGGGAAATGTGACATCGAAATCAAACACAGGATTCATCTCGCGAAACTAAACTTTAACAAACTAAAGTCAATCTTTACCAACAAGAATATAAGCCTAAGAACCAAATCCAGAATATTAAAATGTTATGTTTGGTCAACAATGCTCTATGGTGTTGAAAGCTGGGCAATTAGCAATGCGATGTGGAAGAGAATAGAAGCAGCAGAAATGTGGTTTTGGCGTAAAATTCTAAAAATTTCCTGGACAAGTAAAATAACAAATGTGAAAGTTCTAAAGATTGCGCATACATCGCGACAACTAGTTAACAATATAAAAAAAAGACAGCTTGATTTCTTAGGTCACATAATACGTGAGGGAAGTGATGAAAGTGTAGTGTTAACAGGTAGCATGGAGGAAAGAAGAAAAAGGGGTCGCAGAAGAAATAATTTTCTTCAAACAATTAAAAGTTTCACTTTTAAAAACTGTCATGAACTTGTACGCTTGGCATATGACAGGATTGCGTGGAAAGCCGTGGTAGTCAACGCCTGATCTCAGGCATGACACTCTCATCATCATACGTATACATGTATATTTATATATATATATATATATATATATATATATATATATATATATATATATATATATATATATTTATATATATATAATGAGTGCTTTCAAAGTGTATACATACAGAAAATACAGCGATTATGATATTTGTTGATCAGTGGAAGCGCTGGGAAGTCTTTTTTTTTTGTGGCTAAAGTTTGAATTTTTTTCTAATTAATATGGGACCAACTTTGATAAATTCCCTATGCAACAAAAAAAGAATTATCAAAATCGGACTACTCTATAAAAAGTTATTATCATACATTTTAAGAAAATAGACAGGTTGAATTGAGTACCTCCTTCTTATCATCGGTAAAAAAGGATGTATGTCTTTGTTGATTTAATTTAAAAGTAAATCACTACCAGAAGTTAGTTATGCTACCAATCGCAGAATTTACGAATTTATAATTTTCATTACTTTTGCCATCGATTGTACTCTCTAATACCTTACAATTATGTAAAATTTTCGTGCCAATATTTTTATTTTTATTATATTTTCCCATCTACTGTTGATTCTTCTGAAAATATTTAATAATTTTATATTTTCTTGAGAAGCAACAGTGAATGCGAAACTACTAGCCGAAATAAAAATATTGCTACAGAAGTCCAAAAATATTTTTTTAATCTAATAATCATTCATTTTTGTTGGGATATCAAATACAAATTTTGGGCCAATCAAATAACGTCTTCAATGATATAGCTGTATTTGTCATTAAAAAAAAATGGTAAGTATGAAGGCCAAAAGGTATTATTTTCACAGATATTGTAAAATTTTACATTTGTGTACAATTAGATGAATTCAAATAAAATCTAAACATTGTATTGAACACAATATCTAGATGATCAATATCTTATTAATACATTGACAAAAATATATTTTTGAAATTTGATTGGGAACCAACTGAATGAAAGAAATCAATTTTAATAAATTATTTAAAAAAATATTTTGTTTTTCGTCATACATACTATGCGTGTGAGTTTTATAGGGTTGCATGTAAAAATATATATTTTTTAAAACAAGGCATATTAAAACACCAAACGCTTGATTACATGGAATAATTGTATGTAATGAATACCGTATATTAGTCCAAGTCAAAGTGGTTTAATCGTGAATATTCCTGGATTGAAATTTTTTTATCCATTGTGTTAGGATATTTTTCTGTTTATTAAACTGTTTGATATTCCTAAATATCATTTCTGGCCGTTTAAAAAAAATGATTTTTGTTCCATCAGATTTTGTTGTTATATCTCCAGTAATGTAGTCGCAAAGAGAATTGAAAAATACATTAAAACTAGAAAAATAACAGTTTTCTATCAAACCACGAAAAGAAATCCAAAAATAGTCATTGTTCTGGATTTTATCTCTTGCGGTCACACAGTTTTAGATCGATTCAAATAAAATTTCGTCGTATCTGATATGCTTTGGTTTTTGAACGACCAAGCTCGATGATGATTAGAATCAGTGATGAAGGGAAAAGGAGGCCTTAGAGAAAGAATAAAACACAATATATAAAATATGTCTCTTAATTTTAGAATTAATTAGTTTAAATTTAAAAAAAGTTTACAAATATAATCCATTGAATAAAAACATTATTCTATTTTGTCGATATGAAAAGTGTACGAAATGCATTTTAGCCCAAAAAAGATTGCATTTTTTGCCCAATTTTTCTATTTATGGAAAATATCTGGACGAGCTTGGACATTCATTTTATCAAAAATAATTTGTAATTTTATTAAATTTTTTGGAATTACATAAAACGTTTAAAAAACTAGTAAACAATACAAAAAAGAAAAATAGATAGTTATCTCTTTTTGTTATTCTAGAATTTATAGGTAACTTTAGTCATAAAACATATTTTTTTATATGTTGTTGATTATTAGCAGTGATTGAAGAAATACAAAATTATTCAATTGTTTAATAGTCCTTTTTACCCAGCATAAAATTGGAGTAAAAATAATTTATCGTAATATCTTGTCGCGGTATCCTGGCTCTCTTTGTCCTCAAAGGAGCGCTGCCCGAACCTGCAATGATTCCGATACTCGACAAAAACAAAAAAAAAAATATATTAGTAAACGATATTACTAAATATTTTGTAACTGAAACAACACGCACGTTTTTGTTTAAAGAAAAGAAAAACAAAATTTTTTTTTACGAAACAAAAAAAAAACCTGATTTTATTGCTTAAAAAAAAATGATTATCCAATTTCTTTTTCAACAATTATTTTAATTTTTTTCACACAATGTCAAACTTTGAATTACTTGATCAAATTACTTGTACAAATTCCAACTTTAACTTGATCTGAACTGGGTAACAATTATATACTTTGATACTAATCAAACAATACTTGATTTCAACTTTGATACTAATAGTCGATATTAAACTTTGATACTAATCGCACAATGATCGATTTAAAAACTCATTTGAATCGACACTGGTCACGGTTTATATACCCGCTATGGGTCGTTCTAGAATATGATTGTGTTTTTGAATAAATATTTTGTTTTTGACAATATATTTTTGCATGGAGGCTTCTAGAATATTTTAGTATATCAACACCCATGGACGTAGTCGGAGTGTTCAGACTATTTATAAAATTAATTAAAAATTATACCTCTACTTGGGTTTGACCCATAGTCATACCCCGCTTGGTTGATATTTAAGCAGAGACTTAATGGACACGGCCAGTGTGAACTCAAAATCTATATACAAATTTTATGATACATTCATAACTGTAAGCTAGCTTACTTCTGTTTATTTGTTTTACAAAAATTATCTTGTTTTTACAAAATTATTTAATTGTGATCTGTTCTTTTGAAAAACATTCAATTTGTATGACTTTTGATTAAAATTAAATGTAATAATTTTATTTAAATTTTTGATTTTTTTTAAAATAGAAAAAAGTTTAAATCAAAAGCAACAATTAATCTTATTATCATTTTTCGACTTAAAAAAAAAACTTAGTTTAAGAAAAAAAATAAATCGAGCTACATTATTTTCTTTTTGTACTTTTTATACTAAAAAACTCCTTCTTTTTGCAAGGAGAAAAATATTATTTTGTTAAATATTTTTCGTAATATTTTACTTTCATAATTAAAATGAGTGTTGGATCAAAAAATATTATTTAATAATTTTCATTACAACAAAATCTCCTCCTCTAGATTCCAACACACATTTTCTAATTTGCTTATTATATTTGGTCGACCAATTTTTGACTTATAGAACTATTTGAACTATTTCAATTGTACTAGTACTTTTAGCTAGCTACCAAAACTTAAAAGTGTACGTACACATTAGTTCTTCACTCTTCATCAACGGCGCCTGTTGTTGGTTGCCGGTCGTCTGGGCCGCAAGTTGTAACCTGGCTCTAATGCTCTGGCCTCTGGCTCGTCCACACTTGGTACATCCCGTCGTCTTCCATCACCTCCATGCCTCTGACCCCCCAATCGATCTGGAAGTAGTTGGCCGAACACCTCGTTCCCCACACTCAATCTTCCCAGATTCCCATTGGCGGCGGTCCTTGCACTGGCCGGCTTCAAGAGACCTCCATGTATCTTCGTGGGAGGCACTGTATCCACAACATATATTCCAGCTGGTAAACTTCTCAGCACTCTGTAAGGCCCTTTCCATTTTGGTGCCAGTCCACTATGGACACCCTCCACCTTACTGCTGAGCACTTGATTTCGCATCCAGGTGGACTCTCCTGGTTCATAACTGAGTCCCGTCTCCACTTGGTCGTTCTCCTCGGCATGGGCCAACATTGTTTGCCGAGCAATCTCAACATTCTGTTGACGTCCTTGGCCTCTCTCGTTAACCCATTCTTCAATATCTTGAGGCTCTTCTTCGACTTGTATCTGCCAATCCCCAGGCTTCTTCATCTCTGCCCCCAGTAACAATTGGGCAGGCGAAAAACCAGTTGTACGATTTGCTCTATTTCGTATTGCGAATAAACATTTGTGTAGTTGTTGGTCCCAGTTTTTGTGTGCTTGGTCCAATAAATTTAAACGCAACAACTTCTTCAACTCTTGATTTTGTCGTTCCGTGGGGTTGGCTCGTGGATGGTATATTGGTGTTGTCCATATCTCTGTGTTCCAATCTCTGTTCACTGCTTTCCATTCTTTTGATCTGAACTGGGGACCATTATCACTAAGTACTGCTCTCGGATAACCATATCGACTGAATACTTCATCTTTGAGTACTTGTGCTATCTTCGAGGTCGACGTGGCCCCCAATGGAAATGCTTCGATCCATCTAGTGAAAAGATCAGTCACAACCAATATATTCGTTTTTCCACGTGATGTGCGTGGGTATGGACCCATTAAGTCGATGCTGACTACCTCCCATGGTGAAGTAGGTCTTCGACTTCTCATTGCTGAGCTTGGTTTCTTATTCAGTGGCTTTACTCTAGCACACGTATCACACCCTTTTACATATCTGCGTATGTCATCCTGCATCCCATACCAATACACACGGTTGCGGATTTGACGATATGTTTCTCTCCATCCAGGGTGTGCTGCTTCATCACTATCGTGATATCTTCTTAGAAAACCAAGTCGGCGTTCTTCGGGAACCACTGGCACTTCTTGTACTATCTGTTGACTATGGTACCAGAGGATCCCGTCAGCTACGGTGTAGTTAGCTCTTGTTCTGTCCACTCGTCGACGTAGATTGCTTCTCAGTGGACTATTACTATCTACGATGTATCTTCTGATTGCAGTCACATCACGATCTTCATCCTGCCATCGTCGAATATCATCAAGTGTGGGTGTTTCTACTTCGATGACGTTGAGGGTTATCGGTGTTTTTGCCCTCTTTTCAATCACCCACTCTGGAATGTCCTCCACTTCTTCATCTTCAGCCTTGCCTTGTGGTTGTCTGGACAAGGAGTCGGCAGCTTGATTATCTTTTCGGGGACGTGAATAATTTCATAATCATAGGCTCCCAATGCTAATGCCCATCTTGTCAATTTTGCTCGACTATCTTTAGTTTTGTTCAGCCATTGGAGCGCTGCATGATCTGTGTATAATTTAAAATTCCTTCCTTCAAGATATCCTTGAAACTTCCTCAATGCCCAGATTATCGAGAGACATTCCTTTTCTGTCGTGGCGTACTTTCTTTCTGTGGACCCAAGTTTCTTGCTGGCGTAGTTTATTATTCGTCTTGTCTTGCCATCATCTTCCATTTGAAATAATATTGCACCCAATCCGACGTCACTAGCATCCGTGTTTAAACAAAACGTCTTCTTAAAATCTGAATGTGCTAATTTCGGTGCATTCACAATCGATAATTTCAGATTTTCGAACGCCTTCTGATGCAATGTTAGCCAGCGCCACTTTATGTTCTTCTTGAGCATTTCGCTTAGAGGTGCAGCTATATCTTCGTAGTTCTTCACGAAGCTCCTGTACCAACCACATAATCCCAAAAATTGTCGTAGTTGTCTCCGTGTTCTAGGTACAGGGTGATTGCTTATAGCTTCATTCTTCTCTTCCTCTCTGTCAATGCCGTCTTCGCTCAAAATATGTCCCAGGTATTTGACTTTGTTGCTGCCAATGACACATTTGCTTGGTTTACAAGTTAATCCATGTTGTTCTAGTCTTTCAAGTACAAGATCCAGGTGGTGTAAATGTTCCTTGACTGATCGACTGTAGATTAGTATGTCATCCAGGTAAACTTGGCAGAAATCTTCGATGTATCCAGATAAAACTTCGTTCATTAAACTCTGGAACGTAGCTGGAGCATTCTTCAGTCCAAACGGCATGACGCGAAATTGATAGAGACCTCTTGGGGTGGTAAATGCTGTGTACTCTTTCGATTGTGGCTCCATCTCAATTTGCCAATAACCAGTCTGAAGATCCAATGTAGAAAATATTTTGGCTCCATTGACTTTTCTCAACATTTCTTGCAGATCTGGAATCGGAAACGCATTGCTCTTTGTAATATCGTTCAATTTCCTGTAATCGACGCACAATCGAAAAGTACCATCTTTCTTCTTCGGCAATACGACGGGTGCAGCCCATGGTGATGTGGATGGTTCTATAATGCCATCGCCCTCCATCTCTTCAATCATCTCTTCTAATACCCGTTGCTTCTCATTGTTGTACGGGTATGGTCGTAATTTAATGGGGGAATTCTTCGTAATTTCTATCTTGTGTGTGATTGTTTTTGTCCTTCCAACTTTGCCGAAAACACTGGGATGTCGCCGAATGACATCTTTTAACTGCTCTTGGTTCTCAAGGAGTTTAATTTGTAACTCGCCCAATGCATTGTTAATTGCTGCCATTTCTCTATGGGCTTCATCTGGTTTTCTCCATGCAATGCGGACTCTCTTATCACACCCCAAGTAAATTATACCACTTCGGTAATCAATGCTCACACCATTTTTTTGTTAAAAATTCGTGACCAAGTATCAAATGGTTCCGTAGGCCAGGTACAACCATTACTTCAACATTGAACTTCATTCTTGATATCATCACATCCATGCACATTTTCCCAAGAATTCTGAAAGTATTACTGCATGTGGCTCCACTCCCTGTACTATCTCTGACAGGGTGCCATTTTCCAATACTTCTTGCCAATTCTTCGCTGATAAAATTGTGTGATGCTTGACTATCGATCAGTGCCAATATTGATCTTCCACGCACATCAACTTCCACAATTGGCCCATTCTGGTGTGAGTTCTTGGTCTCCATTGTTGTTAAATGGACCGGTAATTGTTGGTGTTCACGCCGATGTTGTGTGGTTTTGTGGAGGTTAATATTTTCTCCAGAACCAATCTCCTCCATTATTGATCCTGGCTCTTCGTCCAGAGTTCGAACCGTGGTGCGTAACTCGTCCACCGATCTTGGATTCGAAATTTTTACTAGTGGACGTATGTTGTCGCGTAGTAAATTTAATATTATGGGCACCACGTCATCAACATTCCTGTCGGCGTGCACTCTTCTGAATAGCTGCACCTTCATGTTGACGAACGCTTCTGTCTTCAATCCTGTGGGTTGGGAAACAGTCATCAATTCCAGTTCGGCTTTGGCTTTCCTTCCTATACTGTTGAAGAAACTCTCCAGTTGCCATTTCCACTCATCGAAGGTGTAGCCCAACCCACGATTCATCAATGCCCAATCTCTGGCTGGTCCTGTTAATTTTTTTGTGACCATCTCAATCCAACAATCTACGGGCAGATGCGTTTGTCGTAGTAATGCCGTTGCTCTGTTCAAAAAAACTACTGGATCTTCGGCCGGTCTACCACTGAACTCCGGCATGATGGACAGAAGCGTCGTTGTGTCCAATGCGGCGGAGCGAATGACTGTATTCACTTCTTGCGGATCAATACGCATGTCTCGAAGTTGCTGTGTTTGATTCTGTTCGATCCGTATAATGTCATCCACGACTTTGTTGTATTGATCGTGCATCTTCTCCTCCAAGCCTTTGATTTGCGTGCGATTCTCAATGACATCGGCTTTAATGTTAACGATGTCGGTTTTCACAGTTTCGACATCCGTGGTTATTTGGTCGATCCGCTGTATGCACGCGTCCCTCAGATCTACCATTCGCTCCCCCAATTCGTATTGTATGGTTTGCATTCTTTCTTCTAATTGGTTGCCCATTTGCTCATTCGATCCTTGAAGTCTGTTGCCCATCCTCTCTTCGGACTCTTGAAGTTGGTTGCTCATCTCTTCAAGTTTGTTGGCCGTCTTATCCAATCGATCACCCATTCTCTCATCCAAATTCTTGAAGTTGGACATTATTGTCGCAAACATCATCTCCATTGTCGCAGCAGCTGGCTCTTCCGGGTTGGAAACCACACTTCTACGCCGTTCTGATGTGGGAATGGCTCGTCCTTGAGTCCTTGAAGTCGGTGTTCCTTGTTGCCTAGATTGGTGCTCCTCCCATCTTGCTTGTAAGACCTCTCTAGTGCCAGTGCTGTCCCTTCGGCCTCCATCATCTCACGCAATCGTGGTATGGGGATGCTGCGGCTTGCCATTATAATTCTTTTCTTCTTTCGTACGTCTCCTGGTCCTGTCACGGTCGCCACTTGTCGCGGTATCCTGGCTCTCTTTGTCCTCAAAGGAGCGCTGCCCGAACCTGCAATGATTCCGATACTCGACAAAAATAAACAAAAAAATATATTAGTAAACGATATTACTAAATATTTTGTAATTGAAACAACACGCACGTTTTTGTTTAGAGAAAAGAAAAAAAAAATTAAATTAAACACAAGTTTTTATGAAACAAAAAAAAAACCTGATTTTATTGCTTAAAAAAAAAAATGATTTTCCAATTTCTTTTTCAACAATTATTTTAATTTTTTTCACACAATGTCAAACTTTGAATTACTTGATCAAATTACTTGTACAAATTCTAACTTTAACTTGATCTGAACTGGGTAACAATTATATACTTTGATACTAATCAAACAATACTTGATTTCAACTTTGATACTAATAGTCGATATTAAACTTTGATACTAATTTGAATCGACACTGGTCACGGTTTATATACCCGCTATGGGTCGTTCTAGAATATGATTGTGTTTTTGAATAAATATTTTGTTTTTGACAATATATTTTCGCATGGAGGCTTCTAGAATATTTTAGTATATCAACACCCATGGACGTAGTCGGAGTGTTCAGACTATTTATAAAATTAATTAAAAATTATACCTCTACTTGGGTTTGACCCATAGTCATACCCCGCTTGGTTGATATTTAAGCAGAGACTTAATGGACACGGCCAGTGTGAACTCAAAATCTATATACAAATTTTATGATACATTCATAACTGTAAGCTAGCTTACTTCTGTTTATTTGTTTTACAAAAATTATCTTGTTTTTACAAAATTATTTATTTGTGATCTGTTATTTTGAAAAACATTCAATTTGTATGACTTTTGATTAAAATTAAATGTAATAATTTTATTTAAATTTTTGATTTTTTTTAAAATAGAAAAAACTTTAAATCAAAAGCAACAATTAATCTTATTATCATTTTTCGACTTAAAAAAAACTTAGTTTAAGAAAAAAAATAAATCGAGCTACATTATTTTCTTTTTGTACTTTTTATACTAAAAAACTCCTTTTTTTTGCAAGGAGAAAAATATTATTTTTTTAAATATTTTTCGTAATATTTTACTTTCATAATTAAAATGTGTGTTGGATCAAAAAAAATTATTTAATAATTTTCATTACAACAATCTGTTATTTGTAGAAGGTAAAATCAGTGAAACTGTGGTTGAACTTTATATAGAGTAATCTCTTAAGTATTTTCCTTTAGTCCCCTTTTTCCCGTTACTCAATGTAATTATTAAAATTAGTGTTTTTGAGACGCAGATAGATGGTAAGTGTTTTTCATGTAGTCGTTGTTTTATATTTATGCTGGTCAATTTCCTAGTTGATAGTTTTTGATTATTTTTTACGGTTGAGAATCAGCCCCTAATATAAGATTAGAAATTACAGTTCTATTGAATTTATAGTATTGTAGAATTATAGTCAACAATATCTTATTTATTTTATTTCTAAATAATTTTTAGATCTATACAATTTTGATCCAGTATTTGAAAATCTTAAACTGATATACGTCATTCATTCTACAAAACTCTTTCAAATACATTCTAAAAACAAATTCGATGTTTGGTTTCTGATCGACGTGTTTTGTGTGTACTGTTACATTCGAATTCTGTGTGTCTTTTTTGCCTTATATTTCTCGAAAATCTTATTTTATTGTTTATTAATTAAATTTTGTGAACCCAGCTTTCTTTGTATTTAAAGTAAATTAAAATTTCGAAAAAAGTGAGTTCCCTTCAATTAAGTTTCTATTAAAAAACATTTTTATACACAAGCTCTTTATAGTAAAACTAATTTCCTTCAATGAAATTTACTTGTTATGTGTTTTTCGATTTCTTCAATATTAAGAGAGACTTACCAAATTTTGTGTTCCCCCCTCCCTCTAAACCTCCTTTTCGCCTTGTCGATTCTTGTCATACTTACCATAAAAATGCATTGTCATCGGAACCGAACCAATCTGTAAAAATTCAACTCCGTAGGATAAGAGGTTCTAATTCAGTTTGCAAGATTTGACCCGAACATAGATACATACATTGCAAGTTAAATAAAAGCCTGTAAAAATAGTGTCTTGAATTTATTACAGATGTTTTTTAACGCGACTACAAAAAGGAGGATGGTTCACAATTCGTCTGTATTTTTTTTTTATATGTGTCACCTCAGAACTTAGTCATTTATGAACCGATTTTGAATTTTGTTTTTTTGTTTTAAAGGGTTTGGTATTTGGTTTCCTATTGGTCCCATTGGCACCAAATCGCATTCTGATGAGGGAAATCGAAATGAGGGAAATCCTCGGGAAATCGAGGAAAATCCTCATTTTATATGTGATAACCGGTTTCTGGGAAATTTTTTTTTTTTTTTTAAGGGGTATACTCATTCATAATGGGAAAATAAGAAATTTTTTTTTAAAACCGACTTTTTAACCGAAAATTTTTTACAAAAAAAAAACCGACCCCAAAATAAAAAATTTTTACAAAAAAAACAAAATGCATGTAAAAAAAACTGTTATAAAAAAATGCACCAAAAATAAAAAAAAATAAAAAACGGGGAAAAAAAATACACTAAAAATTAGTAGGTCGTTTAGTAGGTCTACCCATACTTAGACAAATAAAATCAGTTATAGAACTTCAAAGTCACTAAAAAGCGAGAAATAAACCATATTTTGACAAAATGGAAACCCGACTTCAAAAATCAAATATTCTATAACAAACAATGCACTAAGAAGTAAAAAAATAATTGCATATTTTTGTGCCAATTTTAGTTTACCTAAGCAAAAAATTTTAAATATATATGTACAATTATTGTTATTTTTGGAGGCGGTGTCCAAAAGTTATGTGAATTTCTCTATGCTGACACTGCCTCCAAAAATAACAATAATTGTACATATATATTTAAAATTTTTTATATGAAGTTTTGTCAAATAGTTTAATCAGTAGATCCAATTGTGTTTTATTATTTTGTTTGAGTAAACAAAAAATTATTTTTAATTTAAAGGAAAAAGGTGTGCAAAATACTCGTATATTTAGTCAATGAAGGTAACAAGTTCGAATGTGATCATTAACAACTTATAAGCTTCATTAGCCTCATCGATAGTTTTTACATACAGCATAATAGACTAGAAGATTTTGACAGGTGACGGTCTTCCATTTTATACCGCATGCCTTTTTAAGGCTTCATAATTAACCCTAAAATATGAAAGATAAACGGATTCTTGGCTTCACCACGCTTGTACGTCATAAGGAAAAGCGCTTTTCTTTTTGTTGAGAATTTTTTGTTTTTCCGTGATATTAAACTGCAAGCCTTTTTAACATAAGACAGTACAAACAAATTGAAGCTCTAATAATTGATGGAATGCAATCCGCAACGGCAGAAAGGGCTCAAATTGTTACGAAAAAATTCAGAAAATTAAAGGGAAATTCCGTGTTTTCAAATTGCATGCCGATGTAAAGAATTGAAGTTTTAACCTAAAAAACACTCTGGGAAAATTGGCATGCACCCCTCGTACGACCAACGATGAAAAATCTCGGGAAAACTTTGTAAGCTTTTAGTACAGATTTTCCGTAATTCAAAACTGCATGCCATTAGAAGGATACTTAATTTGTATAATGTATTAATAGTAGGAAATATGGCATGCACACCAGGATATATCCAAAATAGAGGCATGCATGACGAAACTTGCACAATACACTGTGCAAATTTCCGTGTTTTTTATTTGCATGCCATTTTGTATTTCATTAAAAAATATTATTTCAAGTTAGTGACGATAATGACATGCATGCAGCTACTGCACAACATAAAAAAAATGTGATAAAATTGAATAAACATAAATTTTTCAGTTGAAACAAAAATCTGAAAAATTCCGTTAATTATTCTTGCATGCCGTTTTGTACTGTGTTCAATATTATTTTAAGATGAAATAAAAAATGGCATGCAAGAATAATAAGTCACGGAATTTTTCAAATTTTTTTTTCCAATTGAAAAATTTATGTTTATTCAGTTTTTTCACAATTTTTTTATGTTGTGCTGTAGCAACATGCTTGCCATGTTTTATTTCAGCATAAAATAATATTTACTAACACAAGGACAAAACGGCATGCAAGAATAAGTCACAAAATTTTTCAGATTTTTTTTTCATTTGAAAAATTTATGTTTATTCAATTTTGCCACAATTTTTTTATGTTGTGCTGTAGCTACATGCATGCCATTTTCGCCCCTAACTTGAAATACTTTTTAATGAAATAAAAAACGGCATGCAAATCAAAAACACGGAAATGTTTCGAAAATTTTGCCAAATTTTATTTTTATTTATAATACGATGGATGGTCTTATTTAACATGCATGCCATTTGCATTCGAGAATTATTTCGTTATAAAATTAATATTTATCTTTATTAGGGGTAGTTTGGAATCATGGAAAATCTGTACTAAAAGTTTACAAAGTTTTTCCGAGATTTTTCACCGTTGGTCATACGAGGGGTGCATACCAATTTTCTCAGAGTGTTTTTGTGATTAAAATTTCAATTCTTTACATCGGCATGCAATTTGAAAACACGGAATTTCCCTTTAATTTTTTGCATTTTTTCGTAACCCTTTGATCCTTTTCAACCGTTGTGGATTGCATGCCATTAATTATTAGAGCTTCAATTTGTTTGTACTTCCTTATGTTAAAAAGGCATGCAGTATTATATTACGGAAAAGCACAAAAATTCTTAACAAAAAGAAAAGCACATTTCCTTATGACGTGCAAACGTGCGGAAGCCAAGAACCCGTCTATCTTTCATATTTTAGGGTTACTTATGAAGCCTTAAAAATGCATGCGGTATAAAATGGGAGAACGTCACCTGCCACCACCTCCTGGTCTATAACAACCCGTTGGAGTAGTCGATAAAAGTGTTGTCTCGTATTCAGAAGTATTATAGAAATTACGGTTCGATCCCTACCACCCGCGTTAGTGGCTTTTTTTTAAGCTTTAATATTGGTATTAAATTCAACTTCATTTCTGTTTATTTAATAATACCAATCAAAGCCTGTTTAACATCAAAACTTATTCAAAAGTTGATTTAACAAAATATTTAACTTGTAGTGTTTTAAATGCTTTAAATTATTAACTGTAAAATTCAAACATGAACTACCTGCAGATAATTGACTGTTCGATTTGTTACTGATAAAGAGGGATGAAATGAATAAAACCATAGAAAACCAATAATACCACTAGTATACTAGGTGAGATTAAGTCAGTCAAATTAGAAAGCATAACAATTAAACAGGAGATGGAATCTTTAAGGATCAAATGTAATAAATTTAAATTGGAACTAAAGAAACGTACCTCTTATAAGTACAGCCACAAAAGGAGTTCAACAACACATTTAAAAATAATTAAATAATTTTTTATTATGGACTAATTTTTAGCGATGGTTATTTTCGATATCTACTAGGCAGGTTTGATGCACATTTGAAGAAGTTTTTCCGAACCAATACAAAGTCGAGCCGTACAAAACCGTTAAAACGTACAAAACCGTTAGATTTTCTTCGAAAATTCGCTCAAAAACATCAATCCTGAAATTTTTGGGATCGAATGTCGCGCTATGCCCTGCACTACATTTATAATATATACCTATTTAAAATGTCTATAAATTACATAAAACAAGCATGTCACAAAATGTTCCTACAACTAGGCCTGTCTCTGCAAGACATATCAACTGCAGTTTTGTGACTAAAACTAGATACCATTTGGTAAGTTGTGTATTGTTACATTATTCAGCTTTCAAATAGTATGTAAAGATTTAAAAAGGAAAAACAAGGAATGTAGTTAGGTTAGGTACCAAAAAGATTGTTTGATTAAAGTCATGGATGTTGAAAAGGTGATTTCCCAAATAACTCGATGATTAAGAGGTTTATCGTAAACATTATTCTTATAAAATAATATATATAGAGTTTTTTTTTTAATAAATTTATAATAGAAATCATTTTTTGTTGAAAATTGGGTAACATTTTTTAGCGTAATATTGTACAATGGGCAACAAAAATATCGCTTGTTTTTCAAAATCTTATAATTGATTTATGCTTTATTCATTCGGTTTTCCAAAAATTATTTACATAAAGTTATTATATATATACTAAGAACTTTTATACGAAACATTTTCTCAAAAACCATATAAATAGGGTACACATCAAGTATAAAATTTAGAAAAATGAGCGCTTGTTTTGTGGCTCATAATACCATCCGTAAGTTATATTTAAAAAATGGTAAGAGGTAGAGCATCACTCCACAAATATGTCATTAATTATTGGTTCTTAAGTAATTTTTTACGAATGTGAACATAAGTTCTAGAACAAATATTTTAAAATTTGAATGCCTCTTTAGCCTGACAATATCTTTTTTCTGAAATGTGAAAAAATAACCATGCCAATCTTTGACTTTATCAAAATAAATGTTAGACACTTTTACTTCATAGCCCGCTCTTGTAGTTTAAAACTACGCGCTTGAAATGTGTAGCCGTTCTTCTTGGTAATCCGGCTAACCGTAATATTACATTGCATTCAATATTATTATATAATATATTGAACACAAAAAGTTTGGAATCGGTCCAGAAGTTTTGCAAAAACTACTGGACTGGCTGTTTTGAACAAGCAAACAGACAATTACAGTATTATAATAGTAGAGATTCTAGACTAGATTATTTCGATACTCATCTGTTATTTGCACAAGATGAAGCAGAACATGTCAGATTTCGCTATAACCCTACTAGAGAGCATTAAAGAATAAACTTGGATGACATCATAAAATCCGAAGCTGCATTAATAGACTTACTCGATTTTTCAAAACCATCTTATTTGTTTTTTTCATGAACAAATATGCCAACACTGTATACGCTTAATAACATATATTATAGAAAGATAACCATCTAAGATTAAGTGTCCATTCATTCCACCACGCAGCGCTTCAGTCTGTTTTAAAATACTCAATTCAAAATGATAATGTATACGGGTTATTCTATGATATACATGACATGCAGTTTTCATTTATGAAGATTTGGATTTGCAAGTATTGTTGGTATCCTTTTAAGATGGAAAACTGTGTGGCATTAATATCTAGAACACGGTAGTGCGCAAGGTAGTGGCCGAGATTAATGGACACATTTGGACTTCTCAATACAGTGCTATTACTACAGGAAATATTAGAAGGTGATCTGACCCCGATACATGTAGGTCTAGTACCCAAACCGACGGGAAAATTGCGAAAAATGGAAATTTGTATGGGAATAAAGAAAATTTTTACTATTTTCATTTTAATCAAATTAGCATTAGAACGCATATATTCATCTTATTCCTTGATATTTTTCTAACAATTAATGAGGGGTTAGTTGATTAAAAGTAAGAAAAAATTTGGTTGAAATTTATTTCGTAAGTTTTCTCTTAGTATGTTTTTAAAATTTTACATAACGTGGAAAGTTATTTTTTCTGATGATTTCAAATATTTTAAAACTTGCCGCGTTATAAAACTTTAAAAACATACTAAGGGAAAACATACGAAATAAATTTCAACCAAATTTTTTCTTACATTTAATCAATTTACCCCTCATTAATTGTTTAAGCTAATAGTTTACCGAGCTGTTTACTTTGTAAATAGCTCCGTCCTGTCTCCCATATCATCACTTTTTAAGAAGCAACTATTATTATATGAAGTCTAGAGCTATTTTTTTTGTAATTAGCTCGGTCCTCACTCTCATATCATCACTTTTTAAGTAAGAACTATTACATTAAGGATTTTCCCGAAAACTCGGCCCTTTCTTACATTTATTTTTTTGGTCGGATACATACATTTAGGTCGGAAATCATAGATTTAGTTTCCACTCAAGCCACCACCGCGCCGTACTTCAGTTAGTTCAGTTGATTTGGTTTTAATGTCTCTTCACCTATGTGAAGTTGGCAACCCACTTAACGGTAGAACATTTTTTTAATTTTATTCGATTGTACTCGGTTTGTACCGGATTGTACCACCTTGATTTTCGTTTGTACCCTAAAGGGGTGAAAAATATAGGGGTGGGTAAAATTGCTCCGCAACTCGTGTTGAGATAAATGATTTTCGTTGATGCCATTGTGAAGAGAATCGTTTGTACCTGTTTGTACCGATGTTAAAAAAAAATTAAAAAATTTAAAACAAAAAAATTTTAATAAAAAGTTTTTTTTTAATTTTAAAAAATTTAAAAAAATTTTTGTTAATTTTTTTCTTTTTTTTCGTATCTCATTTAGGAATAAATTATATGTGGTATCGTTTTGGTAGAGACAATAGTTTCTGCATGTTTGGTCGCAAGCAGAATTCATTTTTATTGCGTTTAAGTACTCGACGATTAAAAACGGGTACGAACATAAGTACGATATAAGTGTCGGTACGCATGGGTACAAACGATTACGAATGGGTACAAACGATTTGTCTGTGTTGCAAACCGTTACAAACGATAAAATTGTCGGCGAGACTGGGAACAAACAATTACGAATGGGTACAAACAATTTGTCGGTGGTACAAACGATATGAGTGTCGGTACGCATGGGTACAAACGATTATGAGTGGGTACAAACGATTTGTCGGTGGTACAAACGATAAAAGTATCGGTACGTATGGGTACAAACGATTACGAGTGGGTACAAACGATTTGTCGGTGAAACAAATCGGTACACACGATAAAAGTGTCGGTACGCATGGGTACAAACGATTACGAATGGGTACAAACGATTTTTCGGTGTTAAAAACAGGTACAAACAATATTATTGTCGGCAAGACTGGATACAAACGATTTCGAGTGATTACAAACCATTTGTCGGTAGTACAAACGATATTAGTGTCGGTACACATGGGTACAAACGATTATGAGTGGATACAAACGATTTGTCGGTGGTACAAACGATAAAAGTGTCGGTACGCATGGGGACAAACGAATACGAGTGGGAACAAACGATGTTTCGGCGAAACAAACTGGTACAAACGATAAAAGAGTCGGTACGCATGGGTACAAACGATTACGAATGGGTACAAACGATTACGAGTGGGTACAAACTATTTTTCGGTGTTACAAACAGGTATAAATAATAATATTGTCGACAAGACTGGGTACAAACGATTTCGAGTGGGTACAAACGATTTGTCGGTGGTACAAACGATATAAGTGTCAGTACGCATGGATACAAACGATTATGAGCGGGTACAAACGATTTGTCGGTGGTACAAACGATAAAAGTGTCGGTACGCAGGGGTACAAACGATTACGAGTAGGTACAACCGATTTGTCGGTGAAACAAACCGGTACAAACGATAAAAGTGTCGGTACGCATGGGTACAAACGATTACGAATGGGTACAATCGATTACGAATGGGTACAAACGATTTGCCGGTGTAACAAACGATATTAGTGACGGTACGCATGGGTACAAACGATTATGAGTAGAAACAAACGATTTGTCGGTAGTACAAACGATAAAAGTGTCGGTACGCATGGGTAAAAACGATTACGAATGGGTACAAACGATTTTTCGGTGTTACAAACAGGTACAAACAATATTATTGTCGGCAAGACTGGATACAAACGATTTCGAGTGATTACAAACCATTTGTCGGTAGTACAAACGATATTAGTGTCGGTACACATGAGTACAAACGATTATGAGTGGATACAAACGATTTGTCGGTGGTACAAACGATAAAAGGGTCGGTACGCATGGGGACAAACGATTACGAGTGGATACAAACGATGTTTCGATGAAACAAACTGGTACAAACGATAAAAGTGTCAGTACGCATGGGTACAAACGATTACGAATGGGTACAAACGATTACGAATGGGTACAAACGATTTTTCGGTGTTACAAACAGGTATAAACAATATTATTGTCGGCAAGACTGGGTACAAACGATTTCAAGTAGGTACAAACGATTTGTCGGTGGTACAAACGATATTAGTGTCGGTACGCATGGGTACAAACGATGATGAGTGGGTACAAACGATTTGTAGGTGGTAAAAACGTTAAAAATATCGGTACGCATGGGTACAAACGATAACGAGTGGGTACAATCGATTTGTCGGTGAAACAAACCGGTACAAACGATAAAAGTGTCGGTACGCATGGGTACAAACGATTCCGAATGGGTACAAACGATTGCGAATGGGTACAAACGATATGTCGGTGTTACAAACCAGAACAAACGATAAAATTGACGGTACGCATGGATACAAACGATTACGAATAGGACAAACGATTTGTCGGTGTTACAAACCGGTACAAACGATATAATTGTCGGCAAAACTGGTTACAAACGAATTCGAGTGGGTACAAACGATTTGTCGGTGGTACAAACGATATTAGTGTCGGTACGCATGGGTACAAACGATTTTGAGTGAGTACAAACGATTTGTCGGTGGTACAATTTGGTACAAACGATAAAAGTGTCGGTACGCATGGATACAAACGATTACGAATGGGTATAAACAATTTGTCGGGGTTACAAACCGGTACAAACAATATTTTTGTCGGCAAAACTGGGTACAAACGATTACGAGTGGGTACAAACGATTTGTCGATGGTACAAACGATATTCGTGTCGGCGCGCATGGGTACAAACGATAGCGAATGGGTACAAACGATTTGTCGATGTAACAAACGATATTAGTGTCGGTACGCATGGGTACAAGCAATTATGAGTGGGTACAAACGATAAAAGTGTCGGTACGCATGGGTACAAACGATTTGTCGGTGGTACCGACACTAATATCGTTAGTACCACCGACAAATCATTTGTACCAACTCGTAATCGTTTGTACCCAGTTTTGCCGACAATTATATTGTTTGTACCGCTTTGTTTCACCGACAAATCGTTTGTACCTATTCGTAATCGTTTGTACCCAAGCGCACCGACACTGTTATTGTTTGTTCCGGCTTTTAACACTGAAAAATCGTTTGTACCCACTCGTTACCGTTTGTACCCATGCGTACCAACACTTATATCGTTTGTACCACCGACATTTCGTTTGTACCTACTCGTAATCGTTTGGACCGAACTTTGCCGACAATATTATTGTTTGTACCGGTTTGTAACACCGACAAATCATTTGTACCCATTCGTTATCGTTTGTACCCATTCGTAATCGTTTGTACCCATGCGTACCGACACTTTTATCGTTTGTACCGGTTTGTTTCACCTACGAATCGTTTGTACCCCGTCGTAATCGTTTGTACCCATGCGTACCGACACTTTTATCGTTTGCACCACCGACAAATCGTTTGTACCCACTCATAATCGTTTGTACCCATGCGTACCGACACTAATATCGTTTGTACCACCGACAAACCGTTTGAACCTACTCGAAATCGTTTGTACCCAGTCTTGCCGACAATAATATTGTTTATACCTGTTTGTAACACCGAAAAATCGTTTGTACTTATTCGTTATCGTTTGTACCCATGCGTACAGACACTAATATCGTTTGTACCACCGACAAATCGTTTGTACCCACTCGAAATCGTTTGTACCCAGATATGCCGACAATTATATCGTTTGTACTGGTTTGTAACACCGACAAATCGTTTGTACCCATTCGTTATCGTTTGTACCCATGCGTACCGTCAATTATATCGTTTGTACTTGTTTGTTACACCGTCAAATCGTTTGTACCCATTCGTATTCGTTTTTACCCATGCGTACCGACACTAATATCGTTTGTACCACCGACAAATCGTTTGTACCCACTCGAAATCGTTTGTACCCAGATATGCCGACAATTATATCGTTTGTACTGGTTTGTAACACCGACAAATCGTTTGTACCCATTCGTTATCGTTTGTACCCATGTGTACCGTCAATTATGTCGTTTGTACTTGTGTGTTACACCGTCAAATCGTTTGTATCCATTTGTATTCGTTTGTACCCATGCGTACCGTCAATTTTATCGTTTGTACGGGTTTGTAACACCGACAAATCGTTTGTACCCATTCGTAATCGTTTGTACCCATGCGTACCGTCAATTATATCGTTTGTACTGGTTTGTTACACCGACAAATCGTTTGTACCCATTCGTAATCGTTTGTACCCATGCGTACCGACACTTTTATCGTTTGTACCACCGAAAAATCGTTTGTACCTACTCATAATCGTTTGTATTCATGCGTACCGACACTTATATCATTTGTACCACCGACAAATCGTTTGTACCCACTCGAAATCGTTTGTACCCAGTCTTGCCGACAATAATATTGTTTATACCTGTTTGTAACACCGAAAAATAGTTTGTACCCATTCGTAACCGTTTGTACCCATGCGTACCGACACTTTCATCGTTTGTACCAGTTTGTTTCACCGACAAATCATTTGTACCCCCTTGTAATCGTTTGTATCCATGCGTACCGACATTTTTATCGTTTGTACCACCGACAAATCGTTTGTACCCACTCGTAATCGTTTGTACCCATTCGTACCGACACTAATATCGTTTGTTCCACCGACAAATCGTTTGTACCTACTCGAAATCGTTTGTACCCAGTCTTGCCGACAATAATATTGATTATACCTGTTTGTAACACCGAAAAATCGTTTGTACCCATTCGTAATCGTTTGTACCCATTCGTAATCGTTTGTACCCATGCGTACCGACACTTTTATCGTTTGTACCGGTTTGTTTCACCGACAAATCGTTTGTACCCTATCGTAATCGTTTGTACCCATGCGTACCGACAATTTTATCGTTTGTACAACCGACAAATTGTTTGTAACCACTCATAAACGTTTGTACCCATGCGAACCGACACTAATATCGTTTGTACCACCGACAAATCGTTTGTACCTACTTGAAATCGTTTGTACCCAGTCTTGCCGACAATAATATTGTTTATACCTGTTTGTAACACCAAAAAATCATTTGTACTCATTCGTAGTCGTTTGTACCCATTCGTACTCGTTTGTACCCATGCGTACCGACACTTTTATCATTTCTACTTGTTTGTTACACCGACAAATCGTTTGTACCCATTCATAATCGTTTATACCCATTCGTAATCGTTTGTACCCATGCGTACCGACACTTTTCTCGTTTGTACCGGTTTGTTTCACCGACAAATCGTTTGTACCCACTCGTAATCGTTTGTACCCATGCGTACCGACACTTTAATCGTTTGTACCACCGACAAATCGTTTGTACTCACTCATAATCTTTTGTACCCATGCGTACCGACACTTATATCGTTTGTACCACCGACAAATCGTTTGTACCGACTCGAAATCGTTTGTACCCAGTCTTGCCGACAATAATATTGTTTATACCTGTTTGTTATACCGAAAAATAATTTTGACCCATTCGTAATCGTTTGTACCCATGCGTACCGACACTTTTATCGTTTGTACCAGTTTGTTTCACCGACAAATCGTTTGTACCCACTCGTAATCGTTTGTACCCAAGCGTACTGATACTTTTATCGTTTGTACCACCGCCAAATCGTTTGTAACCACTCATAATCGTTTGTACCCATGTGTACCGACACTAATATCGTTTGTAACACCGACAAATTGTTTGTACCCATTCGTAATCGTTTGTACCAATGCGTACCGAAACTTTTATCGTTTGTACCGGTTTGTTTCACCAACAAATCGTTTGTACCACCGATAAATCGTGTGTACCTACTCATAATCGTTTGTACCCAAGCGTACTGACACTTTTATCGTTTGTACCACCGCCAAATCGTTTGTACCCACTCATAATCGTTTGTATCCATGCGTACCGACACTTATATCGTTTGTAACACTGACAAATCGTTTGTACCCATTCGTAATCGTTTATACCCATTCGTAATCGTTTGTACCCATGCGTACCGACACTTTTATCGTTTGTACCAGTTTGTTTCACCGACAAATCGTTTGTACCCACTCGTAATCGTTTGTTTCCATGCGTACCGACACTTGAATCGTTTGTTCCACCGACAAATCGTTTGTACTCACTCATAATCTTTTGTACCCATGCGTACCGACACTTATATCGTTTGTACCACCGACAAATCGTTTGTACCGACTCGAAATCGTTTGTACCCAGTCTTGCCGACAATAATATTGTTTATACCTGTTTGTTATACCGAAAAATAATTTTGACCCATTCGTAATCGTTTGTACCCATGCGTACCGACACTTTTATCGTTTGTACCAGTTTGTTTCACCGACAAATCGTTTGTACCCACTCGTAATCGTTTGTACCCAAGCGTACTGACACTTTTATCGTTTGTACCACCGCCAAATCGTTTGTACCCACTCATAATCGTTTATACCCATGTGTACCGACACTAATATCGTTTGTAACACCGACAAATTGTTTGTACCCATTCGTAATCGTTTGTACCTATGCGTACCGACACATTTATCGTTTGTACCACCGACAAATCGTTTGTACTCACTCATAATCTTTTGTACCCATGCGTACCGACACTTATATCGTTTGTACCACCGACAAATCGTTTGTACCGACTCGAAATCGTTTGTACCCAGTCTTGCCGACGATAATATTGTTTATACCTGTTTGAAATACCGAAAAATAGTTTGTACCCATTCGTAATCGTTTGTACCCATGCGTACTGACACTTTTATCGTTGGTACCAGTTTGTTTCACCGACAAATCGTTTGTACCCACTCGTAATCGTTTGTACCCAAGCGTACCGACACTTATATCGTTTGTACTACCGACAAATCGTTTGTACCCACTCATAATCGTTTGTACCCATGTGTACCGACACTAATATCGTTTGTAACACCGACAAATCGTTTGTACCCATTCGTAATCGTTTGTACCCATGCGTACCGACACTTTTATCGTTTGTACCGGTTTGTTTCACCGACAAATCGTTTGTAACCACTCGTAATCGTTTGTACCCATGCGTACCGACACTTTAATCGTTTGTACCACCGACAAATCGTTTGTACTCACTCATAATCTTTTGTACCCATGCGTACCGACACTTATATCGTTTGTACCACCGACAAATCGTTTGTACCTACTCGAAATCGTTTGTACCCAGTCTTCCCGACGATAATATTGTTTATACCTGTTTGTAATACCGAAAAATAGTTTGTACCCATTCGTAATCGTTTGTACCCATGCGTACTGACACTTTTATCGTTGGTACCAGTTTGTTTCACCGACAAATCGTTTGTACCCACTCGTAATCGTTTGTACCCAAGCGTACCGACACTTATATCGTTTGTACCACCGACAAATCGTTTGTACCCACTCATAATCGTTTGTACCCATGTGTACCGACACTAATATCGTTTGTAACACCGACAAATCGTTTGTACCCATTCGTAATCGTTTGTACCCATGCGTACCGACACTTTTATCGTTTGTACCGGTTTGTTTCACCAACAAATCGTTTGTACCCACTCGTAATCGTTTGTACCCTTGCGTACCGACACTTTTATCGTTTGTACCAGTTTGTTTCACCGAAACATCGTTTGTACCCACTCGTAATCGTTTGTCCCCATGCGTACCGACACTTTTATCGTTTGTACCACCGACAAATCGTTTGTACCCACTCATAATCGTTTGTATCCATGCGAACCGACACTAATATCGTTTGTAACACCGACAAATCGTTTGTACCCATTCGTAATCGTTTGTACCCATTCGTAATCGTTTGTACCCATGCGTACCGAAACTTTTATCGTTTGTACCGGTTTGTTTCACCAACAAATCGTTTGTACCCACTCGTAATCGTTTGTACCCTTGCGTACCGATACTTCTATCGTTTGTACCACCGACAAGTCGTTTGTACCTACTCATAATCGTTTGTACCCATGCGTACCGACACTAATATCGTTTGTACCACCGACAAATTGTTTGTTCCCACTCGTAATCGTTTGTACCCAGTCTTGCCGACAATTTTATCGTTTGTAACGGTTTGCAACACAGACAAATCGTTTGTACCCATTTGTAATCGTTTGTACCCATGCGTACCGACACTTATATCGTTTGTACCCGTTTTTAATCGTCGAGTACTTAAACGCAATAAAAATGAATTCTGCTTGCGGCCAAACGTGCAGAAACTATTGTCTCTACCAAAACGATACCACATATAATTTATTCCTAAATGAGATACGAAAAAAAAGAAAAAATTAAAAAAAATTTTTTTTAATTTTTTAAAATTTAAAAAAAATTTTTTTATTTTAAATTTTTTAAATTTTTTATTTAACATCGGTACAAACAGGTACAAACGATTCTCTTCACAATGGCATCAACGAAAATCATTTATCTCAACACGAGTGGCGGAGCAATTTTACCCACCCCTATATTTTTCACCCCTTTAGGGTACAAACGAAAATCAAGGTGGTACAATCCGGTACAAACCGAGTACAATCGAATAAAATTAAAAAAATTCTTCTTTCGTTAAGTGGGTTGCCAACTTCACATAGGTTGTCTCTTCGATGTGTTATACTAACATTTGACTGATCGACAAATATGGCGTGCATAAATTGCGGTGATTTTATTTGATTCAGTCAGAAGCGATTATTTTTTTATACGCATATTGTAAAATCTGGGAATTAAACAACAATCAGTTTTTAAAATTGCCGTCTTAGATTGTTCGTTTTTAAATTAAGTTAAAACTGCAATCATGGAAGCATAAAATAATTTTTTGTATAAAAACGTATACGTATACATTATAATATATACTCTGTACATAAACGTAAAAAACATAATTTTGTATACGCAAATTAAACACGATTTCTCCAGAAATTGATAAGTCCAAGGAATAAAGACAACGTAATCGAAAATAAACAAACAATTTTATTATATTTTCAATCCTTCATTTATCTACATTTTTTCTTTGTTAATTTCTCCTGGGAGTTAATTAATAATAGTCTCTTATAGCAATAATACATCAATTTTTTTAAAATAAAATCAAGTTCATAAATACTTGATGAAAAGGCTAGCTATCACAATGAAATTAAATAAAACAGTTAGGAGACAGTTTGTTTATTTATTAAACGTCTATCATTTATTTATTTACAGAAAATACCTTTCCACATAGTGAAAATATTGTTGATAATACCTGTGTGTGGGTATTATCAGTTACCATGATTAGTCACAAAAACAAAAACTAATTAATCTGATGTTATTATAAAATCGATACCTATTACTTAATGTCAATAAATATTATCTATCTCAGAATTCAGTTAGGAGAACTGCAGTATTTTGAAGATATAACAAAATACTTATTTTACAGAAATGTATAAACTGGATTTAATAAAAACAAGTGAAAATAACAATTAGCTGAGTTAATTTGTTAAATTATCCTCTATATGGTCAGTTATGACCATTTATATATATATATATATATATATATATATATATATATATATATATATATATAAATATATATATATATATATATATATATATATATATATATATATATATATATATATATATATATATCAGGATGGCCCATAAGTAGTCGAGTTCAATAAAAGGGTAGGTAGAAGGTACGATTTTGGAACGAAAAGTCCTGAGACATTTTTTTATTAGACACACCGTTAGTTAATTATTTATTAACTAAGGAAACTAGTTTGAAACCAGAAATGCAAAATGTGCAGTGTTTGATCATTCATTTGTGATTTTATTATCAATTTTTGGAAAAATGTATTGCTTAAATTTTTTAAATTATTAATCCCTGAAAAGTGCATTAAATGAATGTTTTATTTTTTGAAAAATTAAATTCGTTAAATTATAAAAAAATAAATTATTAGATTAAAAAAAAAAATATTAATATGATTATTTATTTTTTTTAATTTTATTATTTTATTATTAATATTATTGTTAAATTATTATTATTATTATTCGTTAAATTAATCAATAAAATAATTTTATACTCCCACCGACAGGCGAGGACTGGAGAAGAGCGGCGATTGCCATAAACCGCTCGAAGATTGATTGGGCAATAAAATCATTCGATCCCTACAAAGCACCGGGACCAGATGGGATATACCCAGTGCTTTTACAAAAAGAAGCAGAGAATCTTTTAACTCTGCTTGGTCATATATGCAGGGCCAGCCTGGCTACGGATTATATCCCAACAGTATGGAAACCAGGAAGAGTGACCTTCTAGCCAAAACCGTGGAGACTAAACTACTCCACGGGAAAGGCCTTTAGACCAATTCGTCTGTCATCGTTTCTACTGAAAACGATGGGACGACTTATTGAATTTCATTTGGCTCAGGGGGCATTGATCGAGAAATCCGCTTCATGCCAACCAACACGCGTATCAGGTGAGAAAATCCTGTGAATCGGGATTCGATATACAGGATTCGCGAGGAAACAAACCATCTTACGCGTTTTTTTGGACTTAGAGGGGGCATTTGATAATGCCTCTTACAATTCCATGGTTCATTCTGCAAGTCGGCACGAAGTAGAAGACACCTTTTGCATGTGGATAAACTCTATTCTGATAGCAAGAAGAATACAAACTTCCCTTCTTGGAGAGTCTTTCACGGTGAGAGCCACAAAGGGATGTCCGCACGGAGGAGTCTTATCCCCAATCCTGTGGAGCCTGGCAGTGAACAGCTTCCTGACGAACATCTACCAAAAAGGATACTACACACAGTGATACACGAACGATATTGTAATTGCAATCCAGGGATCCTGTGAAAGCACAATCTCCGAGCTTATGCAAAACGCTCTAGGATTCGCTCAGGATTGGTGTTTCAATCAGGGATTGAAAATAAACCCCAGTAAGACCGCACCAATTCCATTCACACGGCAAAGGAACGTGGATAACCTAAAACCACCCATCCTCTTCGGTGAAACACTACAGATCACAAGGGAAGCCAAGTTCTTAGGAGTAATGTTGGACTCTAAACAAACATGGAACCCTCATCTGGAATACATAACAAATAAGAGCAAATCTTCTCTCATGCTTTGCAAGAGAGCATGTGGAAAAGTCTGGGGTCTTAACCCAAAATGATCCACTGGCTTTACATAACAGTAGTTACGCCCATTATAACCTATGCTGATCTAGTGTGGTGGCCAAAAGTTAACCAGGTTACAGCATGCTGCAAAAAGCTGTCCAGGATCCAAAGACTGGCCTGTTTATGCGCCACTAGATCCATGAGCAGTATACCTGCAGCAGCCATGGAAGTCATACTGGGGGTGCTTCCGCTAAGCATTGTAATAATGCCTAAAGCGAGATACAACGCATATAGACTGTCTTGTAATAATGACTGGATTAATAAAAATCAGGTTGGATACGAAAGGATCGTGGGAACATTAATTATCTCAGACCCCGTCTTTGAAATGGGCTCAGATATACTTCCCAAGACATACTTCTTCGCAAAACCTTTCACTGTAGTATGTGATAGGACCATGTAGTCGGAAGGAGAACCACCCTACCTCAAGAAAGGAATCGTCTGGTATACAGACGGATCGAAAACTGAAAAAGGGACCGGGGCGAGAATCTATGGTGAGAGACCTAATGCAAACATCAGACTCAACTCAAGATCAGAGTTTAAATTTGACATTTGATGAATTGACAGTCGGTTTTAAAAGTAAAAATTGTTCAAGTACTCACTCATGTATACCTATTCTAAAAAATTCTAAATTTTTTGCGTTCGACGTGAAATTGCTTGATACCGACGAACAAAATCGGAAAACTTCAATTTTTTCATTTCAACCAACCGGGAAATCAGAAAAACACACCCCAAAATTACGTTTTTCGGTTCTAAACATGCTGAAAGAATATAACCACTCAACCCAAAATAAAATCAAATTAACAGAATACATTGAAAAATTGCATCAACTACGTCGCAACCTCCCGAAAATGGGAAAAACACCCCTAAAACTGCCCATGTCACTTCTATTCATGTTAGAAAGATCGGGTTTTTTCCATTCTACGTGGAACTGGTTCAAAATAACAAGATTATTTGAAAAACGTAAATTTTTCCATCGTTCGCAAATGAGATAAACACCCCCAAAACTACCCCCTAACTTCTATATATGTCAGAAAGATGCGGTTTTTTGCATTCGACGCGAAATAGCTACAAACTAAGAAGGTAATTCGAAAAACTTAAAATTTTTCATCGCTACCTACTAAAAAATGGAAAAAGCATCCCCAAAGCTATCCTTTGAACTTCTTTTCATGCTAGAAAAATGGGGTTTTTTGCATTTGGTAGGGAATTTCATCAAACTAATGAGGTTATTCGATAAACTTTAATTTTTTCATCGCCACTCCCATGAAAATGGAAAAAAACGCCCCCAAAAACCACCCATTTACTACTCCACATGCTAGATAGACGTGGTTTTTCGCATAATAACTGCAAGTTAAGATGTTAATTCGAAAAAAATTTTTTTTTTCATTGCTACCTATCTATGCACAGTCCACCCAAACCCCACCCCCAAACACACCCTTACAAAAAACCCACCAAACACTGCCCCCCCTATCCCCAAACAAAATCCTCTCCCATTTGTTTTCTAATGGAAAGTACTTTTTGGTGAGTATTTTTTTAAGTATTTTAACATCGCATGTAATATTATTTTCTGTGACGCGGAGCCAAGGCCAACGGTAGCCACGGGGGTGAAGGGACCTTCTTTCGAGCAGAGCGAGTATTGTTATATTAAAACGAAAAAGAGACTCCAATTTATTTATTATTATTATTTGTTTATATTATCTGTTCTAAAACTATAAATAGGTCTACTGGCTAAAAACGGCTTGAACATTGATCTACTCACTGGTTGTTTAGTGCGTGTCCTTTATATTTTTAAAGACAGATTTTCGTTCCTAGCATGGATTTTTTGTATCCATTTAATGTTAGGTTTTCAGCCCTTGTAAAATTGTAAGCCGTCTACATATTTTTATAGTATTCTGTATGACAAAATGTAAATAAATGTAAAATAAAAATACATAAATAATTTCTACCAATAATAATTCAACTTACGGGAGTAATATATTATGTTTGACAGTTGTTTTCCAAATTTACTTGTACGGAAGCACCCTCTATGTGTCATAGTCACGTATCGAAGATCAATAATCGATTGGTACAAAAAACCACCACAAAAACAAACAGAATTGAAGTCGAAGCAATTGGGCAGTCAGAGACTCTCTTATAATCTTGAATTTCAAACGAATTGGTCGATCGTCTAAAATTGAGTCTTGAACCTCGAATAATTATCGTTGTTATTCAGTGAGATATTTCAAGAATTGTTTAATTAAATAGACATTGTAATTGTTGTTTAAATTCATGATTGTTATGTTGAATATTTTTATTTTATTTTTTAAATACATACCTTTATTATTTCAACTTTATTTTTATTAATTTATCACGGATCATTTCTGCCTTTGGAATTTTTCAACGTGTATACCAGTTAAGTACCACTCATACATTTGTTTTCAAGTTTTTCTTATAATAAAATTGATCTTGCACTAATGTGACATAACCATTTAACATATGACAAACATTCTGTTTACTATAACTTTTTAACAGATAACTATACATCCTAAACCATTCACTTTAAATAATTTTAATATTTATCAGTTAAATGTGGGTTTGTTCCAGTAGGTCTTTTTGATAAGGCGCAATCACGCAGCGAGTGTTATTTGTTATAGAATATAGTGCAGAAAATATACTTTTAGAATCGATCAATTTTATTAGTGTAGACGAATTTGAAGGCAGGTTCGTTAATGTTAGGCTGATAATTGTCAAGAGTACTGTTCTTTGGTTTTGTTTGCAGTAGCTGGGTAAACTGGAGTCCGAAACATTAACAAAAATTAAACGTGTTTTAATTTTTCGTTTCATTGGGGGCTCAACCGGGATTATCTCTTATTGATAGTTCGGATTCCATTTACCATGCCACCGAAGAAGGCTACCAGATCTCAAGCCAGAGACTCCCAGGAGGAAGAATTTTCGGATGATAAAGACCAAGTACAATTCTGGTCACCCACGTCACAAGCGGGACAAATGGCGTCAAATAGTACTCAAACTCCAGGTGAAAGAACTCACCACCAAATTACATGAACGCATGGACGGCCTAGTTAACACCGTTGCCGGAAATAAATTTAAATTGGATGCCAGGGATTTCCTAAGCAATATCCCCATTGCAAATGGCGAAGACCACGCACAACTAGTGGAATTTATACAGGCCGTGGAGGAAATCCAAGGACTACCGGTTACTGATGATTCATCGCTCCTTACAGCCATTTTCCCGAAAACATCAGGCGAATTGAGAACATGGTGGGTTACTGCAATTAAAGAGTACACCACCTGGAGAGAATTTAAAAAACAACTTTTAATGGAATTTTTACCTGCTATCATCCGAAGCCAGTTGATTCATAAACTGGTACGACGCCGACAAAAACCAGAAGAGTCATTTCGCCATTTTATAAACGACATTTTTCTTAAAGCAAAGGCGTTGAACTTTAACTATGATGAAGAAGACTTGGTATCTCACATTTAATCATCTCTCAATGAGCATACCCTCCGTCAAATCGACCTGTGCAATCCTCCAACTTCTATTGAGCAGCTCAAAAGGCTGTCCAAGGTTTTCTCGGAAAAACAGAAACTCCTGGATGAAGCCCGAATCCAAGATGCAATGCAGCCGATGAAATCCACCACCTCCAAGACTCCAAAAAACTAGAGGGCTTCCATTTAGGTACCGACGATTCCTCCTACAACGATTACCGACAATGGAAGTGTCTTAATATGTTACCAGGTAACATTAAAATAAACCTACCGGCTATATCTACAAAAATTAGGGAGGAAAGGTTTACCATAGTCCTCGATACCGGCGCAACAGCAAACTACATTTCTTCTGCTACTGTAAAAAAAATTAAAGGCATTAAAAACATACGTGAACAAAATTTTCCGAGTTATCGTGAAGTGTACCTGGCCAATGGTGTAACGACTAAAGTGACAGATTTTATTGATGTATTTATCAAAATACAACACTTAACCTGGAAACTACGATTTCTAGTCATTCCACAGCTCGCAGTGCCCATGCTTATAGGATCTACATCACTGAAAAATATCAAGGCTGTGATCAACTTTAATGAGCTTACCTTAAGTTTTCCATACTCGAACATCAAGCATCTGTTACATCTTAGTTTGGATAATGGTTCTTTAAATCTTCTCGTGGATCAACCAGTTTCTTTAAACGATTTAGAAAGCACCAAATTAAAAGAACTTTTGGTCAAATATCCGGATGTTCTCACCGAGAATATTGGACTGACCGATCGATACGAGTTAAAAATCGAAGTCACCGATAATGTACCGGTTAGGAAACCACCATATGTGCTCAACCCTCCCCGAGCCCAAATTTTAAAGGAGCACCTGGACCATTTAGAGGAAAGGGGGATCATCCAAAGGTCGGATACCAAATATTGCTCACCGGTTTTTTTGTTAGACAAACCTGGGAAGAAAACACGTCTATTAGTGGATTTTAGAGCAATAAACAAAAAGATAGTAATGGACACCTTCCCTTCACCGAAGATCGAGGAAATTTTCATGGGGTTGAGAGGAAGTCAAGTATTTTCTTCAATTGATTTGAATAATGCGTATTATCAGCTACCAGTGCATGCAGAATCACGCAAATACACAGGCATCAGCACTCAACATGGCATCTACACCTTCAACAGAACTCCGTTTGGTTTAAAGGTTAGTCCATGTATTTTAAACCGTATTATGTCCGATCTTTTTGCCGATTTACGCTACAGCGGCGTCATACCATACTTCGATGATATTTTAATAGTCACAACTAACGTTTCGGATCACCTGAAGCTTCTGGAAACAGTCTTCGAGAGATTGCGAAGCGCCCATCTAACGATAAATCCCAATAAAATGTTGTTAATGAGATCACGGATGAAATTTTTGGGTCAAATTTTAAACGCGGATGGAATTTCACCCGATCCGGAAAAAACGGCCGCAATACAACAAATTCCGCCACCGAAAACCATTAAACAACTACGATCATTCTTGGGACTAGCTTCGTATTTCAGTCGATACATCTATAATTTCGCTGAAATAGCCGCACCGTTGAATGACTTGAAGAAAAAGGGAATTCGGTTTACGTTAGATGAGACACATCTTGTGGCAATCAAAAGAATTAAAGAAGCTCTGATTTCGACTCCAGTCCTACATCATCCTGACTGGAATAAACCATTTATTTTGCGTACGGACGCAAGCAATTTAGCTAGTTCTGGAGTTTTGTTTCAAGAATTTGAAAATGGATTACACCCCATTATATATTGCAGCAAAAAATTCAGCGAAACAGAAAAAATATATGGTATTTACGAAAGAGAGATGTATGCGATAGTTTTAGCTATCAGACGTTTCCACGATTTTTTGATTGGTCATAAATTTATCATCGAATGCGACTGCAGCGCCGTCACATACATGGCCACTAATCAGAAGCGTATAGGAAAAGCAGCACGCTGGGCGTTAGAGTTAGCTAAGTATGACTTCACTATTCGTCATATCAAAGGCTCCACCGAAAACTCAGTAGCCGATGCATTATCCCGACTTTTTGACGACGATGATGAAATAATGGAGGACAAAAGAACAAGCGCTCCACAAGAATTGCTTAATTTACTACCAGCTATTCCAGAAGCATTCAGTTCACTAAAGCAACACCAGGATGACGATCAATTTACTCGAAGCATGGTTCAGCAAATTAACACTGAAATACATGTAGATAACTTCGTCGTAAAAGATGGTGTCCTGTTACGTTTAGTGGGCCGAAGACAGCTCCGGAGAATATACACCCCCGAGAAATTGAGGTCAATGATTATGTTTTACTACCACAACAGTTCCCTTAGCTTACATTGCGGTATTACCAAGACATACCGAGAAATCGAGAGAAAATTCTGGTGGCCCCGATTATACAAAGATGTTCAAGAATACGTTCGCTCGTGTGATGTATGTCAACGTTGTAAGCCACATAATCGCAACTTACGTCCTGAAATGGTATCTACTATCCCTAACGCTATATTTGAAACCGTATTCATGGATCATATGGGACCACTTCCGTTATCGGCAAACAAAAATCAATATGTTTTGGTAATAATCGATGGGTTTTCCAAATGGGTTGAAATCTTCCCGATAACTCGGTTAACCGCAGACGTCACAATAAAAAAACTGGAACAACTATGGTGCCAATTTGGAACATGTACCAACTTAATAACGGACAACCATAAAACGTTTAAAGGTGTTGCCTTCAAAAATCATTGTTTTAAGTATGGTATTAAACACCATTTCACGTCAATTTACCGTCCAGCATCTAATTTAACGGAACGAGTAAACAGAAACATCGTCTCCAGTTTAAAAATTGTCATACGTGAAGCTGCAGAACAACACAAAAGGTGGGACACCTTTTTAAAGCCTATGGCGTTTAGCCTAAACAATAGCGTACACGAAAGTACGGGAGCATCTCCAGCAAGCATTTTTCTGGGGCGTGAAATGAACCGACCATTGGATAATGTGTGGGACCTGAAAAACTTGGTCGATTCGGAGGAACCTCCTTCTAAGGAACAAATCATTGACCAATTAGAAAAAAGCATGAGGAGGAGAAAAAAATATTTTGACAAGAAACACCTACCTGGAAACATGTATTCGGTCAACCAAATGGTTTTGGTTAGAAGTCATACCCATGTAACTTCACCCGATCAATCGAAGAAAATTTTTCCTCGATACGTGGGTCCGAAGAAAATTACGCGATTTTTGACACCGGTTACAGTTGAATTGGAGGATGAAGATGGCAGAATATCTAAATCTCATGTTGAACATATAAAACCGTATTTTGAACGGCCATAATTTCTTGGTGGTGAGGGTGGAATTTTTCTTAAGTGACGGCAAATATGACAAAATTTTCTTTTGCCACATCAAAAAACACTAAAATAGAATAAATCAAATGTAAAATAAAAATACATAAATAATTTCTACCAATAATAATTCAACTTACGGGAGTTACTGTTACTGTTACGATGTTACTGTTGCTCGCAGTTCCCCATAGTTGAATCCCATACGTCCACACAGGTTTAAATATAGTTTTATACACTAACACTTTATTGTCTAATGATAGCTTTGATTTTTTCCTATAAGCCAATTATATTTTAAGATATTTAAGTTTAGTTGTTTTCATTTGTCCAGAAGTGTTTTCGCCATGTAAGACTTTTATCTAGGTGCAACCCCAAGTATTTAACTTCATTAGCTTGTGTAAAACTAACATTGTTCATGCTAACAACTAGGCAAGTTTCTGTCTGCATGGTAAACGTGACTTGAACGTATTTCGATTTATTAACATAAATGCGCCATTTTTGTAACCAATGTTGTATTTGATTAAACATATTTTGTAGCTTTCCGGAAGCTACATTTGGATTATCGTCAATGGACAAAATGGCAGTATCATCTGCAAATGTCGCTGTAGTGTTGTCTTCATCAACAGGTAAATCTACAGTATAAATCAAATATAGAATGGCACCTAGAATGTTTCACTTTAAAATATCGATTGTTTAAATATGATTTCAAAATACAGTAATATGAACTTGGTATTTGTTGTTTTAGTTTGTAAAGTAAGCCAGGATGCCATACTTTATCAAACGCTTTGCTTACGTCAAGGAATGCGATTGTACAATTTTTCCATTCTTGAAAACTTTTAACGGTTGTATTAACTATTCGGTGTACTCGTTCAATAGTGGAATGCTTTTCACGGAAACCAAATTGGTGGTCGAGTATAATTCTGGATTCGTACAATATATTTAGTAATTGTTTTAGAAATAATTTTTCAAAAACTTAAGACAAGCTGATGGGTCCATATGATTTAACTTCATTGATCGGTTTCTCTGGTTTTGGGATAAGAATGGTTTGCGATATTTTTCAAAAACAAGAAAATTATCCTACTGTTAAAATAGCATTAAAAATGTTGTTATCATAGTTATCCCTTTTTTTGGTAGCTTTCTTAAAATCTTTGTTGTTATTAAATGATATCCAGGCGTTTTCTTGAGATTCAGTTTATCTATTGTCGTACTCCAATTAATAAAAGAAAAATTATTAAAATTCATATTCTTTGTTTGTTCAAATCAAATCTATTCAGGTTGGGATATCATAGAGTTTTCATTTTATTTAATTTGTTTTAAAGTGCATGTGGCCCAATTGACATATATTTAGTAAACTATGACTAATATTTTGTGTTTCTTAGTAAACTTTGACTAATATTTTGTGTGTCGAGTATCGGAATTTGTTGTAGATTCTACATCGCTCCTTTTGAAGACTAAAGAGAGCCAAGATACCCCGACAATGTCTAAATCCTTCTAGCAAATTATTTTGGATCCTGAATCAAGACATATTACAGGTATTATAACCCCATTTGGTTAGTTTTCTTTCAATGTTTACTCCTTTGGTTTAGTTAACTCATCTCAAGTGCAAGATAAGTTTACCGTCAGCCATATGTTCTCTCTTATCTGCTTGCCGTATTTAAATTCTCTTTATTCTTTTCTTACCGTATAAAAAAGATAAAAATTATTTTATACTGCATATTTAAAGAATTTTTTTCTCTTTTTTTCCAAATACTTATGCAATGATACGTTATATTTCATATATAACGCCTCTGTTTTGTTAATTATATAATTTAAAACAATTTCAATGCATACTTATATTATATATGCAGGTCAACCCTTCATATGGATGCCATTTACTGTTGGCTTTCAATGCACAAGGTCATTCTCTTAAAAAGACAATACTTTCTTGACAATATAATTTCTTGTGCTGTTCCGTGCACGCATAAAACATACCTTACTTTAAGTTCTTGCTTGTTTTGGTATGGTCTTTCATCATTCATTCACTAGTGATTGACGATTGATTGCACTAGTTTCTCACTAGTCAGTCAATTAAGTTACAATGCGGTCTGTATGGTTAGCTACTCTATAGTCGGTCACTGGGTCAGTCAGTTCAGAGTTGGTTACATAATCCACTCTTGCTGACTGCGTTTTTGAACTTACTTACTTATTTTAAAAACTGTTCAATTCATTGGTATCAAGCCATTGGATTGCAAGCATTTGTCTGAACAACAAATATGGCTTAACTCTACACTATTCTTGTTTAAATCAAAAAAGAATAAACGTCACTTTTTGATATGGATCGAGAAAATACTTAAATAATTTGGTGCATACGTTTTACACTATTTTGTATGTTTGATTATTATATTTTTTACGTAAATTTTCGCAATCTCAATAGAGAAGAGAGAGAAGATTGACTCTTATTTGTTACGTATTCCAGATGAGGGTTCCATGTTAGTTTAGAGTCCAACAACTCTCCAAGAAGGGGAGTTTGTATTTTCCTACCTATCAGCATAGAGCTTGTTCACCTGCGAAAGGTGACTTCTACTCCGAACTGACATGTAGAATCAACAATGGAATAGTAAGAGCCATTATCAAATTCCCCCTCTACGTCAAGAAAAATGCACTAAGTGGTTTGTTTCCGTGTGAATTCCTCCTCAATCCTATATATTCGGTTGTGGAGGGCTGATTTACGGGATTTTCCCGCCAGGTGGGTCATGAATTGCGAAGCTTTTTGGGACTATGCACACACTATCGGCGTTTTGTCACTGGTTTTGCTAACCTCGCGAAACCATTAACTCGTTTAACTGAAAATGATAGAAAGTACCTATGGAATGAAGAATGTCAAAGAGCATTTCAAGCTCTGAAATATACATTGTGTTCTGCGCCTGTTCTGAGTTATCCCTTGTTCAACGAATTGTTTATCTTGGACACAGACGCAAGTTATGTCGGGATTGGTGGAGTGTTGTACCAGGTCCAGAATGGACAGGAAAGGGCCATATTTTACTTCAGTAAAACGTTATCCAAGCCAGAAAGAAATTATTATGTGACTCGACGTGAACTTCTGGCTGTGGTTAAATCCACAGAGCATTTCTATAAATACCTCTACGGCAAAAATTTTTTACTGAGAACGGATCACACAGCCCTGAAATGGCTTCTACAATTCAAGAATCCAGAAGGACTAGTAGCTAAGTGGATAGAGAGGCTACAGGAATTCGATTGTAATATCCAACATCGACCTGGAACCAAGCATTATAATGCTGACGCCTTGCCTAGGAAACCATGCACCGAGGATTGTAGGCATTGCAGTAAAACAGAAGAACGGGATGCCGACTCAGATGTGAAGATGGTAATGGCACGGAAGACAAGCGCCAATGAGCCGTTGGTTTGTAGGACAACGGCAATTGATGAGAGATGGATGCTTAAGGAACTCCAGAAGGGCCAGGCAGCAGATTCAGATTTAAATATAATAATTGCATGAAAGACAAGCGCCAATAGACCATCCTGGGAAACGGTTTCTCCACATTCCGTGAATCTGAAAGCTTATTGGGCTCAATGGAACTCTTTAGCATTGGACGATGGTATGCTGGTCCGCGTGGTTGAGGATGTGAACGGGCACGTAAGGAAGAGAGAAGTTATTGTTCCCCAAAAGTGAATAGCTGAAGCTCTGAACGAGATTCATAGCGGGACCAGTGGAGGACATTTGGGAGTCAATATAACTCTAGCCAAAGTACGCGAGAAGTTCTATTGGGTACACTACAAATCTGATGTTCAAGATTGGTGTCGTAAATGCAGTGTGTGTGCAGCAAGCAATGGACCCCAGAAACGTCCTAAGTATCCCATGCGCCAATACAACGTCGGAAACCCATTTGAAAGGATTGCTGTTGATGTTGCTGGACCTTTTCCAGAATCTGACTCGGGAAATAAATACATCGTGGTTGTAATGGATTATTTTAGTAAATGAGTAGAAGCATATGCAGTGAAGAATCAGGAGGCTAGAACCATTACTAATGTTCTAGTAAAGGAATGCATATGTCGATTCGGAGTGCCCATGGAGCTCCATTCAGATCAAGGCAGGAACATTGAGCAGGAATTATTCCAGAACGTTTGTACAACCTTGAATATCGACAAGACAAGAACAACAGCTTTGCATCCTCAATCGGATGGAATGGTTGAACGAATGAACCGAACCATCAACCGACACTTAGGCAAAGTGGTTTCAGATCATCAGCGAGACTGGGATACGTTTTTACACCTGTTCCTGTTCGCTTATCGCTCGTCGGTTCATGAAAGTACTGGTCAAACACCACCTTGTATCATCATGGAAAGAGAACCTCGTTTACCTTGTGATCTCATGTTTGGTCGCCCACCAGGAGACAATGAAGCCGGAGAAGACTATGTCAGTACCATAGAAGACTATAGTCCATTTCAATCGGTTGGCCCCTTACGAAGGAAATTAAGAAACCTTCCGAGTAGAAAGGTCTAAGAAGAGGGCAGTGTAACGAATATTAACCTAGCAGTTGGCTACGTATTTTGTAACGAAACTAAGTTACCTGTGAAAGTGGAATTGAACAAATTATGTAATGTTTCTAGGACAACGAAATGTTGATATTGTTTTTATTATCAATACAGATTGAAATATATGGCAGTGTGTGAAAGCCAAGCAAACAGTGAACAACTTAAAGAATGCTCTTGAAATTATAACTTTTGTAAATTATACACATAATATTTTAAATCGTCAATAAATTGTTAAAGTCAAAAAGAATTTACTTCATTGAATAAACGAGCCCGGGCAAACCGCTACAATATTTTAAAGAAATTAAATAACAGTAACTGATTTTTATATGATGTGGTCAAACTTTAATAGCCTCGATTCAGGCAGTTTTCGCATTAAAAACAATACAATTAAAAAAAATATTAATACTATTTAAAAATTTCTGATTTACTTTTGAATGAAATGTAATCGAATAGTGGAAAAGTGAAAATCCAGTAGAAAATAAGAATTCCATCAAACGTAAAAGATACACTTTACTGATTGTATTTTAAAATAGACCCAATCTAGAAACAATGTGTTGTGTATCTATTGCTGTCTATATGATATGGTATGGTGATATGGTGTCTTTGTTACATGTACATGTAGACACACGCACGCATCCAGATGTAAGATGAAACTATATATAAATGATTGTAGTTAGAGAGTGATAAGTATAATAGTTATTATATTTGTTATAATACTATACTGATTTTAATAAAGTTGAAGTGTGACAAACTAAACTATATCATAGTACACTATATATAGACAGCGATAGATACACTATACAGTTTTCATTATTCCAGATTGGGTGTATTTTAAAATACAAGCTGTACATAGTTTGCGCAGAAATAAAACTATTGACTTGTGGTTTAGAAACCAACATGTAATATATACACATATATATATATATATATATATATATATATATTGTGTTATATACGTGACCATTATTTTCTTCTAATATATTAAATAAACTACAGTTGAACCTCGTTGTTAATAAATTATATCAACCATATTGTATCATCTATATGGTCTTTTTGATATGCAAATTATTTACAAAATATTTGCTCATGGATCATCGATAAATAAAACATTGTCAAACGTTAAAATTTTTTCTAATTTACAAGGGAGTGAATAATATTTTTTATTTTAATAAAATAATCCATATTTTGACGAAATGGAAACCCGACTTCAAAAATCAAATATTCTATAACAAACAATGCACTAAAAAGTAAAAAAATAATTGCATATTCTTGTGCCAATTTTAGTTCACCTAAGCAAAAAATTTTAAATATGTATGTACAATTATTGTTATTTTTGGAGGCGGTGTCCAGTCCAAGTTATGTGAATTTCTCTATGCTGACACCGCCTCCAAAAATAACAATAATTGTACATATATATTTTAAAATTTTTGCTTAGGTGAACTAAAATTGGCACAAGAATATGCAATTATTTTTTACTTTTTAGTGCATTTTTTGTTATAGACTATTTGATTTTTGAAGTCGGGTTTCCATTTTGTCAAAATAAGGTTAATTACTAAAAATATTCGTCAATGTCATCAAATTCCCAGGACACTTTTACGAACCCCCGTCACTATTACGAAGAAAAAATAATTAAATCAGGTAAATAATTCGTCTAAAAGTCAAAAATAGTTTTCAATTATATTCAAATTTTTAGCAATAATTTACCTCTTTTATTTTAACGGTCCAGCGGTAAACGTGAAAGATAAAAAGATTTATATTTTATAATTTATATAACATTTATATTTTATTCATACACAAATATATTAAAAAGGTACATTTTAGGCCCCAAATTACCAGCCCAAAATTCCAGAGTATGTTTTCAATGTATTGTATGTATTGTATACTTTGCATTATACTGACCATAAATAAGAGTTGGTATTATTATATTTTTTTCAGAAAATGTTTTAATTAAAAAAAGAAAATAATAGTAATTGGTAAGATACCCTGTATTGACTCTATCTCTCTTCCAACCTCTCACTCAGAGCTGAGTGCAGTCAAACTTTTCCCACCTATGCTATACAGTAATTCTTAAATTAAAAATTTTATGAACAATGTATGTAGCAGTGAAAATGTGAAAATGGCAGGCGTGATAAATAAAAAATTACAAAATCAGTATCCAATATTGCATAAGTGGTTGTTTCTTAAACGGGGCTATTTTACCGACTTATAACTTTTGCATACAAATTTTAATCTGCTAAACAAGATCCATTGGTTAATTATAACTATACAAAATTGTTATGAATTAAGTTCTCTATACTTTGAAATTGTATTGTATACTTTGAAATCCTACTACAGAGTCGTGTCCCTACAGTGAAGATTATGTTGTTTATGTTTTTAAAAATATGATTTTCGGTTTTCAAACTGTGATTGTAAATATATGTGATCTTCAATTGATAAATTGTTAAGATATGAGATTTAGATTACCTACTTTTTCCGCCAACCGTATCCAAAATAAAAATTGTAAGTGTAGCTCATATTTAATGCTCCATTTTTGAACTTTCGTAATAAATTCTAATCAGAAAGCCAAAATATAGCATTTAGTAATTACATATCTCAAGTAACCCACAAATTTTCAACGAATTTGATTCTATAGTTTTGAAGATACGCGAGCGACAAACAAATTCAAAATTTGAAAATATGGAATATCTTAAACGGGTAATTATTTTTAAGGTGTGATTTTACGCTACTTATTTAAAAGTTTCGAATTATATCGGCAAAAAATTTTTATTATCGAGGCCCTGACTTTCAATATGATTCCATAGGCTTAGGAGTAAACCATACAACTAAATATTTATTTTTTTCTCAACCTGATACACTATTTTCAACGTTTGTCTGGGTTTAACTAACCCTGTGTACCTCCTTAATAAATTCTGATTGGGTCGTCAATTAATTTTGTCATCCAGGCTCTTACTCTAAGCTGCCCCCAAATGTTCTACCCATTTAGTTCAATAGTTTAGGATGGATGAGAATATATAAGTGCTTAATAAAATCCGATGTTGTCGATGTTGAGGAAGATGATTCGATGTTTATCCACCTATTTTCATCCAAATTAAACTATTAACTTTTGAGAAAAGCTGTAAGTGGCGTATGGAGAATCTTTTATTGTGATTTTATTATCATATTTAATCCAATCAAAAACATAAATGTATAAAAGGGCCGAGTTTTCGGGGAGATACTTCATGTAATAGTTGCTCCTTAAAAAGTAATGATATCCCATTAAAGATCCAAGCCATAAACAAAGTAAGTAAATAGAACGGTACACTATTTACCAAGAAGATTAATGAGGGGTAAATTGATGAAATGTAAGAAAAATTTGATTGAAATTTATTTCGTAAGTTTTTATTTAGTATGTTTTTAAAATTTTATAACTTGGCAAGTTATTCTTTCTTTTATTTCAAATATTTTAAAACTCGCCGCATTATAAAATTTTAAAAACATACTAAGGGAAAACTTACGAAATAAATTTCAATCAAAATTTTTCTGACATTTAATCTATTTACCTGTCCTTAGTTTTCTTGGTAAATAGTGTACCAATTTATTTACTTTGTAAATAGCTCGGCTTTTTAATGGGATTATAACTTTTTAAGGAGCAACTATTACATGAAATATCTCCCAGAAATCTCAAACCTTTTTTACATTTATGTTGTTGATCACATACGACTGCTTTTTGCAAGGCTAAAATATACAAACCCGAAGGCTTTGCATGAAACGCTATATTTGAATAATTGTACCCTAACTTACTGTGATTCGCTCATCAAGTCCTTTCATTTGATATCCTTATCAGAGGGGTTAATGTGGAAATTATAAATCCCGTTTTGCGGCGGCTGCCCTATTGGATTTAGAATGACGTCTTTTTACACACTGTGTTTCGGTCAACAAGACCTATCATTTGATACCCATATCATAGGGATCAATGTGGAAATTATAAATCGCTATTTTGCGGCGGCCGACCGTCAAAATCTCTGTAGACATTAGAGAAATAAAAAAATGATAAGAAACTTAAATATAGCAAAACTAATTTTCTACAACTTAACTTCTTAAGTGTTTTTTGATTTTTTAAATATTAAGATAGATATACCAACTTTTATGTTTCCCCCTCCCTATAACCCCCTATTCCCCATTCCAATTCCAGTCATGCTTACGTTAAAAATCCATTATCATCAGAACTGAATCAACATGTAAAAATTCAACTCCGTAGGATAAGAGAAAGTAGGTCAAACTTAACTTACAAGATTACATTACAGACACCGGGACAGGTGAAACTATATAAAAGCTTATATAAGCATAATTTTTTGTTTTTTGGCAATTTGTCAGAAGTTGCGTTGGGAAAATTGAATTTTTCCGGTCTACATATAGGTCTTGAGATATTCCGCTTCAAATGCCAAAAACCGCATCCTTCTTAAATATCTGGAAGTGGCTGAAATTTAAACACTTAAATTTTATGTTTAGTTTTTCCCATTTTTTTGGTATGTTTCATTGGGAAAATTAAATTTTCCCTACGTTTATTATTTAAGGTTTCAGAAATTTTGCGTCGAATGCGAAAAACCGCTTCGTTCTAGCATTTCTGGAAGGGGGTTAAATATAACACTTTACTTATAATAATTATATAAAGAAATGTGGACCAATCATAGAGCAGCAATATCTCATGTATTTATTATGTTAATTTTATCAAAAACAAAAATTTTTCATTTCCGAATATAAATTTCGTGGTTTGATAATTTTCCGTTCGGCTTGGGTACTAAATCTAGCTGTATGCCAAATATCAACATTTAAGGACTTATGGTCTAGGCCCTAGAATTATGTGTATATCCAGATAATCGTGTATATCCAGAAATTGTAGGCGTTCCCGCAATTTAACGATTTTTGAATGCGAATAACTTTTTAACTGTTTTTTCCTTAACGGTGATTGAAAAAACAGTCTCTTATAATTGCCTAAATAGGATATATTCGAAAAATCAGCACTGTAGCTCTTTTTGTTCAGAAATTATTTCGGGCGGCTTCGTACTGTGAAGGCAAAAAACCATTTAAACTCGGCCTGTCGCACTACCGTGCTAGATTTAATATTTTTAATCAGAAAAATAAAATAAATGATTCAAAATTGACTAAGTAAGAGCGTTTTAAAATTTACATTAAACCGCAAATTTTCGAAGAGAAAAAAACTGTAAATTTATTAGGAGCCTTAGTGGAATTTTGGATGGAGGGGGAAATACAAAATGTGAATATCTCTACAAATATTATTAGTTAAATGAGAAAGCTTATCATGAGTAAACTTGTAGATACATTTTCTGTTAAACTTAATATTTTTCTGTAAGTATTTTTCTGTAACTCTAATACTAAGTACAATATGCTATTAAATATTTGGGGGTGGTTGCCCCGTTGTCGGATCAGTTTCTCACAGCCTTACATAGGCAACTGATTGGAGTCACTATATATAGTATCATTTCTGGAAGTTTCACCCCTAATTATTTTTTTATGGTCGTCGCTTCTACTAATGGTTTATAAAAGTTAAAATTGCATACAGTAATTTTTCTGATCACACTTATCATCATTAACTTCAATATACCGTATGTTATACAAAACTTACCTTTTTGATCCAAAGAAAATATATGAACACGAATATGTAAGCAGTTTCACTATGCTTTTTTATGAAGTAATTATAGAGTATATAACGCATACTGCCAAAACATTGACATAAACACAAAAATGGACCATATATGGATCAAATAAGAAATAAACATATTCCAAACATGTTTTCAGGACTCCGTGATTGAAAACGGAATGAAATACAGGCAGGGAATTATTTGGCGCAGTTTTGTAAGTTTTAAATAATTTCTACGCGTAGAAATGTAACTAATTATTATTAAAACGAATCTGATTTTAATTGTTTGTATACAACGATTATAATTTCTATACTTTCAGTCAAAAATCTGTATAGCATTAATACATATTTTTAACCCGACTTCAAAAAAGGAGGATGGTTCTCAATTCGTCTGTATTTTTTTTTTTTTTTGTGTGTCACCTCAGAACTCCGTCATTTATGAACCGATTTTGAATTTTTTTTTTGTTTTAAAGGTTTTGGTTTCCCATTGGTCCCATTGTCACCAAATCGCATTCTGACGAGGGGATCTCCGGGAAATCGAGGAAAATCCTCACTTTATGTGTGATAACCGATTTCTGCGAAATTTTTTTTTTTTTAATGGTTATACTCATTTATAATGGGAAAATAAGAAAATTTATTTAAAAACCAACTTCAAAAAAATTTTTTACAAAAAAAAACGGACCCCAAAAAAAAAAATTTTTACAAAAAAAAAACAAAATGCTTGTAAAAAAAACTGAAAATCTGTTCACAAAAAAACAGAAGTTTTTTAGTGAAAAAATTCACTAAAAGTTAAAAAAAAAGAAACGGGTGAAAAAAAAGTGTTATTAAAAAATTAACTACAAATTAGTTGGTCGTTTAGTAGGTCTACCCATATTTAGACAAATATAATCAGTTATAGAACTTCAAAGTCACTAAAAAGCGAGAAATAAAACCTATTTTGACAAAATGGAAACCCAACTTCTAAAATCAAATATTCTATAACAAAAGATGCACTAAAAAGTAAAAGAATAATTGCATATTCTTGTGCCAATTTGAGTTCACCAAAGCAAAAATTTGTAAATATATATGTACAATTATTGTTATTTTTGGAGGCGGTGTCCAAAAGTTATGTGAATTTCTCTATGCTGACACCGCCACCAAGAATAACAATAATTGTACATATATATTTAAAAATTTTTGCTTTGGAGAACTAAAATTGGCACAAGAATATGCAATTATTTTTTTACTTTTTAGTGCATCTTTTGTTATAGAATATTTGATTTTAGAAGTCGGGTTTCCATTAATTCAAACTAATAGTCCTGCGAAACGGGATATATTAATCAATATGATATATTATTCAATAATAAATCAATATGATGTGATAGGGCTTTAAGACTCACTTGCTTATAACATCTAGATTGAATGTCATCTACAAGACTGGTTGATGATACCCATATTATGACATAAAAATGTCAATGCCCTTGATTTAACAATTAAATTTCAATTAAATTAAAAAATCACATGGGCCTTTCTACACATATCTGGAATTTAATATTCGCAAATTGGCCATGACACCTAACATTCATTTGACGTTGACGAACAGTTTCTATATTAATCAGTTTTGTATTAATATTGTGGTTTAAGGCTTATCGTACCTTACAATATTCATTTCAATCGTATAAAACTTGTGACGGCTGGAGTGGATAAAGCCACAGATGCACACACACATACACACATGTAGATATTAAGGTTGCACGGATGAGACATTTATATTTGTTTATTTATATATGATAATCGATATTAAAGTACTCAAAAAATAGAGCCGTCAATAACCAAACATCAACAAAATATTTATCATCAATTGTGTTTATAAACAAAAGCCAGCTTGTTTGAGTTTATTTAAAATACTTCAACTTAGCGAATTTCCTTAGAATACATAAATCACTCTCCAGCGGTCACAATTTTAGTCTGATCAAAATGAAATGTTGTATATGATTTTAGTATTTGCAAGTCTAATTTGATTAATAAATGACATACGTCGAGGGGAATGGGGGGGGGGGTAAAGAAAGAAGAAAATACAAAATATAAAATATCTCTCTTAATATTAGAACAATCGAAAAATACGTAAGTAATAAAGTTGTAGAAAATCAAATTTGCTACAATTCATCATCATATTATTTTTGCTCAAACTCTAATGTGTATAGAGATATTCAGGAATTTTATTTTCAATCTTAAATCGTCAACATTTCTGTAAATATTAGTGTAACAGAAAAATGATAAACAAAATTACGGTAAAACTTAATACCTACAACTTTACTTTTTATAACTTTTTCGAATATTAAAATATTAAGGGAGATATGTCAAGTTTTGTGTTTCCCCCTCCCTTTAATCCCCCCTTTCCCCAAGGCCAATTTGACCCATTAACGAACTTGACTTTTTGAATACCAAAAGCACCTCAAATACCAAATTTCATTCCGATAAAACGAAAACTGTGACCACTGTGTGTTTTTTTATTTATGGATACGTCTGTTCGAACATTTCTCTACATCTATATGTTTACAGTTTTACACTTACATTTATAAGTACAAAGAAACTATTTTTTAAGAAAAGGTTTATTTTATTACAGTATGTCCGACATAAAGGATCCTCCAGACATAGAGGTCCGGAAATTAGATATTATCAATACTTATATATTCTTAGAAAAAAATAAATTGTCTAAAAGTGCAATAAAGAATAATTGCTTTAAGATTTATCAATTAACACAGTTAGTAAGGGTTCAGCTGAAGGGGCACGTTTGACCTCTACTTAGACGCAAATTGTACGGTACGGATGTTAATAAACCTATTTTTGTGATATACCAGAGATGGTACATAAATATAATGTAGTAATAGAATGACCCCTTTCCAATATTTTTACAAACATCAAGGAAGGGGGGTGAGTTTCAAAAAGGAAGCAGGATGGTCAGTTCTGAGAGGACAGCACCCGAGTACAGACCGTATCGTGCAGTTGCGTATTAGTATCAACTGAACTCTGCTGAAAGTTTCATGAAAATAGCATCACATGGAAATAGCGTTTGGATTGTTGGTAGCCATTTTGGACTAGTATAATTAATTATGTTTATTGATGAGATAACCGTGGTATGGCGTTTGTTAGTATTATTCGTGTTGTATCTGTATTGTTAACTGGAGCCAACTTACTGTGTCGTAGGATTGAACCAACTATTTGTAATTACTGATTGTGATAGTGCGGGACACCGGGTATTATTGTAGACTAGTGCGTGTTTGTGAAAATGCAGTTTTCAGTGTGCTATTGGAAATTGGTAAATGTTTGTATTTTATAAAAACAACAATGCCTGACAACATATATACTGGTTCAAACGACCATGCTCCGACTTTTGAAATTCCGACATCAGAAGTGGGATCAGTGCCTGGTATATCATTGCAAGATAAACATGAGAAAATACGCCAAAAGTAATATCTGTTCTAACAAATAAACTCGTATCAATTATCTTTGATTCTAATTACCCTATTAAGTTCCATACTGACGCTAGCTATAATGGGTTTAGGGCTATGTTAAGGCAAAAGATCGAAGTAAAGATCATTCTTATGAACTATAAACTTTAGCTGTAGTAAACTCATTAAAACATTTTCGACATTATTTACACGGGCGGAAATTTGTGGTCATTACAGATTGAAACTCATTAAAAGTATCTCAAAATATAGCAAATTTAAATGATCAAGTTCACAGATAATGGGCTTTCTTGTAGTCCTTTACTTTTGAAATTATATATCGTGCGGGTAAACGAATGACTCTTGTAGATTTCCTTTGACGAAATCCAATAGATGTTAATAATAAAATAGTAAATAAAAGAAAAGAAAAGGAAATTAATCTAGCTGAGAGTCGGAAGATTCGTTATTAACCGAACAACGTCGCGATCGTCAAATCTAGAAAATTGTTACCGGGTTACAGAACGATGTGATTGCGGAAGACATCGCGAAAAACATACGAGTTGCGATCTTGTATCCTTTTCCGCAAAACTCGGAAAAATGTAAAAAAAGCTTATTGTTTGCCATCGCTTCAAGGGGTTTCGGTGGTCCGTTATTAGGTTGTGCATCAGTCAATTATGCACTTGAACTGGGATAAAGCACTTGAGGGGCTTTATGAGTAATTTTGGTTTGAAGGAATGGCGAAATATCTGTATAAACCATTGCACGGTCGTAGAAAGACGCGATAGGAGAAACACAATTGGGTTTTAATAGTACTATCAATCGTGTAACTAAATCCAGTCCTTTAGAGTTATAAATTCGTAATGTAGCGAGACCTCACGATATCTCCAAGGTGACACAGCAGGCCGTAGATAATATAAAAGCTAATGCTAGATACGATAAAAAAAAAGATTCGATATAACTAAAGCAAAAATAATTAAATTCAATATTGGTGATTTTGTATTGTTAAAAAGAGATGAAAGAAACCAAACTAAATTAGAACCGAAATTTAGGGGCCCATTTGTAGTGGCAGAGGTTTTAGAAGGAGATAGATACACTTTAAAAACAGTAAAAGGTAAAAGGACTTACAAATACAGTCATGATAAATTGAGATGCATGCCGGAGGGTTACATTCCTAGAGAGTTAGATGTGTGTGATTCTGATAACGATGTTGAAAACGATTCAGTAGAGAGCTCTGATGAGCACTGACAATCGTTTTGTAAAATGAATTAAGCCTTACACGGTTACCATGATTTTCCCACACACCATACATATGGTAACGGGGTCTAAAGAAATTTAGATGTGATTATGTGTAAGCATTTTGTAAAATGAATTAAGCCTTACACGAAGTATTCAGTAATGGGGTTCCCATGATTTTCCCACACACCATACATATGGTAACGGGGTCTAAAGAAATTTAGATGTGATTATGTGTAAGCATTTTGTAAAATGAATTAAGCCTTACACGAAGTATTCAGTAATGGGGTTCCCATGATTTTCCCACACACCATACATATGGTAACGGGGTCTAAAGAAATTTAGATGTGATTATGTGTAAGCGTTTTGTAAAATGAATTAAGCCTTACACGATGTATTCAGTAATGGGGTTCCCATGATTTTCCCACACACCATACATATGGTAACGGGGTCTAAAGAAATTTAGATGTGATTATGTGTAAGCATCGCTTCTCGGCTGTATCAGCTTAATTTAGTAGTGTTTTTAAAAATCGACGATAATAATGTTTTAAATGTGGAGTAATTTGTGTTTGAAGTGTTACTATTTTGTGAATATGGATTAAAGCGTTTTGTAAAATGAATTAAGCCTTACACGATGTATTCAGTAATGGGGTTCCCATGATTTTCCCACACACCATACATATGGTAACGGGGTCTAAAGAAATTTAGATGCGATTATGTGTAAGCATCGCTTCTCGGCTGTATCAGCTTAATTTAGTAGTGTTTTTAAAAATCGACGATAATAATGTTTTAAATGTGGAGTAATTTGTGTTTGAAGTGTTACTATTTTGTGAATATGGATTAAAGCGACAGCAACAACAATATAGTGCAACAATAACAAGCCGGGAAGCAGATTGAAATTGAATGGTGTCAACACAATCCAACCATCATCACAGCTCGTGACCATCATCTTAAGTCAGTAGGCCGCCACACCTGCGCTCAAGTTCACATTGAGGAGTGTGCACTCTCCTTACTGGGGAGTGTACACTTCTTCCATCAAGCAACGTCATGCCACCACTCTACTTACCTACTATGGCAGTGTGAGATCGGGGTACTATTATAGTGCCCCAATCATCACCGAATAACAAAAAAATATTAAGAGAGCCAAGGCTTATTTAATGTCCTCGGAAGAAGATGACGAGGCAGCTGGAGACTCGAGGACGGTTAAGACGACCATCATCTTTCCATTTCCCGACGAATTCCGCTGCGAAACGTGTTGGTCCGTAGTTACAGAGAACCCATTACTAGGTCGGAGTGGTCCTACTGCTCGTAACTTCAGATACACCTTTAAGTACAAGAACCACTCCGACCTTAAAAAACACATTAAACTTAATCATGGGACACCAATTTTTACTTTTGAATGTCGGGAATGCGGGTATCAGTCAGAGTCTCTCAAAGTGGTCAAAAAACATCACACCACTCACCAACCTGGTGCGGCCACTGCTCCACCAAAAAGTGCCGCACCTAGGAAGAGGGCACTTCAATCAGCAGCCCGTAGCCAGCCAAGCACACCCAGGCAGGCTGCCAAAAATAAGGAAACCACACTGATACCCCAAACTCAACCATTACCACCACTACGTGTTACCCGCCAAAATTCGGCGTTCCATCCCAGGGCAGTAAACCTTCCCCAACAATTAGCTCCAACAAGTTCAATAACCGGAGCATCGACCAACACGTCCAACACCACCGAAAACGACAACATCATCATCAGCGATGAAGACAAGGGAGCACCACCTCACTTGCCCCCCAGCGATACCACACAGCCCCAGCCCCCTAAAACCGATAATGGCACAGTGGCTGATTGTGGTACTGCATCTGAAGGGTTATGTCGAGGCGTACCAGTGCCAATCTTACCCGAATTTGACCCACCGTCACCAGATTATTTAGTCAGCGTGGACTCACGTCCATCAGAACCACCACCCCAAACGTTCAGCCAAACTAGATCACCGGCTGGGCAAAACGATCTCACTAGCGATATGCAAGCTATACCTGAAATTCCCCCAACTGCAGCCACTCAAACTCCACCGGCCCTTGTCAACAGCGAGCTCAGTGCTACTCCGGTAGCTACTGAGAACGAAGTTGATGAGCAACCCACCGTTAGTCAACTGACTGAAAATCAGAAACGGTGGCTAGACCTATTAACCAACGCTATTAGCTGGGAAGAGTTCGAGTTGGCCGTAGCCACAATAACAGCAGACTTTGCGAGAGGCAGTCCAGGTCAAGTGGTTGAAAGACCACCCCCTCAAGTGCAACGATTCCAAAATAGGCCTCCACCTATTAGAAATCGTCATCGTCGTGCACAATTTAATCCTATGGATGCGGCAAAGATCCAAAAACTATACCGGACAAATAAAAAAAAAAGCTATGAACGCCATACTGAGCGACCCCGGAAGCTCACCGTTCTGCCAGGTCGACACGGAAACGGTCCATGAACATTTCCGTGGAATATTTGCCTTGAAGGATCAGGATAGAACACCCACCCCTGACGAGATCCGGCAAATATTCAGGCCTGAACAGAGCGGTGAGACAGATGGAGATGAGCGCTTTTCGTTCTTACTGGACTCCATCTCTAAAGAATCGGTATGTGCGAGATTAGCAAAAACGTTGAACACCGCCCCGGGTAAAGATGGAGTAAGATACTCGTTTCTGAAACGGATGGACCCGGGGTGCATTTGTCTTACTGCAATCTTTGACCGATGTTTCCGCGAGGAAAAAACACCACTGGCTTGGACTGACTCCCGCACTGTACTCTTGTATAAGAAGGGTAATCGTGATGACCTGTCGAACTGGAGGCCTCTCACTTTGGGGGGTACGATCGCTAAATTATACGCCGGCGTTATTGCCGACCGCATCACATGCTGGGCGAAGCTATCCAACAATATCTCTCCAATGCAAAAAGGATTCCTGGAGTACGAAGGGTGTTATGAACACAACTTCGTGGTCCAGAGTGCATTGGATGACGTGCGCCGAGATGGCAGACAGATCGCATTGGCGTGGCTTGACCTAGCCAATGCTTTTGGCTCTGTACCTCACCACCATATTCGGCGGGTATTGGAGGAGATGCGGCTACCCAGCAAGATGAGAAGTGTGGTAGCTGAGCTTTACACCAACACAACAACAACAATTCGCACTAAAGACGGGGAAACTCGTCCTATTCCCATTCGTGCGGGTGTAAAGCAAGGTTGCCCACTTAGTCCAATAATCTTCAATTTAGCGATCGAACCGCTCATAAGGGTGGCGTCTGGATTGGCAGGTCAGCATGGTTACAAACATCACGACCACCATTTCTCCGTGCTGGCATATGCCGATGATATCGTTCTGCTCGCCAAAAATGCTGAATCTTTAAGGATACTTCTTGATTCAGTAGGATCAACCGCTGAATAGATGGGTCTTAAGTTCCAACCACCAAAATGCGCCACGTTGCATGTCGATTGTAGGCGCCGCCGGGAAGTCTACCCCACTGAATTTACCATCCAAGGAGGAAGACTGACGGTACTAAAAGAGGGAGAAGAGTACTCACATCTAGGAATTCCTACGGGATTCCGTGTATCCCAAACTCCCCTTGATGCCATTCGGGCTATCAAGGAGGATGCACAAAGGGTACACGACTCTCTTCTCGCCCCCTGGAAAAAATTAGAAGCTGTGAATATGTTCATCCTTTCTAGACTGGACTTTATTCTGCGTGGCGCCAATGTCGCCAAAGGTCCGTTGACTGACGCAGACAAAACCATCAAAAGGCTAGCCAAGAAATGGATGAACCTACCTCAGCGCGGTTCACCAGAGCTGCTTTACATTACATCTTACCAGGGTGGCGCAAATCTTTTGCCGTTGGCTGATTCTGCGGACGTAAGCACTGTGGTTCATGCCTTTAGACTGCTGACCTGCAAAGACATCATTGTCAGGGAAACGGCTTGGTCCTGCTTGAAACGTGCGGCGAGACGTCGTATTGGTGGCGATACAACTGAGGAAATGTTGGCTAAATATCTGAGTGGCTCACTGGAAGGTCGCCTTGGACGCGACGTCGGCGACATGGCTAGTTTGTGGACGCGAACTAGAAATGCGTGCCGTCGTCTGAACAATAAATTCGGCGTGAGGTTTCACTGGTGCGTCGAAAAGCGTGACCTGTCGATTATCATCAACAGGCCTGGGCAAACACCGGAGCGTATAATAGTTCCAGAGACCGCAAGATCTATGGTTGTTCGAGCTCTACGTTCAGGTATAAGAGCAAACTATCTTGCTAGACTACTAGAAAAACCAGATCAGGGAAAGGTGTACTCATGTACTAGCTTAAGGGAAGCGAGCAACCACTTTCTGTTGAATGGTCGTTACACTCGGTTTTGCGACTACCGATTTGTACACCGAGCTCGGCTCGACGTTGTCCCATTGAATGGAGCACGTCGATTCGGGAACGGTGACAAGCGGTGTCGACATTGTGGCTATGTCAAGGAGACACTGCCACACGTACTGAACCATTGTACCGTCCACTCAGCAGCGTGGCAACGTCGTCACAACGACGTCCAAGATCGTCTGTCTCGCGCAGCGCGTTTACCCCCGGGTGCTGTCTTAAACACCAATAGGCAGATGCCCGGCGTACACAGTGCACTTCGTCCTGACCTGGTGGTTCTGGATGAAACTAGCAAGATTATCAGGATCATCGACATATGCATTCCTTTTGAGGGTGCCCCAGATGCTTTAGAGGTGGCTCGGCAGCAAAAACTTGAAAAATATAACCCACTTGCTGCCGAGTTATCCTCGAAGGGCTATAGGGTCTATCTGGATGCATTTGTCGTTGGTTCGCTCGGAGCTTGGCTGGGGCAGAACAACCGGGTCGCAAGATCTCTGGGCATAGCCCAAAAATATACGCAGACCATGGCTCGTTTGATGGTATCCGACACGATCCGCTGGTCACGTGACATTTACATCGAACATTTAACCGGACAGCGGCAGTATCATGAACAGCCTCGGTGACCAAGCACATTGGTACTGGATGGCCCGAACATCTGAGCCATCCACCTCCGTTATTCCTTGTGTTAACTTGAGTGATAATCTGTGATATTGACACTATTTATTTTTTTAACTGTCTGACCTGATTTTTAACCATTGTTTTTTAATGTGTAATGCTTTTTTAAATTATTTGTTTTAACTTTTTAATCTGTTTTTATTATTATATATATTTTATTACTTTACTACACTTGATACGATTATTTTTTTAAGTTGTACATATTTCTATTTTTGTATTTTTTATATTATAAAAATAAATGCTTTAATCTATAATATCAAATCTAACGCCAAGCAAAACTAAAATTTTAGATACACCCGGGGACGTGTGATCATCAGAATGGCCGTGTCGGAATCGTACATTTGTCAAAGGAATAAATTTATTTATTTATTTATGGATACGTCTGTTCGAACATTTCTCTACATCTATATGTTTACAGTTTTACACTTACATTTATAAGTACAAAGAAACTATTTTTTAAGAAAAGGTTTATTTTATTACAGTATGTCCGACATAAAGGATCCTCCAAACATAGAGGTCCGGAAATTAAATATTATCAATACTTATATATTCTTAGAATAAAATAAATTGTCTAAAAGTGCAATAAAGAATAATTGCTTTAAGATTTATCAATTAACACAGTTAGTAAGGGTTCGGCTGAAGGGGCACGTTTGACCTCTACTTAGACGCAAATTGTACGGTACGGATGTTAATAAACCTATTTTTGTGATATACCAGAGATGGTACATAAATATAATGTAGTAATAGAATGACCCCTTTCCAATATTTTTACAAATATCAAGGAAGGGGGGTGAGTTTCAAAAAGGAAGCAGGATGGTCAGTTCTGAGAGGACAGCACTCGAGTACAGACCGTATCGTGCAGTTGCGTATTAGTATCAACTGAACTCTGCTGAAAGTTTCATGAAAATAGCATCACATGGAAATAGCGTTTGGATTGTTGGTAGCCCTTTTGGACTAGTATAATTAATTATGTTTATTGATGAGATAACCGTGGTATGGCGTTTGTGCGGGACACCGGGTATTATTGTAGACTAGTGCGTGTTTGTGAAAATGCAGTTTTCAGTGTGCTATTGGAAATTGGTAAGTGTTTGTATTTTATAAAAACAACAATGCCTGACAACATATATACTGGTTCAAACGACCATGCTCCCAATTTTGAAATTCCGACATATATATATATATATATATATATATACATATGTCCATAGATATATATATATATAAATTTTACAGATGGTGATTTTTGACATCTACCAGGTAGGATCGATGGACATTTGAAGAAATTTTTGCGAAATTTTGCCTTCGGTACGGGACCAATAGCTCTATTTCCTTTCAGGAAATTCGCTAAAATTAAAATATAAAAACAAACAAGTATACAAACTAACAAATAAATTTCTGCTGTTGTTTACAATTATAAGCAACTGTTTATAGCTTATTTTATTTTTAAATTATACATAAATAACAGCTATAAAATCGGTGAAACAAGTGCTAAATTAGACAAAATATTGAAAGATATGGAAGTGCTAACTACCAAAATTGGCAAGACAGATGGAAAGTTGAGTAAAATTAATAATGTCTTACAAAAAACATGTCTGGAAATAAAAGAACTAAAAGAGGAAAATAGAATCCTTAGAGAAAAAATAGACACAGGAGAAAATAATAGTGCAACTGGAAGATCATAGCAGAAAAAACAACGTCGTAATATTCGGAATAGATGAAGAAAAGAAGAGACAGTATATGAAATCGAAAACAGAGTTAAAAATTTGCTGACAATATACCTCAAAAAAATAGTTGATAATGCAGACATTAATTTTGTAGCTAGAATGAGAAAAATACAAGATCAATCACTTCCAGAAGTACTGAAGTCTTGTACTACATGGAAAATTAAAAAAGAAATGTTACAAAATAAGTCGATGCTAAAACGTTCAAATATTACTATAACAGAGGATTTCTCAAAAGAAACTAGGGAAGAACGGGAAAAAATAGGTGCAATAGTGATGAAACTAAGAAACGAAAGAAAGCAAGCAAGCGCTCGATGAATCGATTTTTTTATAGATAGAAAATCCTACACTAGAGAAGAATTCGATAAAATTTAAAATAATTACCATGCAATCGACGAAGGAACTAATAAGAGACAAAGAAGTGAAGAACAGGAAGATGCAATCAATAACAAAGTCAAAAGACAAGAAAGAAAGAAAAGCTTTAGAATAGAAGGTAATTCGAAAAATAATGCAAATAGAGATGAAAGAATAACATATTTTGTTTGTCCAAAAAACCGACTGTCCAACCATACAAAATTGAGCCAATAGTTAAGAAAGAGCACAGAGATGAAATCCCACAGATGGCAAACCACTGTTGTAAGATGGTCAGGATGATCCCAATGAACAGCGTTAATGAGAATTAGAAAGAAAAAAATAATAAAGAAACTATAGCAATATGGAATGTTAAAAGTCTCTATAAGGATGGAAAACTGTAAAATCTAATACGAGAAATAAAATATAAAAAAATACTGATAACAGGATTAAGTGATGTGTGGTGAACGAGTAAGGATATGGAAGTAGGGATATGGATACACATGTGCTGTATTATTCTTGGGGAGAGAAGCATTTCAATGGAGTTGGGTTTCTAGTTGATAAGAGAGTGAATCATTTGATTGAAGGATGCATACCGATTTCCGACCGCATCATAACAATAAAACTAAATACCAAAACTATAAAAACAAACATCGAACAAGTATATGTACCCACAATGGACTACAGTGAAGCCGAATGTAATGGCTTCTATGATAAATTACAGGGTACATTAGACATGAACAAATATTGTGAACGAACAATAGTAATGGGCGACTTTAATGCCAAAGTTGGAAATGGAAAGGAAAATAAAATTATTAGAGATTTCGGAATCGGGAAAAGAAATAGTAGAGGAGAAATGCTAGTAAACTATTGTAAAGAAAACCTTATTGTCACAAACACTTCGTTTGAACACCATATTAGACGATTGCACACGTGGAAATCTCCAGGAGACTCAAATTGTAAAATTATAAAAAACCAAATAGATTATATTATTCTCATCAACGATAGACACAAAAATAATATAACTCATGTTGGCAAACGTCTGTATGAAACTTAAGAAAACTAAAACTAGTGCCAAATGCCAGAACACGCAGCTAGGCGAACTAAACGAGGATAGTAAAAGAGAAAATTTCAACGAAGAAATAAATGAAACCGTTCATAATATCATGGTTGATAAAAATTATAACGTAGATTATTGGTGCAGATTCTCTCTAATAATTAAAATATGCAATCCTCGAATCATCTAACACAGTCCTTAATAAAGAAACCAAAAACAAGAAACAAGAGTGGATGACGGAAAAAATACTACAATTAATGCTAGAAAGAAAAATATTTAAGAACGTTAATACTCAAAAATACAAAGAGATGCAATTGAAAATAGAAAAGGAAATTAAAAATGCTAAGAAAAGATGGATGAAAGAAAAACGTGAGGCTATTGAAACACTCGCAGCACTGCACAGATGGAAAACTGTATGAAAAAGGAAAAGAAGTCAGTGAAAATACCAAGAGAACACAGAAAATACGTAATATAGTAGATAAAAATCAATAGGTAGTTCGTAACTAAGATGAAGAAACCGACAGATGGTTAGAATATATTACAGATCTATTCCACGATGAGCGTAACTTTAAACATTCCTTTAATCAAAATAATGCCGAAGAAGAAAATTTGTATTGATTAAAAAGCAATTTGTATTGATGAGATTCCCGCCAAGTTTATGAAGGCTTTAAATGGTAAAAATAAGAAATCACTTTTAAAACTCGACATATACGAAACAAGTCCGCCTGCCAACATATTTCATACGAGCAATCTACCATCCAATTAAAAAAAAAATAATAATAACTCAAGGAAATGTGAAAACTATATTGTATAATAAGTATAACTCGTCATACGTCAAAAATACTTTAAAAAATTATCTGAAACAGGATCCAAAAAAGCTATCACAAGATATAAGTAATTTTCAAATAAGCTTAAAGGTGGGAATAGGCACACGAGAAGCTGTTTTCTCTCTAAAAACGATGATCGAACGTTCACTCGAATGCAACCAAAACACCTACGCATGAAGCATATTGATTGATAACCTCTATAACGCAGGAATTGATAGAAAAATATTTAAAAAAATAAAAAGCTTTTACTACAATCAACAAGCGACTGGGAATTGTGCAGCAAAACAAACACAATGGATCACAATAAAAAAAGAAGTGGGACGAGGCTATGTGCTATCACCCTTGTTATATAATCTCTATAGTGAACGAGTTATGAAGGAAGCATTAGAAGATCTAAATGAGGGAATCTCAGTTAATAAACAAATCATAAACAACATCCGATATGCAGACGACACCGTACTTTTAGCGGATTCACAAGAAAGAGAACAAAACCTAATTAATAATGTTTTAAAGTGCAGTGAACGGGCGGGTTTAAAAATTAAATTTAAAAAAAGGCGCTACGCAGGAGCTGCGTCAACTTAGCGAATTGCCTTAGAATACAAAAATAACTCTCTAGCGGTCAGAATTTTAGTGTGATCAAAATGAAATATCATATCAGGCATGATTTTAGTATTTGAAAAATTTAAATTTATTTATAGCCAACATACAACTATATACAACGATTAATAATAGTGTGCTATTGTAGTTTAAAAATACTATGGAAACGACAATCAAAATTGATATTTCAAAATTGAAACAAAATTTCAATAAAATATGTGTTTAGTTATTTTTTAGAAGTAAGGTATAGTTTCTGTGGAAATGAGAAAATCAACAACAATTTTTACCGACTCCAAAAAAAGAAAGAGGAAATTCTATTTTCGACTATATGTATTTTTTATAAATGTGTGTTCACCGATTTCTCTGTCAATTGTGGATCGATTTTGAAAACTATTGTGTTGTATGAAAGAATATACTCTCGAGGTGGTCCCATTGTCATCATTGTCATAATCTGATGAGGGGATCCCTTCAAACCGATCAATAGGTAGTCATACCAATAATAATATTTAATTAAAAGTAATGTAACAACTAACTGAGTTAATTGTTTGAATACCCAGTATATACTGCGTTGTATATTAATGATTGAATTCTTTAACAATTCTGAGAATTACTAATAATTCGCTTTCCGAGGAACATTTAATCACAAATTTTGAGAAAACTACTGAGTTTATGAAAAAAAATTTCAAACAAAAGTTGTTTTTTTTTAAATGAAAATTATGATTTGAAAAAATTTCAACCCTTTATCTCTTTTCGTTATTGAGTCATCGTGTCCACAGACAAGCAGACGGACATGTAGAAATGGCCGAATTTTATGCACACATATATCAAACATTCATCCCTACGATCAATATTTTTAAATAAAGTCGAAAATCGTAGAAAATCAAGTTTGCTACAATTAATTACTTGATCATTTTCTCAAACTCTAATGTGAACAGAGATATTTAGAATGTTAACTTTCAATCTTTAATTGTAAATATTTCTGTAAATATTAGTGTAACTGAAAAATGGTAAGAAACCAAATTACAGTAAAACTTAGTACCTACAACTTAACTGCTGATAAATTGTTCGATTTTTCAAATATTAAGGGAGATAGTCAAATTTTGTGTTTTGCCCTCCCTCTAAACCCCCATTTCCCTCGTCCGATTTTACTAATTAACGAACTTGACCTTTAGAATACCAAAAGCGCCTCAAATACCAAATTGCATTCCAATCGGAATAAAACTGTGTCCGCTAGAGCGTCGACAGACATTTTAAACAATCATTAATTGTAAATATTTCTGTAAATATCAGTGTAACAGAAAAATGATAAGACACAAAATTATAGTAAAACTTAGTACCTACAACTTAACTCCTGATAAATTTTCGACTTTTCAAATAGAATTTTTTTGGAAGCGGAATTTTTATGGGAGGAGGGAGAATTTTAAGGGTTTTTCTGGGAGGGGGGGTTTTTTTTTTGGGAGGTGAGTTTCTTTTTACTGCATTTTTGGTTTAAGAATAAGTGACTCGCTCTGCTCGACCCCGGGCTTTCTTACATGAAAAGAAGTGAAAAGCGCAGTTTTAGGGATGTTTTTCCTCATTTTAGGGATTGTGATGTAGGTTATGAAATTTTCGAGATTTTCTGTTAATTTGACTTTATTTCGGGTCGATTGGTGAAAATCCCATCATTCTACCATGAGTAGAAAAGGTCGCTTAGGGGGTGCTTTTCCCATTTTTTTGGGAGAAAGCGATGAAAGTTTGTAAGTTTTTTGAATTACTTTCTTAATTTGTAGCTATTTAGCGTCGAATCTTTCTAGCATGTTTACAAGAAAAGGGGTAGTTTTAGGGGTGTTTATCCCATTTGCGAAGGGTAACGATGGAATTTACGTTTTTAAAATAATCCAATTTTTTTAAACCCGTTCCACATCGAATGAAAAAACCTGATACTTCTAACGTGAATAGAAGTGAAAAAGGCAGTTTAAGGGGTGTTTTTCTATTGTCGGAGGTTTACGATGAAGGTAATGAAATTTTTCAAAGTAATCTGTTAATTTGACTTTAAAAAGAAAATCGCATCTCTCTAACATGAATTGAAGTGAAATGGCAATTTTACGTGTGTTTTTCCTATTTTCAAGGGTGGGACATTTTCAAAGTATTTAAAAATAAAAATGAAATGTTATGAAAAACGTAATTTTGGGGGGTGTTTTTTCGATTTTTTGGGAGGTTGCAATAAAAAATATTAAGTTTTTTGAAATAACTTCCTAATTTTTACCAATTTAGCGTCGATTGCAAAAAACTGCATCTTTCTACCATGTATAAAAAAAAGGTTGGTTTTAGAGGTGTTTTTCCCAAGTGCGAAGGGTTGTGATGGGAAAATTTTCTTCCTTCAAAAAATTTTGTTATTTGGAACCTGTTCCACGTCGAATGGAAAAAATCCGATCTTTCTATCATGAAAAGAAGTGAAAAGGTTTGTTTAAGGAATATTTTTCCCATTTTCTGTGGGATGGCGATGTAGGTAATAAAATTTTTCAAAATATTCTGTTAATTTGACGTTATTTCGGGTCGTTTAGTGAAAATCCCATCTTTCTAGCATCTATAGAACAGTAAAACGTAATTTTGTAGGATGTTTTTCCGATTTTCCGGGGGCTTGCACTGAAAAAATTGAACTTTACCACGTTCTGACATTTTTCAATTTTTGTTTTTTTATTAATAAAACAATTAAATGATAAATTTGAAAAAATTTCTTTGTTAAAAAATTAGTGTTATCCCTTTGAAGTATTCATAAGTAATGGTTACAATCGAACAAAATACATTCATAGTAAATATCATCCAATCAGAAAGGACTCTATACAAATATCAACGAATCAAAAGCATACATGGTTTATAATGTTAATTTTATTAAAACGAAAATTGTAAAAATTTCCTTTTTTTCCGATACAAATTTCCAGTTTTTACAATTTTCCCGTCGGTACGGAAAAATTGTATACCAACTTTACAGGATATCTGGAAGTATCGTAGAATATTGATCTCTTAATATTACACAATTCAGGGTGTTACCGCGAATTTTGCATTTTTGAAGTGAAATAACTTTTTAACCGTTTATTTCTTAACGAACAGCAAAAACTAGTTTTCCTATAATTCCCTAAATATTCCAAATTCGAAAAATCAGCACTGTAGCTCTTTTCGTTCAGAAGATATTTCGGGGTCAAATCACCTCTGATATTTCCTGTAGTAATAGAGTTAGAAGGCCAAATGTGTCCCTTATACTGTGCCTTGCGCATTGCCGTGTTCTAGATAAAATAGAAAAATATTAAAGAGAAAATATTTTTCTGTTTGAAAAAGAAAGGAGTTTTTTTTAATTGCAAAGAAAGAAGATAAAATAGTTTTGATTAATTTTTTTGCTTTAACAATAGTTCTTAAACTTTAAAAAAAAAAAATCAAAATCCAAAATTGGAAAAAATTATTTTGAAACAAAAATTACGTATAATTTTCATGTTTACAAAAATTTGTTGCATATTTTTTTCATCAAAACAAGTAAAAATTGTTTCCAAGAACATGAATATATAAAAAAGGTAATGAAATTATATATATACATGTTCAATTATTGTCAATTAAGATAAATTGAAGACATGTTAAAACAGTACACACATTAGTAATAATAATATAACTTATGTAAGTTTTGAATTTGAACTGGGTACTAACTAGTTTTTTTCTAGAGAATTCTATATTTTATAAGCAATATTTTTTTTTATTCGTCTAATCATGTTGTTGTTCTGCGGTATATAAGGCCGGAGCCTGACTTAATTCAAAGTCAGTTTAAAAATGTCTGTTAAGTTAGCATATCAATTCCTAGCATATCAATAAATATGTGAATATTTAGCATATCAATAGTTCTACAGTTCTTGCATATTTTTAATCATAGTTCTCATTATTTATGGTCAGAATGGTTATTAAAAAAAATGATATGCTAAGTTCACACTTGGATTATGATATGCTAGCCTTTTCGTAAGACTTACAGCGCTTATTATTTTTTTGTTGACAGTTCTCACGATGCACTTTATAGATCAAAAGAGTTCCCATTGATTAGAAAGCTGGATTGTTGCAAAAAAATTAATAACACATAATATATACAAGTAAATGCGATACGCTACGGCTACAAAGCGAGTTCCCAGCTCAAATAAATTTTTAACCGATAGTTCTCAATAAACTCATGACAGGTGATAAGAGTTCTGGACACTTGGTATTAAAAACACTTCAAAAAAAAACAAACAATAATTTTGGTCCAAGATCAAGATATGCTACGGCTAATTCATGAGTTCTGAGTTTGAATAATTTTTTATTCGATAATTCATATCGTACTCACGACAAGTGATCCAAGTTCTATGCACTCAGCAATAAATATACGATAAAGAAAATTAATAACAATAATTTTGGTCCAAGACCATGATATGCTACGGCTGATTAATTAGTTCCGGGTTCAAGTAATTTTTGATTTGATAATTATTATCGTACTCACGACATGTGATACCAGTTCTATGCACTCAGCAATAAATATAGGATAAAGAAAATTAATAACAATAACTTTGGTCCAAGATAATGATATGCTACGGCTAATTCATGAGTTCTGGGTATAAATAATTTTTATTCGATAATTCTTATCGTACTCACGATAAATGATACCAGTTCTATGCACTCAGCAATAAATATACGAGAAAAAAAAATTAATAACAATAATTTTGGTCCAAGATCATGATATGCTACGGCTAATTCATAAGTTACGGGTTCAAGTAATTTTTTATTCGATAATTCTTATCGTACTCACGACAAGTGATCGCAGTTCTATACACTCAGCAATAAATATACGATAAAAAAAATTAATAACAATAATTTTGGTCCAAAATCATGATATGCTACGGCTAATTCATAAGTTACGGGTTCAAGTAATTTTTTATTCGATAATTCTTATCGTACTTATGACAAGAGATACCAGTTCTATGAACTCTTTTAATTTTGCTTTATCAACTTTTTTTTAAGTTTTGCTTTATCAACTCTTCAATTTAAAACTCGCTCTGCTCGCAAGGGAGTTCCCCTCTTGACTTTGTGGCTCTGCGTCACATAATTTAACAGTACATGATTTGTAAAAAAAAAATACCGAAAAGTACTTGCTATTAGAGAATATATGAGGGGCTTTTTTTTTAGAGGATAATTTTTTTGAGGGTGCAATTTTTTTGGAAGAATTTGGATGGTTTTATTGTGGGGGCGGGGTTAGTTTTTTGGGGAGGTAGATTAAAGAGGGGGGGAGGCTGTGCATAGGTCTCATATTACCATTTTCGAGATGTAGCGATTAAAAAAATTTGGTTTTCCGAATTAACCGATTAATTTGCAGTTATTCTGCGTTTAATGCAAAAAACCGCATTTTTTTAGCATGTAAAGTAGTAAATGGGTAATTTTTGGGGACGTTTTTCCATTTTCAAGGTGATGGCGATGAAAAAATAAAGTTTGTGGAATAACCTCATTAGTTTGAAGAAATTCCCCACCAAACGCAAAAAAAGCTCTTTTGAGCATGAATAGAAGCTATAAGGGTAGCGAAGGGGATGCTTTTCCCATTTTTGAGGAGGTAGCGATAGAAAAATTGAAGTTTTTCGAATTATCTTCTTAATTTGTAGCTATTTAGCGTCGAATGCATAAAACAGCATGTTTCTACCATGAATAGAAGATAAATGGTAGTTTTGGGGGTGTTTTTCCCATTTGTGAGGGATTGCGATCGAAAAATTTACGGTTTTAAAAGAATTATATATATTATTTTGAACGTGTTCCACGTCGAACGGAAAAAACCCGATCTTTCTAACATAAATAGAAGTGAAAAGAGTAGTTTTTGGGATTTTTTTCCCATTTTCGGAAGGTTACAATAAAGGGAATGAAATGTTTCATAGTTTTCTGTTAGTTCGACTTTAGGTCGGGCTGATTGGTGAAAATATCATCTTTCTAGCATGTAGAGAAATGAAAAACGTAATTTTGGGAGTGTTTTTCGGATTTTCCGGGATAAAAAAATTAATTTGACTTTATTTTGGGTCGATTGGTGAAAATTTCATCTTTCTAGCATGTATAGAACAGAAAAACGTAATTTTGGGAGTTGTTTTTCCAATTTTCCGGGGGTTCGAAATAAAAAAATTGAATTTGACTGTATATCAGGTCGATTGGTGAATGTTCCATCTTTCTAGCATGTATAGAACAAAATAACATAATTTTTGGGGGTGTTTTACCGATTTTTCGGGGGGTTTTAACTAATAGTTTGTGGTTTTCCAATTTTTCCCGTCTGTTTCAAGTAATTTCGCGTCGAATGCAAAAACCGCATCTTTCTAGCATCTATAGAAGAAAAAGGAACCTTTTAGAGGTGTTTTATCATTGGCGAAGGGTTGTGATGAAAAAGTTTACGTTTTTTCAAATAATCCTGTGATTTTGAACCGGTTCCACGTCTAATGGAAAAAACCCGATCGTTTTAACATGAATAGAAGTGTAAAGGGCAATTTTAGGGGCCTTTTCCCCATTTTCGGAGAGGTTGCGATGAAATTTATGCAATTTTTCAAAGTATTCTGTTAATTTGACTTTATTTCGCGTCAATTAGTGAAAAGTCTATCTTTCTAGCATTTATAGAACAGAAAAACGTAGTTTTGGGGGATGTTTTGCCGATTTTCCGGGGGGTTGAAATAAAAAATTAAATTTGACTTTATTTCGGGTCGTTTGGTGAAAATTTGATCTTTCTAGCAGGTATAGAACAGAAAAACGTATTTTTTAAAATGTTTTTCCGATTTTCCAGGGGGTTGCAATGAAAAAATTGTAGTTTTCCGATTTTTCCCATCGGTTTCAAGTAATTTCGCGTCGAATGTTAAAAACCGCATCTTTCTAGCATGTCTAGAAGTGGGTTAGGTTTTGTATAGATGAGTCAGTCAGTCAGTCAGTCAGCTTCACTTGTGAGTGTATAGTATATTAGATTAAAAATTAATTTAAAAAAATCAATTTTGCAAAAAGTAATATTAAATTCGAAAACAGGAATCTGGAAAATATAAAATCATGAACAGATAATATATAAACATTTATTGTTCAAATAATTTGTTTGAACACATCATTTACTCAAAATCAATGTCAAATATATAATAAGCGACCTGAAAACCGTATAAAAATATATACAGCTTACATAATAACATTTATTGCTGGAACAAATTTTTTAAACATATTCTTTTTTCAAAAATAATGTCAAATACGTATTCAGCGACTGAAAAAACATAAAACTGTATACAGCTTACATATTAACATTTATTATTCGAGCAATTTATTTAAACAAATTATTTTCTCATCAAACATATCAAATAGGTAATCAACGACCTGGAAAACATACAAAATCATATACAGCTTACATATTAACATTTATTGTTAAAACAATTTGCCTAAACTAATTAATTTAGCAAAAATAATGTTAAATTCGTAATCAACGACCTGAAAAATATATAAATTCATATACAACTTTCATATGACGATTTATTGTTTAAATAATTTGTTTAGATAATATTTTTGAATTCTCACTTGCGCGCTGACCGTGTGTTATACACTGTCCCCCTCTTTCATTCACTTGACGCGCCTGCGTAAGCCTGGAACATAGTGGACGCTTCACCGAACCTGCTTGCAGCTTTCCCCACTTTTCTCTATTCCCCCACTTTCCAGCGGTTGCCCTATAAGCGGTGGGGAGAGACTCGATCTGGTGAGCGAGAACAAGTGAACGAGCATTTCCACACTCGCCCGTATGGGCATCTGTATGCATTGAAAATGTCCGATCATCAGAGCGCTTACGATAAAAAAATTTTGGAAGAGATTTTACGAAGACCTGAATGTTGTCCTCTCACTGGCAAGGGTCAAGTCCTCTATCCATCTCACGATGTATTTAAATTAATTTCCAAATTAATGTTTGAAAAAGGGTCGTCGATATCCCCGAAATACGTGCACACAATTATTAGTAATAATCGCCACGGGTTTTAACAATTAGTTCTCGACGTGAAAAATATAAAAATCGACAACACTGTATTATCCAACGATAACTACAGTCACACTTCAGATATGACACCGAATGATTCTCTCTCAGACAATCCATCACCGATCACATTTAATATTGTTCTCTCTGCCGAAATGTGGCACAACATGAGACCCGAAGAAAAAAAATACGGTTCCCGTATTTATTGGAAGTTACGAACCGGATGGTCCGACATAATTGCGAAAGAGATTTGGACACAGAAACACATTGATTGCGTTTTTTCATTCAAAAATAATACCGTGCAAAAATCTGCCACAGCTCGGTGTTTTCTCACTTTCTTCGGGCATTGTGTCGAATGCAAAGCAAAAATCGAAGGTAGATTGCTGAAAGAACCGCCAAAAAAAATTGACGTTATCTTGAAATGCGAAATTACCGGCATAAATCCAGGCATGCACACGAATAAGAAGCGAAGGCAACTGAGAGGTGATTGCCGAAAAAAAGTTGCAGACAAACTAATAAATTGCAAAAAGAGAGCAATTATATAACGTGGCGAAGAGGTACGAAGATACAAAACGTTCGGTGGAAAAAATCCACCAATTGTACCAAGCACCAACAATTTGCGACAAGCAAAGCAATAACGCCTAATGACTACATATGGTCTGAAATTCGCAAATCCCGTTCTCAATTTGCTACACAATTCTCGTCACGGCCGATATGCTGGCTGCATCCATTATATTGGGTTGTTAAAATTTCATTGCATTTACTGGCGATCTGAACAAATGCAAATGTATCGAGCTCGCTGTAGCAAAGATGTGCATGCAACATTTGCATTGGATGCTACAGGCAGTATTGTTAAACGCGACAAAATGCATGAACCGCATATATTTTTGTATCAAACGGTTCTAGTTACCCAAGAAGAAAGTTTCCCTGCCTTCCTAATGCTAACAGCAGATCATAGATCGTTGAATATAGCACAATTCCTGAGACAAATTCTTGCTGCTAAGGCGCCTATTCCGTCCATTGTTGTCACGGATTTTGGATGGGCCTTATTGATAGCAGTTTTGGAAATATTCGGTAAATGTTCGACCTTCTCAGAATATTTAAACAAGTGCTATAATGCCGCGACTCAAAAATCTTCATCCTTGCCTGGATCGTATATCAGGTTAGATATCTGTCATTTCGTTGCCATGGTATCACGCAGGAAATGCTTGCAAGGAAAGGACAAATATCTCGTACGGCACTTTTATCTTCGCTGTATTTCTCAAGCGTGCCATATGACAGATATGACCGAATTATCAATTTTCATCGAGTCTATTCTCTCCGTGGCTCTCAGCAAATTCATCGGATGTACATCTGATGGCAGAATCCTCGATTCCGAACCTCAAATTTGTTTTCTAAACGGTAAAATCAAAGGCGTGACAATAGAAAAGGATGAAAACGAATCAGAACATCCTGAAAGGGACATACATGAAACATTCGAAGATGGGATGGACCAATTTCGTGACAATGAAAGTCCTGACTCAGGCTGGAAAGGGTGGATAAACGATATCTATAACACAGCCGAAAACGTTTCAAGAAGATGTCTATCAGGTCAAACCATCAATGCCCGTTTCAGCGAAGAATTCGCTGAAAAATTCAGAAATGCCTTCTTCCATACGTTGCTTTGTGGACTGGCGTTATGCGTCCCGTTTTTCGGAGAGGACCTCCAATAGCAACATCAGCAGCTATCGAATCAGAATTTTGCGATCTGAAACATCGCTGCTTCAATGGAGAGTTGCCAATGCGAGTTGATCGGTTTATTTTAGACCATCTGAATCATATCGATAATAAACTGTCATTAGCATGCAATGAGAATGACTTGAAATTAAACGACAATACTGACAGCCTCGAAATCCTCTCCGTAAAAGAAAAATCAAAAAGAGTTTCGATAGAAATATCATCGACATTTACGATATCGTTCAGTGCACACCATGAGATTGCACATAGTACTCCTAACAACTCATATAACGATATTGAAAAGAACAACGTCCAAGACAGTATGTCAAGTTTGGAAAAAGAAAATCTGGATTTTGGTTGCGAACTTCATAACCAAACTTTTGAAGTTAACGAGGAAAAGGGAACATTAAACGAGAACGTAAGTTGGATGGATTCACACATGAATGTACGGGTATCCGATAAGGACAATCCAAGCGTGAACCATGACAGTTTTCATGCTACGGATGACTGGACAGTTCAAAAAAACTGGCGTGGTTTGAATACAAAGATTGTGACTATCCATGAATAAGTTCCACCAAAAAGAAAACGCTCAAAATCGTCGTATTTAAACATCTGCCCCGAATGGGATTTTCTGAAGGATAGCAAAACTGGACATGTCCCGATTTTTTCCAATGGAAATGTTGTCGCCCCTGTAGACAACGATAAAATAAAATTAATCGTCAGTCAAACTTGTGCGTTTGATTCGATTTTCCAGCTATTTCTTACCGCAATTGTGACCAATCCAGTGTATCAGGAAATAATGAAATCATCAAGTTGTCGCTTCGTGCCATTGGCTTCAACAGATAAAAGATACACACGAAACGTAGAGAAAATCGAGGCAAACTGCAATGCTGCACATCTCGCCCAAATCATTTTTGCAGATGAACCGAGTTATTCGTACCGAATCATTTGTGAGTGCGGAAATACCAATGGAAATAAGTACGGGTTATCGGACGTTAACGTCGGTATCATTCTTCGCGATGGAATAGGAAAAATTCAGGAAGCAATCGATGATAACTCGGGAGATACAAGAACATGCTTTAAATGCAAAAAATCGATCAAAAATATTAAAGAATATGGATCTCACTGGTTCATTGACACAAGTGTGCTGACAGACTCTACTATGAAGGTCCAAGCAAATGCACTTTGCAGTCGATACAGACAACTGTCACAGTAGGTGTCAAAAAGTATCAGTTGGTAGGTATCGTCGATTACCTTAGAGGTTGCGAGCATTACGTCGCGTACGCACTAGTAGGTACACTAGTGGTACGAATTTGATGACTTGCTGGCAGAACGTACTCCGACAAATTCGACAAAAGAAGTACAGCCACATGTACTTATGTATGCTGTATGCGCGTTTGGTCCGTAACTAATCCCAATGACTTGAAAAGTTTCGATCGTATTGTACGCAATGCATCATTGAGAAGTTAAGTTTTCCACTTTTTTGAAAATTACAAATACAGGGATAATTCATGGTTTTGTTCGGATGATACAATTCTAGTCAGAAATAACAAAATCGAGCGGCAAAACTCTGATCATTGAAAGAACACTTGAATAAAACAAACATAAAAAATCACCAAAAATCATCACAAATTGGGAAAAAAGAAAAAGTTGATCTCAAAGTGAATACAATGTGCAAAATAATTACGAGATTAAAGAATTTATTATAAGTATTAATAAATAAATATTGGAATTTATTGAAGAAAGAATTAAGGGTATATACATTTAAGAATAGATTTTAAGGAAGTGAAAAACACAAATCAGCAGAAAATATAAGTTTTAAACGATTGGAAAAAAAATTCAAGATGGAATCTTAATGAACACAAAGAAATGAGACTTAATTAAAAATACGTTCAGAAAATTTAATTTGAAAAAACTTGAAAAGAAAAAAGTTAAAGGAAGATTATAGAGATGGATACTGAAGAAAAATTTAAAGAAAAACAAACCGGATGAAAATAAAAAATCTGAAAAAAAGTAGATTTTACAAACGGAACGGGAATACTCGAGATGTTTAATGTTTAGGAAAATTCATCATGATCAAAACGAAATAAAAATGGAAAAAAATAGATTAAGTGAAAATATTGTAAACGTATTTTAAAAATAAGAACAGAAGTTAAAACTAGAATAGTAAGACAAATACTGAAGTGTGATTGAAAAAAAAAAGAAGGAAAAAACACGAGCAAAAAAATGATAAAATAACAGAAAAATTGAGAGAGAAAAAAAACAAAAAAATTTTCAAAAATTAAAAAAAAAAAAAAACTTTAATAAACAACAAAGAGCCAGTTCTCAACACGTCCACGTCGTTGGTTCCGGATTGCGCTAAGATTGAGAAAAACAACTTAAATAATATTTTTACTTAAACTGATGGAGATGAATATTCGTCAAGCCTATGTCGCCAGGGAACAATTTAATACTATAAAGTACCGCCTGAAAATGTGTGTGACCAGTGCCGTAGCAAATCACGATAGAAAAGAAAAATCATTATTTTTAAGGTACGTTGGTGCCCATAATAACAATAATATGTTCAAAGTGAAGGTAGAATCATCAAATATAAATTTCAAGAGATAATTGAATGAAAAGTAGCCTAAAAGATCTTGAACACCGTTGTGACATGTAAAAAGAATTGGAAATTATATAGCCAACTCCATATTTGAGATATTCATTGTTGGAATTGACTACTTTTAACATAGGCTGTTATAGAAGATTTCGAAAAGTGCCGAATTTCAATGGTAAATATCCCGGGTTTTTGTTGATCAGGATTTCGCAAATTTTTTACACCGTTTTAGTAAACTTATTGAAAACCTTTGTGCAATTGAATAGTAAAAAATCTTGGGCTGTCGAACAGCATCCAACTAACTTAACTGTAATTATCGAATACTTAATTCCGAGTGAATAAAACTTTTATCGCTCGACTTAAATACGATGAAAACTATCAAATGAATACTGATTCGAGCCCGAGAGTGATCAAATTGGCCTAGCATATCATAATCATGGAGAAAAATTAGTGTTGTTAATTTTTTTTTTCGTTTATTCAATGTTGAAAGCATACAACTCTGCTCTCTTGTCACGAATGCAATAAAAACCATTAAATAGAAAATTATTTGCACTCCGAACTCATATAATAGCCGTAGCATATCATGATCTTGGACCAAAAATATTGTTATGAATTTTTTTTGTCGTATATTTATTGCTGAGTGCATAGAACTGGTATCACTTGTGAGTACGATAAGAATTATCGAATAAAAAATTATTCAAACCCAGAACTCATGAATTAGCCGTAGCATATCATGATCTTGGATCAAAATTATTGTTATTAATTTTTTTTATCGTATATTTATTGCTGAGTGCATAGAACTCGGATCACTTGTCGTGAGTACGATAAGAATTATCGAATAAAAAATTACTTGAACCCGGAACTAATGAATTAGCCGTAGCATATCATTATCTTGGACCAAAGTTATTGTTATTAATTTTCTTTATCCTATATTTATTGCTGAGTGCATAGAACTGGTATCAATTGTCGTGAGTACGATAAGAATTATCGAATAAAAAATTACTTGAACCCGGAACTAATAAATTAACCGTAGCATATCTTGATCTTGGACCAAAATTATTGTTATTAATTTTCTTTATCGTATATTTATTGCTGAGTGCATAGAACTGGTATCACTTGTCGTGAGTACCATAAGAATTATCGAATAAAAAATTACTTGAACCCGTAACTTATGAATTAGCCGTAACATATCATGATCTTGGACCAAAATTATTGTTATTAATTTTTTTATCGTATATTTATTGCTGAGTGCATAGAACTCGGATCACTTGTCGTGAGTACGATACGAATTATCGAATAAACAAGTAATGTAACAACTAACTGAGTTAATTGTTTGAATACCCAGTATATACTGAGTTGTATATACTTTGTATTGTTAATATTTCTGCCTATTCAATGTTTATGAAATATGAATTATCCAAAAATCAGCACTGTTGCTGGTTTCGTTCAGAAGATATTTCGGGGTCACATTATCTATGATATTTCCTGTAGTAATAGCACTGTAAGTGAGAAGTCCAAATGCCCCTTAAACTCGGCCTTGCGCACTATCGTGCTCTAGATTTGAAAATGTTTGTTTTGTGTTAATAATTAATATTGAAACAGTAAGAATGTTCATGCATTTAAAAAAAATTGATATTAATGTTCTTGCGATTTTTACATATTTAAATATTGAGTTATATAATTGAGTTAAACAACGCAACCGACTGTTAACGCAAAGCGTTGTTCAACGCGAGCCGTTAGGTGACGCGAAAAGTTAGTCAACGCGATGATTTAGAAAATTAACGGAAAGCGTTGGTAAACGTAAAGCGTTGGTAAACACAAAGCGTTAACAAACGCGAAACGTAAGCTAAAGCGAACCGTAAGTCAGCCAACGCGAAGCGTTGGTCAATGAGAGGCGTTGGTCAATAGGAAGTGATATGTCAACGCGAAACGTTTGTAAACGCGAAACGTGAACTTAATCGAACCGTTATTCAGCCAACGCGAAGCGTTGGTCAATGAGAAGCGTTAGTTATCCAAAGCGGAGCGTCAGAGATTCGCGAAGCGTGATTTCACGTGAATCGTTAACCAACGAGAAACGTAAGCTAAAGTGAACCATAAATCGGCCAACGCGAAGCGTTGGTCAATGAGAAGCGTTCGGCAATAGGAAGTGTGCGTTTACCAACGAAATGCGCTTACCAACGCGAAACGTAAGCTAAATGGAACCATAAGTAAGCCAACGCGAAGCGTTGGTTAATGAGAAGCGTTCGTCAATGAGAAGCGTTCGTCAATAGGAAGTGTGCGTTTACCAACGCAATGCCCTTGCCAACGCGAAACGTAAGCTAAATGGAACCATAAGTAAGCCAACGCGAAGCGTTGGTTAATGAGAAGCGTTAGTTATTCAAAGCAAAGCGTCGGTGATTCGCTTTGGTGATTCGCGAATCGTTAACAAACGCTAAGCGTTAACCAACGCGAAACGTAAGCTTAAGTAAATCGTAAGTCATCCAAGCGTTGGTCAATGAGAAGCGTTAGTCAATAAGAAGCGTAAGGTCAACGCGAAGCGTTAGTTAATCAACGCGATGCGTTTGTTAATCAACTCAAAGCGTTAGTTAATCAACGCGAAGCGTTAGTTAATCAACGCGAAGCGTTAGTTAATCAACGCGAAGCGTTAGTTATTCATTGCGAAGCGTTAGTTAATCAACGCGAAGCGTTAGTTTATCAACGCGAAGCGATAGTTAATTAACGCGAAGCGTTAGTTAATCAACGCGAAGCGTTAGATAATCAACGCGAAGCGTTAGTTAATCAACGCGAAGCGTTAGTTAATCAACGCGAAGCGTTAGATAATCAACGCGAAGCGTTAGTTAATCAACGCGAAACGTTAGATAATCAACGCGAAGCGTTAGTTAATTAACGCGAAACGTTAGTTAATCAACGCGAAGCGTAAGTTAATCAACGCGAGGCGTTAGTTAATCAACGCGAAGCGTTAGTCAATCAACGCGAAGCGTTAGATAATCAACGCGAAGCGTTAGTTAATCAACGCGAAGCGTTAGTTAGTCAACGCGAAGCGATAGTTTATCAACGCGAAGCGTTAGTTAATCAACGCGAAGCGTTAGCTTATCATCGCGAAGCGTTAGTTAATCAACGCGAATAGTTAGTTAATCAACGCGAAGCGCTAGGTAATCAACGCGAAGCGTTAGTTAATTAACGCGAAGCGTTAGTTAATCAACACGAAGCGTCAGTTAATCAATGCGAAGCGTCGGTTAATCAACGCGAAGCGTTAGTTAATCAACGCGAAGCGTTAGTTAATCAACGTGAAGCGTTAGTTAATTAACGCGAAGCGTTAGTTAATTAACGCGAAGCGTTAGTTAATCAACGCGAAGCGTTAGTTAATCAACGCGATGCGTTAGTTAATCAACGTGAAGCGGTAGTTAGTCAACGCGAAGCGTTAGTTTATCAACGCGAAGCGTTTGTTAATCAACGCGAAGCGTTAGTTAATCAACGCGAAGCGTTAGATAATCAACGCGAAGCGTTAGTTAATCAACGCGAAGCGTTCGTTAATTAACGCGAAGCGTTAGTTAATCAACGCGAAGCGTTAGTTAATTAACGCGAGGCGTTAGTTAATCAACGCGAAGCGTTAGTCAATCAACGCGAAGCGTTAGATAATCAACGCGAAGCGTTAGATAATCAACGCGAAGCGTTAGTTAGTCAACGCGAAGCGATAGTTTATCAACGCGAAGCGTTAGTTAATCAACGCGAAGCGTTAGCTTATCATCGCGAAGCGTTAGTTAATCAACGCGAACAGTTAGTTAATCAACGCGAAGCGCTAGGTAATCAACGCGAAGCGTTAGTTAATCAACGCGAAGCGCTAGTTTATCAACGCGAAGCGTTAGCTAATCATCGCGAATCGTTAGTTAATCAACGCGAAGCGATAGATAATCAACGCGAAGTGTTAGTAAATCAACGCAAAGCGTTAGTTAATCAACGCGAAGCGTTAGATAATCAACGCGAAGCGTTAGTTAATCAATGCGAAGCGTTAGTTAATCAACGCGAAGCGATAGTTAATCAACGCGAAGCGTTAGTTAATCAACGCAAAGCGTTAGTTAATCAACGCGAAGCGTTAATCAACGCGAAGCGTTAGTTAGTCAACGCGAAGCGTTAGATAATCAACGCGAAGCGTTAGTTAATCAATGCGAAGCGTTAGTTAATCAACGCGAAGCGATAGTTAATCAACGCGAAGCGTTAGTTAATCAACGCGAAGCATTAGTTAATCAACGCGAAGCGTTAGTTAATCAACGCGAAGCGTTAATCAACGCGAAGCGTTAATCAACGCGAAGCGTTAGTTAGTCATCGCGAAGCGTTAGTTTATCAACGCGAAGCGTTAGTTTATCAACGCGAAGCGTTAGTTAATCAACGCGAATCGTTAGTTAATCAACGCGAAGCGTTAGTAAATCAACACGAAACGTTAGTTAATCAACGCGAAACGTTAGTTAATGAAAGCGAAGCGTTAGTTAATCAACGCGAAACGATAGTTAATCAGTGCGAAGCGTTAGTTAATCAACGCAAAGCGAAATGTAAGCTAAAGCGAACCATAAACCACCCAACACGAAGCGTATCTTAATGAGAAGCGTAAGTCAATAGGAAGCGTTAGGTCAACGCGAAGCGTTAGTGAACGCGGAGCGTTAGCAAAGCGTTTACCAAGGCGAAACGTACACTGCAGCGAACCATAAGTCAGGCAACGCGAAGCGTTGGTCAATTAGAAGCGGTAGTTATTAAAGTGTATAATTGACCAACACAAAGTGTTAACCAACGCGAAACGTAAGCTAAAGCGCACCGAAAGTCAGAAATGCGAAGCGTTGGTCAATGAGAAGCGTTAGTTATTCAAAGTGAATCGTCCGGGATTTGCTTTGTTGATTCGCGAAGCGTGATTTCACGTGAATACTTAACCAACGCGAAATGTTAGCTATAATGAAACGTAAGTCAGCGAAGCGTCCGGCAACGCGAAGCTGGTCAATGAGTAGCGTTAGTCAATAGGAAGTGTAAGGTCAACGCGAAGCTTTGGTAAACTCAATACGTTTACTAACGCGAAACGCAAGCTAAAGCGAACCGTAAGTCAGCCAACGCGAAGCGTTGTTTAATGCGAAGCGTTAGTTATTCAAAGCGAAGCGTGATTTCATGCGAACCGTTAAACAATTCACAGCGTTAACCAACGCGAACCGTAAGCTAAAGCAAGCCGTAAGTCAGCGAACGCGAAGCGTTGGTCAATGAGAACCGTTAATCAGTAAGAAGTGTTAGGTCAAGGCTTTGCGTTTACCAACGCGAAACGTAAGCTATAGCGTACCGTATTCAAAGCGAAGCGTCAATGAGCAGTGTTAGTCAATAGGAAGTGTAAGGTCAACGCCAAGAAATAGCCGATGCTATATATATATATATATATATATATATATATATATATACATATATATATATATATAAATATATTTATACATTTATATATATATATATATGTATATATGTATAAATATATATATATATAAATATATTTATACATTTATATATATATATATATATATATATATATATGTATATATGTATAAATATATATAAATATATATATATATATATATATATTTAAATATATATATATATATATATATATGTATATATATGTATATATATATATATATATAAGCGTTACAAAGTCGGGACTAAACTTAATATACATTGTATATTTAAATATACAGGGTATGAAAATAGTATGTACGGTTGTTATGTATACCTACGGGTCTATGGAGACCATGCCATCATTCGCCTTTCAATTGTATTTCACATTTTTTCAACTTTGAGGACAAATTATGAAAAAAATGTTGACTTTATTAAAAAAGTTTTCAAACAAAAGTTGTTTATTTTGAAGAGAAAAAGATTTTTTGTTTTCAAATTTTTTTCTATCTCTTACGGTTTCAAAGATATAAATTTTCCCCCCTGGCGGGGGAATCGCGTTTCGATTTTGCCTATTAACGAACTTGACCTTACTTTTTTGCTCTAGAACATACACAAAAATTTTCAGCTCGTTATCTCTTTTCGTTCTTGAGTTATCGTGTTCACAGACGGACAGACAGACGAATTAGGCCGAATTAGGCAATTTTATTAATACCTTTGTGAAGCATTTTTGTCGAGGATTAATATTTTCAAGCGTTACAAAGTCATGACTAAACTTAATATACATTGTATATTTACATATACAGGGTATGAAAATAGTATGTACGGTTGTTATGTATACCTACGGGTCCATGGAGACCATGCCTTCATTCGCCTATCTATTGTATTTCTCAATTTCAACTTTGAGGACATATTTTGAGAAAAATATTGAGTTTATGAAAAAAAATTTCAAACAAAAGTTGTTTATTTTGAAGAGAAAAAGATTTTTTGTTTTCAAATTTTTTTGTATCTCTTACGGTTTCAAAGATATAAATTTTCCCCCCTGGCGGGGGAATCGCGTTTCGATTTTGCCTATTAACGAACTTGACCTTACTTTTTTGCTCTAGAACATACACAAAAATTTTCAGCTCGTTATCTCTTTTCGTTCTTGAGTTATCGTGTTCACAGACGGACAGACAGACGAATTAGGCCGAATTAGGCAATTTTATTAATACCTTTGTGAAGCATTTTTGTCGAGGATTAATATTTTCAAGCGTTACAAAGTCATGACTAAACTTAATATACATTGTATATTTACATATACAGGGTATGAAAATAGTATGTACGGTTGTTATGTATACCTACGGGTCCATGGAGACCATGCCTTCATTCGCCTATCTATTGTATTTCTCAATTTCAACTTTGAGGACATATTTTGAGAAAAATATTGAGTTTATGAAAAAAAATTTCAAACAAAAGTTGTTTATTTTGAAGAGAAAAAGATTTTTTGTTTTCAAATTTTTTTGTATCTCTTACGGTTTCAAAGATATAAATTTTCCCCCCTGGCGGGGGGAATCGCGTTTCGATTTTGCCCATTAACAAACTTGACCTTACTTTTTTGCTCTAGAACATACACAAAAATTTTCAGCTCGTTATCTCTTTTCGTTCTTGAGTTATCGTGTTCACAAACGGACGGACAGACGAATTAGGCCGAATTAGGCAATTTTATGAATACCTTTGTGAAGCATTTTTGTCAAGGATTAATATTTTCAAGCGTTACAAATTCGGGACTAAACTTAATATACATTGTATATTTACATATACAGGGTATGGAAACAGTATGTACGGTTGTTATGTATACCTACGGGTCCATGGAGACCATGCCATCATTCGCCTTTCAATTGTATTTCACATTTTTTCAACTTTGAGGACAAATTATGAAAAAACTGTTGACTTTATTAAAAAAGTTTTCAAACAAAAGTTGTTTCTTTTAAAAAGAAGAAGATTTTTTTAACAAATTTTTTTTCTATCTCTTACGGTTTCAAAGATATAAATTTTCCCTCCTGGCGGGGGGAAACATTTTCCGATTTTGCCCATTAACGAACTTGACCTTACTTTTTTGCTCTAGAACACACAAAAAAAATTTCAGCTCGGTATCTCTTTTCGTTCATGAGTTATCGGGTTCACAGACGGACAGACGGACAGACGGACAGACGGACAGACGGACATGCCGAAATGGCCGAATTAGGCAATTTTATGAATACCTTTGTGAATCATTTTTGTCAAGGATTAATATTTTCAAGCGTTACAAAGTCGGGACTAAACTTAATATACCCTTGTATATTTACAAATATACTGGGTATAAAAATTATTCAAACCCAGAACTCATGAATTAGCCGTAGCATATCATGATCATGGACCAAAATTATTGTTTTTATTTTTTTATGAAGTTGTTTTAATACAATGTGTCCAGAACTCTTATCGCCTGTCATGAGAATATTGAGAACTATCGGTTAAAAATTTATTTGAGCTGGTAACTCGCTTTGTAGCCATAGAGTCTCGCATTTACTTGTATATATTATGTGTTATTAATTTTTTTGCAACAATCCAGCTTTCTAATCAGTGGGAACTTTTTTGATCTATGAAGTGCATCATGAGAACTATCAACAAAAAATAATAAGCGCTGTAAGTCTTACGAAAAGGCTAGCATATCATAATCCAAGTGTGAACTTAGCATATCATTTTTTTAATAACCATTTTCTGACCATAAATATTGAGAACTATGATTAAAAATATGCAAGAACTGTAGAACTATTGTGCATGCAAATGGAACTTCACATATTTATTGATATGCTAGGAATTGATATGCTAACTTAACAGACATGTTTAAAACGAGTAATTGTTCGACTAATACTCAGTTTTAAAAAAAGCGATTGTTCGATTAAGTCAGTTGAAATTTTACGCTGTTCAGTTTAAAGTAAACCATTCTTGGGTTAAAATAATCAAAGATATAAATTAAAATTTGTTGAAAAAAAATTAAATTTGAAATTCGTTTTTTTTTTAAATCAAATAAAGTCTGGTCTGAATCAATAAAAAAATTTTTTAATTTCATTTATTTTTCAAAAAGTGCTATGTCCAAATTGACATAGATTTAGTATTATTTTACTAATATTTGTGTTTTCTTTTTGTGTCGAGTATCAGAATCTGTTGTAGGTTCGACAGCGTTCGTTTTGAAGGCTAAACAGAACCAAAATACCGCAACAATGCTTGTTAAGGAGAAAATATTATATTAAGGTTATCTCCGAAAACTAGCAAGAGATGGAGCAATAATGATGACCGTTTCCCAGTCCTCAGACATGAATACAGAAGCATTCGTGATGTCAAAGATGCAGCTATTTAGAAGGGTGCAGGCCGACAGGAATATTTAGGACGTGCTGCCAATAATATTAAATTTATTACAAGACAGCATACATCCATTGGTAAAAATTACAAATCCGAGATCAGTGGACGAGTTACGCACCACGGCTTAAACACTTGTCAAAGAGCCAGGAACAATGACGGAGGAAATTGGTTCTGGAATAAACATGAACCTCCACAAAACCGCACAACATTGGCGTGAACAACAACAATCACCTGTTGATTTATCGACAATGGAGACCAATAACTCACACCAGAATGGGCCAATTGTGAAAGTTGATGTGCGTGGTAAATCAATATTGCACCCTGTCAGAGGTAGTACAGGGACTGGAACCACATGCAATAATACTTTCAAGATTCTTGAGAAAATGTGCATGGATGTGAAGATATCAAGAATGAGGTTCAATATTAAAGTAATGGTTGTACCTGGCCTACGGAATCACTTAATACTTGGTCACGAGTTTTTAATGAAAAATGTCGTATTTATAGATTACCGGAGTAGTATTATTTACTTGGGATGTGATAAGAGAATACATATTGCTTGCAGAAAACCTGATGGAGCAAATAGAGAAATGGCAGCAATCAACGACGCATTGGGCAAGTTACAATTAAAAAACACCTCGAGAACCAAGAACAGTTAAAAATGTCGTTCGGCAACATCCCAGCGTTTTCGGCAAAGTTGACAGTTAAATTGAGACCATACCCGTATAATAACATAAAGAAACGGGTCCTGGAAGAGATGAAAGTCGATGGCGTTATAGAACCATGCACATCGCCTTGCCCGCATACGTCATATTACCGAAAAAGGATGGAACTTTTCGATTGTGCGTCGATTATATAAAATTGAACAATATTACAGAAATCAGTAAGTTTCCGATTTCAGATCTGCAAGAGATGTTGAGAGAATTAAATGGTGCCAAAATATTTTCTACAGATCTTCAGTCTGATTATTGGCAAATCGAAATGGAGCCACAATCAAAAGAATACACAGCATTTACCACCCCAGGAGGTCTCTATCAATTCCACGTCATGCCGTTTAGATTTATGAACCCTCCTGCTAAGGTCCAGAGTTTAATGAACGAAGTACTATCTGGATACATAGAAGATTTCTGCCAAGTTTACCTGGATGACATTCTCTATACAGTCAATCAGTCAAGGAACATTTAAAACACCTGGATCTTGTACTTGAAAGGCTAGAACAACATGGGTGAGCTTGTAAACCAAGCAAATGTGTCATTGGCAGCAACAAAGACTTAAATACTAGGGACACATTTTGAGCGAAAACGGCAGAAGCAGAGAAGAAGAAAAGAATGAAGGTATCAGTTATCATACTGTACCAAGAACACGAATAAAATTTCAAATTTGCCCCAATACCTAGATCAGTATTTGCATTAATACGAATTTCGACTACAAAGTAGTCATCATCAGTATAAATAAGCTAGTCGTAATTTACTCTTTGACACTTAGAAATATATAGTAAATCGAAATCAATAGACAAAAGTAAAAATAAATAAAAAATTTAACAAAAGAAATCAAAATATTATAAATTTTATTGAAATTACTCTTGTTACAATTTCTTTCATTCAAGTTTACTCTTGTTAACATCAGTTTTACAAAAATTACTCTTATATTGTCGCAGGATATATTATTCGTTGCTAATTTGGTGACAGTTTCACGACGTTGCTTGGTTTTACCTAGCTTATATTTGTTTGGTCGACGTTTAACACTATTTTAATATCGCCCTTCATTGATGCTGAGTATGCGTTTTGATTAAATTTTGATTAAATCTTCATTTTGAACCGGTCCATTGTCTAAATTCATAATATTTCTTTTGAATTTCTGAATGTAAATGCTTTCGTATTTTACGGATCATGTTGTTTATTAATTTTGGATTGTAGTCGTTAAATATTGCAATGTGTTTAATATGCTGGATCTCATTAAACAATTTTTTCTCGGCATTGGTACTTTCAGTAATCTATTTATTAAAAAGTAAAATATGGCTAGTTTGATAACTTTTTTACATTTATAATTTTGATCTGATATCTTCTTCATATATTACAAGTATATATACCAAGAGAGAAGACCAAGTTTATATTATGCGGTATGCTATAAGTATGTACATGGTGTAGTAAAATGATGTCATTTTGAGGGAAAATAGGTGGTCTTTATATACCATTCAAACCTATATACGAGTACCCAAACTACCTGTATACCCAGTATATCTATACTCAACAGTATACCACATATCTCGTTTAGTGTTGACCACATAAACCCTATCCACCAAAAGTTTTTATCGCAGCATATGTTCCTGATCCTTATTAGTTGGTGTAATGTAGACGCCAAAAATAGTATTATATACATCACAAATATATTGTCCAAGAAAGAAAATATTCCCGAAAATGTTTAGAATTGAGGGCCTTGATGAAATAATTATTTTCCCTCTCCTAGTCATGGTACGACCTTGTCGTTGGTGGAGATGCTTTAGTGCATCGATGAAGGGCTATGCCATGCCGGCGGTAACTATGTTAGGGCAGGATAGCCTTGGAAATCTCCCCCAAGAAACCATGCAAAACCCAAGCTACGGTGCGAGGCATTGTGTCTAGACATTGTGTCAAAAAGATGGCCGCGATATAAAAAACTGCAGGTGCATCCAGCTCAGCAGACAATTTGGACGATAAACTCCACAATCCTTTCCTGAAAGTGAAAAAGAGATATCTTTCGGGTGCAGCCCGGAGAAAAGCAGCAGTAGAGTAAGTCAGGGCTGAGAGGAAACAGACTCCTCCGAAAAGGAAGAAATCTGGAATGCCTGATTACAGCCCTGTTTTCTAAAAGAGTGACACATATGGGGGAAAATTCAGGGAATCAACGCTTGGAAAACCCACAGAAAATGATGTCGAGATCTGCAGACGGGACTCCAACCCCTCTTAATATAATATTTCCTCCTTAACAGGAGAGTATAGAAGGGAGGACGAAGTTATTTAACAAATGTAAGAAAATGAATATAAATATGTATATATATACATATATATATATACATATATATATATATATATATATATATATATATATATATATATATATATATATATATATATATATATATGTATATGCATATGTATATGTATATGTATATGTATATGTATAAATATATCAAAATATATATATATATATATATATATTATATAATATATATATATATATAATATATATATATATATATATTGTATATATATATATATACATATATATATATATATATATATATATATATATATATATATATAAATATATATATATATATATATAATATTTACGGACCCCGATATAACTTTTGGACGAAAAGAGTGGTGATTTTTCAAATATAGACATTTACGGAATTATAAGATACTGGTTTTTCGCTCATCGTTAAGGAATAAACAGTAAAAAGTTAACATTAAGCCAAAAATCTAAATATAGCAGCCACGCCTCCAATTTAGTGCGAATCCATCAATATTCTACCCGATATCCTTAAAAATTGAAATTTTTTTCATACCGTTGGATCAAGTACCTTAACCGACAGAAAAATTATGAAAACCCGAAATTTCTATCCCGAAATAGAAAATTTTTTAATATTTTGATATGATAAATTTAACATTGTGAAATATATTCCCTATTCATTCTGATTGATTGATAGTATATTCTGATTGGTTGAGGCAATAATCGCATAATATTTTAAAAAGTATGTATATTTTAAGCTCGCCTAGGCATGGTAGAACCTTGTCGTTGATGGAGAGGTTCGAGTGCATCGATAAAGGGCTATGCAATGTAGGCGATAACTACGTTACCGGCAGAAATACCCATTCCGAACAGGATAGCCTGGAGAAGCAAGACCAAGAAACCATGCAAACACTTGAGCAACTGGCAAACTTCATTTGATAAACGCCCACCCCATCAAGGGGTCGATAGGAGTAGATGGTCAGATTTACTCGTGGGATCAAAATGGAAACGAAATGCAAAAATATAAATTATGGAGCTCAAATTTCCATCAAAAACTGAATCAGCTGAGGCTTATCTCGTCGAGATACAAAAAACTGCGGGTACACCCATGCCAGCAGAATATCTGGACGATAAATTCCTGAATCTTTTCCTAAAAGGGGAAACAAAAATCTATCGGATGAATCCCGGACAAGAGCTGCAGTAGAGGAAGCAAGGGCTGAGGGGAAACCGACTCCTCCTCCGAGGAGGTAAAACCGGACAAAAAACCTTACAGCATTGGTTTCTAAAACACTGAGACCTATGGGTTTCTAAAAGAGGTTGAGATGTGAAGACGGGACTCCAAGCCCGAAACAGATCTCGAAAAACGTTGAGGGGAGGAAATTGACTCAGGAACAATCTGAAAAGATGCAACTTTCGATGCTGCTAACCCTCACTTGCCAAGAGCTGGTCGAATGCCCACAGTATCGGGGTTGTTACCTGGACAGGGGGTCCCTCTTTGTGCACTGCATATACTTCAAGTATGGCGAAGAGGAGGAAACATTCAGCAACATTGGCTTTAACGGCGAGCCTCTGGGTTACAGCAGATACAGGATATTCGGGGCATTTCACCCCGAAGATATGAAACTTCAAATAGACCTGATCAGCAAGCTCCTGGCTATTGCCATGATATGGGAGAAGTAAATCTCGTCAGATTGAAGTAGAAGAGAGAGCATAATGAACTATAAAGTCGTAGTGCTGTTGTAATGAAAATTATTGAGAATAATTTTTCTGGATCCAACACACATATTAATTATGAAATAGAAAAATATTTTGTAAAATATTACGAAAAATATTTAACAAAACAATATTTTTCTCCTTGGAAAAAGAAGGAGTTTTTTTTTTCTAAGTACAAACAGAAAATAATATAGTTCATTTTATTTATTTTTTTCTTAAACTAAGTTTTTTTTTTAAATCGGAAATTGAAAAGTAAATAATAACTGCTTTTGATTTAAAGTTTTTCTTTAAAAAAAAAAATTGAAAAAAAATTATTAAATATAATTTAATTTAAAAAAAATGAAAAGTCATACAAATTGAATGTTTTTGATAAATTAAATAAATAGATACACAAATAAATAATTTTGTAAAAACAAGATTCAGTAAACAAAGCAAGCTTGTTATGAATGTATCATAAAATTTGTGTATAGATTATGAATTCACACTGGCCGTGTTCATTAAGTCGGTAGTTTAATATCAACCAAGCGGGGTGTGATTATGATTCAAATCTCGGAGAGATATTATAATTTTTAACTTATTTTATAAATAATCTTAACACTCCGATTACGTCCATGGTTGTTGTTAAACTAAAATATTCTAGAAGCGTCCATGCGAAAATATATTGACAAAAAAAATATTTATTCAAAAAAACAACCATGTTCTCGAAAGATCTTTGATGGGTGTAAAAACCGGTGCCCAGTGTTGATTCAAGTCAGTTTAAAACCGACTAGTGTCTGATTAGTTTAAAAGTTTAAAATCGACTACTGTCTGATTAGTTTAAAAGTATATATTTGACTGTTGTTTAATCGGTTCAAAGTATATAATTGTTGTTCAATCCAGATCAAGTTAACGCATTTGTCTAAGTAATTCAAAGTTTGACATTGTGTTGAAAAATTGAAGTAATTATTGAAAAAGAAATTGCATTCTCATTTTTTTGAAGCAATAAAATCAGGTTTTTTTTTTGTTTCGTAAAAACTTGTGTTAAATTTAATTTTTTTTTTCTTTTCTTTAAAAAAAACGTGCGTGTCATTTAAATTACAAAATATTTAGTAAAACCTTTTACCAATATATTTTCTTTGTTTTTGTCGAGTATCGTAATCATTTGCGGGTTCGGGCAGCGCCCCCCCCCCCCCCCTGAGGTATCAAGAGAGTCAGGATACCGCGGCAAGTGACGACCGTGACAGGACCCAGGATACGCACTGAAGAAGAAAGGATTCACAATGGCAATCCGCAGCATCCCCATGCCACGTCTGCGTGAGATGATGGAGGCCAAAGGGCTGGACAGCACTGGCACTAGAGAGGTTTTACAGGCAAGATGGGAGGAGCACCAAATTAGGCAACAAGGAACACCGACTTCAAGGACTCAAGGAACAGCCAACCCGACATCAGAACTACGTAGAAGTGTGGTTTCCGATCCAAAGGAGCCAGCTGCAGCAAGCATGGAGAAGATGCTCGCAGCATTGATGACAAAGCTCAATAAGATGAACAAGACAATGGGCGAATGACTTCAAGGATGTGAAGAGAGGATGGGCAACCAACTTCAAGAATCTAATGAAAGATTGGCCAACCAAATTCAAGAGTCAAGAGAGGATGAGTAACGAACTAGAAAGAGGAATCGGAAATCGACTTCTGGAATCTGAAGAAAGAGTGGACGAACAGACATTAAGTATAATACAACAAGTCCAACAAGTGCTGAAAGAGGACTTGTTGGAGCGAATGGAGAACCTAAGAGAAGTGTGCGTACGACGTATCAGCCAAATCAGCACTGACGTCGGGCTGTGAAAGCTGACATCACGAACATCAAAGCCGATGTCGCTGTAACCCGCACACAAATCGCATAGAGAGAGCAACGAAACCATACGACTTGATGGCATGGAAACGAAGATGAACAAACAATACACTAAAGTCGTGGATGACATTATACGGATCAGAGAGCGTCAAACACAGCAAATTCGAGACATGCGTATTGATCCTCAAGAAGTGAACACAGTCATTCGCTCCGCCGCATTGGACACAACGACTCTTCTGTCCATCATGCTGTTTTTCTTGAACAGAGAGGCGGCATTACTACGACAAACCCATCTGCCCGTGTTGGGTTGAGATGGTCACAAAAAATTAACAGGATCAGCCAGAGATTGGGCATTGATGAAACGTGGGTTGGGCTTTACCTTCGACGAATGGAGGTGGCAGTTGGAAAGCTTCTTCAACAGTGTCGGAAGTAAAGCAAAAGCCGAACTGGAATTGATGACTGTTTCCCAACCCACAGGAATGAAGACAGAAGCGTTCGTAAATATGAAGGTGCAGCTGTTCAGAAGAGTGCACGCCGACAGAAATATTGATGACGTGGTGCCCATTATATTGAATTTATTACGCGACGACATACGTCCGTAGGTAAAAATTTCGAATCCAAAATCGGTGGACCAGTTACGGACGAGCACCACAGTTTGAACACTGGACGAAGAGCCAGGATCGACTGGCCACAATTGGCCCATTCTAGTGTGAGTTCTTCGTCTCCATTGTTGTTAAATGAACCGGTAATTGTTGGTGTTCACGCCGATGTTGTGTGGTTTAGTGGAGGTTAATATAACCAATCTCCTCCATTATTGGTTCTGGAGAAAATATTAACCTCCACAAAACCACACAACATCGGCGTGAACAACAACAATTACCGGTTCATTTAACAACAATGGAGACGAAGAACGCACACCAGAATTGGCCAATTGTGGAAGTTGATGTGCGTGGTAGATCAATATTGGCACTGATCGATAGTCAAGCATCACACAATTTCATACATGAAGAATTGGCAAGAAGTATTGGTAAATAGCTCTCAGTCAGAGATAGTACAGGGAGTGGAGCCACATTCAATAATACTTTCAGAATTCTTGGGAAAATGTGCATGGATGTGATGATATCAAGAATGAAGTTCAATATTGAAGTGATGATTATACCTGGCCTACGGAACCACTTAATAGTTGGTCACGAGTTTTTAACGAAAAATGGTGTGAGTATTGATTACCGAAGTGGAACAATTTATTTGGGGTGTGATAAGAGAGTCCGCATTGCATGGAGAAAACCAGATGGAACCCATAGAAAAATGGCAGCAATTAACAATGCATTGGGCGAGTTACAAATAAAACTCCTTGAGAACCAAGAGCAGTTAAAAGACGTCATTCGGCGACATCCCAGCGTTTTCGGCAAAGTTGGAAGGACAAAAACGATAACTCACAAAATTCAGATCACAAAGAATTCCACCATTAAATTATGACCATACCCGTACAACAATGAAAAAGAACTGGTATTAGAAGAGATGATTGAAGAGATGGAGGGCGATGGCATTATAGAACCATCCACATCGCCTTGGACCGCACCCGTAGTATTGCCGAAGAAGAAAGATGGTACTTTTCGATTGTGCGTCGATTATAGAAAATTGAACGACATCACGAAGAACAATGCGTTTCCGATTCCAGATCTGCAAGAAATGTTGAGAAAAGTCAATGGAGCCAAATTATTTTCTACATAGGACCTTCAGACTGATTATTAGCAAATTGAGATGGAGCCACAATCGAAAAAGTACACAGCATTTACCACCATTAGAGGTCTCTATCAATTTCGCGTCATGCCGTTTGGACTGAAGAATGCTCCTGCTACGTTCCAGAGTTTAATGAACGAAGCACTGTCTGGATACATCGAAGATTTCTGCCAAGTTTACCTGGATGACATACTAATCTACAGTCGATCAGTCAAGGAACATTTACACCACCTGGATCTTGTACTTGAAAGACTAGAACAACATGGATTACCTTGTAAACCAAGAAATCGTGTCATTGGCAGCAACAAAGTCAAATACCTGGGACATCTTTTGAGCGAAGACGGTATTGACAGAGAGGAAGAGAAGAATGAAGCTATCAGTAATCACTCTGTACCAAGAACACGACGACAATTACGACAATTTTTGGGATTATGTGGTTGGTACAGGAGCTTCGTGAAGAACTATGAAGATATAGCTGCACCTCTAAGCGAAATGCTCAAGAAGAACATAAAGTGGCGCTGGATAACATTGCATCAGAAGGCGTTCGAAAATCTCAAGTCATCAATAGGAAATGCACCGAAACTAGCACATCCAGATTTTAAGAAGACGTTTTGTTTAAATACGGATGCTAGTGACGTCGGACTGGGAGCAATATTGTTCCAAATGGAAGATGATGGCAAGACAAGGAGAATAATAAATTTCGCCTGCAAGAAGCTTGGACCCACAGAAAGAAAGTACGCCACGACAGAAAAAGAATGTCTCTCGATAATCTGGGCATTGAGGAAGTTTCGAGGATATCTTGAAGGAAGACACTTCGAATTATATACAGATCATGCAGCGCTCCAATGGTTAAACAAGACGAACGATAGTCGAGCCAAATTGACAAGATGGGCATTGACATTGGGAGCCTATGATTTTGAAATAATTCACATCCCCGGAAAAGATAATCAAGCCGCCGACTCCTTGTCCAGATAACCACAGAGCAATGCTGAAGACGAAGAAGTGGAGGACATTCCAGAGTGGGTGATTGAAAAGAGGGCAAAAATACCAACAACTTTCAACGTCATTGAAGTGGAAATACCGAAAATATATTCCACTCGACGATATTCGACGATGGCAGGATGAAGATCGTGATGTGACTGCCATTAGAAGATATATCAGTGATCACAATAGCCCACTGAGAAGCAATCTACGTCGACGAGTGGACAGAACAAGAGCTAATTACACCGTCACTGACGGGATCCTATAGTCAACAGATGGTACAAGAAGTGCCAGTGGTTCCCGACGAACGCCGACATGGTTTTCTTAGAAGATATCTCGACAGTGATGAAGCAGCACACCCTGGATGGAGAGAATCGTATCGTCAGATCCGTAACCGCGTGTATTGGTATGGAATGCAAGATGACATACGCAGATATGTAAAAGGGTGCGATACGTGTGCTAGAGTGAAGCCACTGAACAAGAAACCAAGTTCAGCAATGAGAAGTCGAAGACCTACTTCACCATGGGAGGTAGTCAGCATCGACTTGATGGGTCCATACCCACGCATATCACTTGGAAAAACTAGTATATTGGTCGTTACTGATCTTTTCACTAGATGGATTGAAGCATTTCCATTGGGGGCCACGTCGACCTCGAAGATAGCCCAAGTACTGAAAGACGAAGTATTTAGTCGTTATGGATATCCAAGAGCAGTACTTAGTGATAATGGTCCCCAGTTCAGATCAAAAGAATGAAAAGCAGTGAACAAAGATTGGAACACAGAAATATGGACCACTCCAATATACAATCCACGAGCCAACCCCACGGAATGACAAAACCTAGAGTTAAAAAACTTGCTGCGATTACATTTGTTGGATCGAGAACATAAAAATTGGGACCAACAACTGCACAAGTCCTTATTTTCAATACGTAACATAGCAAATAGAACAACTGGTTTTTCACCTGCCCAATTGTAACTGGGGGCAGAAATGAAGAAGCCTGGGGATTGGCAGATACAAGTCAATGAAGAGTCTCAAGAAATTCAAGATTGGGTCAACGAGAGAGGCCAAGAACGCAATGGTAATGTTGAAAGAGCTCGGCAAACAATATTGGCCAATGCCGAAGTGAACGACCAAGTGAAAACGGGACTCAGTCATCAACCTGGAGAGTCCGCGTGGATGCGAAATCAAGTACTCAGCAGTTAGGTGGAAGGTGTACATTGTGGATTGGCACCGAAATGGAAAGGACCTTACAGAGTGCTGAGGAGTTTACCAGCTGGAATCTATATACTGGATACAGTGCCTCCCACGAAGATACATGGAGGTCTCTTGAAGCCGGCCAGTGCAAGAACAGCCGCCAATGGGAATCTGGGAAGATTGAGTGTGGGGAACGAGGTGTTCGGCCAACTATTTCCGGATCGATTGGGGGGTCAAAGGCATGGAGGTGATGGAAGACCACGGGATGTACCAAGTGTGGACGAGCCAGAGACCAGAGCAATAGAGCCAGGGTACGACTTGCGGCCCAGACGACCGGCAATCAACATCAGGCGCCGTTGATGAAGATTGAAGAACTAATGTGTATGTACACTTTTAAGTTATGCTAGCAAGCTAAATGTACTAGTACAATTCAAATAGTTCAAATAGTTCTTAAGCTCATATTGGTCGACCAAATATAATAGCAAATTAGAAAATGTGTGTTGGAGTCTAGAGGGGGAGATTTTGTTGTAATGAAAATTATTGAGAATAATTTTTCTGGATCCAACACATATTTTAATTATGAAATAGAAAAATATTAAGTAAAATATTACGAAAAATATTTAACAAAACTATATTTTTCTCCTTGGAAAAAGAAGGAATTTTTTTTTTCTAAGTACAAAAAGAAAATAATATAGTTCGATTTATTTATTTATCTTAAACTAAGTTTCTTTTTACAAAAATTGAAAAGTAAATAATAACTGCTTTTGATTTAACATTTTTCTTTTTTTAAAAAAAAATTTAAAAAAAATTATCAGATCTAGAGCACGGTAGTGCACAAGGCCAAGTTTAAGGGACACGTTCGGACTTTTCACTACAGTGCTCTTAATACAGGAAATATTAGAACACTGTTTGACCGCGAAATATATTCTGAACGAAAAGAGCGACAGTGTTGAAATTTCGAATTATTGATACTTTACGTAATTATAAGAAACTGGTTTTTTCAATGATCGTTAATGAATTAATCGTTAAAAAGTTATTTCACTTCAAAGACGCAAAATTCACGGTATACGCCTTAAAAACTTAAGTATGATCTATCATATTTATACGCTACTTCCAGTTATCCTGTAAAGTTGATATTTGGCATACGGGTAAATCTAGTACCCAAACCGACGTGAAAATTGCGAAAACTGGAAATTTGTATCGGAAAAAAGAACATTTTTTACAATTTTCGTTATAATCAAATTAGCATTACAACGCATATATTTATCTTATTCGTTGATATTTTTATAGAGTCCTATCTGATTGGATGACACTTAGGTATTTAAATATTGATTGTACTAGACCATATCATACAAAAGAACCATGTAGAAAACACAATGAACTATATGACCCCTAAAATTTCTTTAACCGATGGTAATGACAATGGCTTGTTAAATAAAACAGTTTTCGTCTAGTGTTTGGAGTTAAGCCACATTGTTTACAGTCAGTAAGTACTTGGATGGGTGGACATTGTATGCAGTTGTTTTTTTTTTGTAATTTTGTAAACATTAATTTATAATCTCATTTTAACTTTCTTATTATATTTTGCATTGATTAATTATTATTTACTACTAGCATTACTCGTTGCAGACGAGAAAAATCGGTAAACTTCAATTTTTTTAGTGCAACCCTCCGGAAAATCGGAAAAACCTCCTCCTAAATTACGTTTTTCTGTACTTTACATGGTAGAAAAATGGGGTTTTCATGAATCGAACCTTAATAACGTCAAATTAACAGAATATTTTGAAAAATTTCATTACCTACATCGCAAGCCCCCCGAAAATGGGAAAAACTTCCCTGAAACGGACCGTTTCACTTCTCTTCAAGATAGAAAGATCGGGTTTTTTTCCATTTGACGTGGAACAGGTTTAAGATAACAGAATTATTTGAAAAAAGTAAATTTTTCCATTACAACCCTTCGCAATCGGGAAAAACACCCGTAAAACAACCACTTTCCTTCTATACATGCTAGAAAGATAATGTTTTTTGCATTTGACACTAAATAGCTACAAATTAGGAAGTTTATTAGAAAAATTTTAAATTTTTCATTAAAATCAAGTTAACAGAATACTTTGAAAAATTTCATTTCCTACATCGCAACACCCCCCCCCCACCGTTCCTCCCGAAAATAAGGAAAACAACCGTAAAATTGCCATTTCACTTCAATTATAGTTAGAGAGATGGGATTTTCTTTTTAAAGTCAAATTAACAGATTACTTTGAAAAATTTCATTATCTACATCGGAAACCTCCGAAAATGGGAAAATCACCCCTTAAACTGCCTTTTTCACTTCTATTCATGTTAGAAAGTTCAGGTTTTTTTATTCGACGTGGACCGGGTTTAAAAAAATTGGATTATTTTAAAAACGTAAATTCCATCGTTACCCTTCGAAAATGGGATAAACACCCCTAAAACTACCCCTTTTCTTGTAAACATGCTAGGAAGATGCAGTTTTTTATATTCGACGCTAAACAGCTAAAAATGAAGAAGGTAATTCAAAAAACTTAAAAACTTTCATCGCTTCTTTCCAAAAAAAATCTGAAAAGCACCCCCGAAGCTACCATTTAACTTCTATTCATGGTAGAAAGATGAAATTTTCACCAATCGACCTAAAATAAAGTGAAATTAATAAATAAAGTCAGAATACCACGAAAATTTCATAACCTGCATCGCAATCCCCAAAAAGATGAAAAACACCCCTAAAACTGCCCTTTTCACTTTTTTTCATATTAGAAAGACGGGGTTTTTTTATTTAACGTGGAGCTAAGGGTAAAAAGAGTAAAGTATCGCGAAGAGCAAAGAAACGCAAAGCAAAACGCGTGGCGTTTTGTGCGAAGCCTTCGGCTTCGTTTATTTAAGCCTTTCGAACAGGATTGATATCCGCCCAAAAACATAAATGTAAAAAAGGGCCGAGTTTTGATAATGGAATAGTTCCTTCTTAAAAAGTCATAATATAAGAGTAAGGACCTAGCTATTTACAAAGTAAATAGCTCTAGACTTCATATAATAGTTGCTCTTTAAAAAGTGATGATGTCCCATTAAAGAGCCGAACTATTTACAAAGCAAAAAGCTCGGTAAACTATTAACTAAAAAAAATTAATGAGGGGTAAATTGATTAAATGTAAGAAAAAATTTGGTTGAAATTTATTTCGTAAGTTTTCCCTTAGTATGTTTTTAAAATTTTATTTAACGAGGCAAGTTTTAAAATATTTGAACTCACCAGAAAAAATAACTTGCCATGTTATATAAAATTTTAAAAACATACCAAGGGAAAACTTACGAAATAAATTTCAACCAAATTTTTAGTGCAGACCGTCACCAAATTAGCAACAAGTAACATCTCCTCGGAGAATAATTACAATTAGCTAATTCATACTGATGATGACTACTTTGTAGTCGAAATACGTATTTATAAAATACAAAAAATTTTGATCTAGGAAATTGGGGCAAAAATCTAAATTTATTTCATAAAATTTGTGTATAGATTATGAATTCACACTGGCCGTATTCATTTGTCGGTAGTTTAATATTAACCAAGCGGGGTGTGATTATGATTCAAATCTCGGAGAGATATTATAATTTTTAACTAATTTTATAAATAATCTAAACACTCCGATTACGTCCATGGTTGTTGTTGCTGGGCCTAATAATTGAAATATCTCGTAAACCATTAGAGATATCGAAAAATTATCGAAAATTTTTTCGTATTATGTAAAAATACTCCATAGAACTTACATATCACATCACAATAAAAAATTTGCAGGTATTTGTAAATTTTATATGCCTACCAAATTGTCTTAGAACTTTACACATAGAGTTAAAAAACTCCGAAGCGGTGTGTTTTATCGAAAATATAACCAAAAAAAATTCCTTATAAACACGATTCATTTAACAGAGTTTCATAAGTTTCATTTCTTAAGTTTCTAAACCGTAGGTCCACTTTGCAAATTTTTGTTGTTTTATTAAAAAAAAAACGAAGAGATTTTGTCTGCTTAAATATCTATACGTAATTTTGTAAAAAAAAAATCAAACCCACTTCTACACATGCTAGAAGGATACATTTTTTGCTTTTAATGCGAAATAACTTGAAACTTATAAGAAAAATCAGAAAACTTTAATTTTCCCTACGCAACATCACCAAAAAATGAAAATAAAACACCAAAAATTTCCTTTTTTACTTCTATTCATGCTAGAGGGTTGTGGTTTTTTGAAATCTTTCTAAGATACGAAGCCAAGGTCGAAGAACGCCTTGAGGTTGAAGGGGTGGAACTCCATAGCAAGCAGAGTAAGTTAGCATAATATAACGCGAAGCGGTCTCCTTTGTTAATGTGAATCTACTTAGAAAGAAAAAGAGTTATGTACCGCGAAGTTTAAACTAACTCGAACCATAACCTAAGTGCATTTCGGCTTTGTATATTTAAGCCTTGCAAAAAGCAGTGATATCCGATCAAAAACATAAATATAAAAAAGGGCCGAGTTTTCGGGGAGATACTTCAGATAATAGTTGCTCCTTAAAAAGTGATAATATGAAACATAATATAAAAATATAATATAAAACAATTTCTTATAATTCCGTAAAGTATTGATATTCGAAATATCAACACTCTGTAGCTCTTTTCGTTCAGAAGATATTTTCGGTCAGGTCTCCTCTGATTTTTCGATAAGTAATAGCACCGTAAGTGAGAAAGCCACATGCCCCTTAAACTCGGCCTGTCACACTACCGTGCTCTAGATATTTTTCGAAATAAAAACGACAATATTTTTTCAATTTCTCTATGCTGACACCGACTCCCAAAATGACAATAATTGTACATATATATTTAAAAAATTTTTGCTTAGGTGAACTAAATTTGAGACAAGAATATGAAATTATTTTCTTACTTTGTAGTGCATTTTTGGTTTAAGAATATTTGATTTTTGAAGTCGGGTTTCCATTTTGTCAAAATTTTTTTTATTATCCGATCAAAAACATAAATGTAAGAAAAGGCCGAGTTTTCGGGGAAATCCTTAATGTAATAGTTCCTTCTTAAAAAGTGATGATATGAGAGTAAGGACCGAGCTATTTACAAAGTAAATAGCTCTAGACTTCATATAATAGTTGCCTCTTAAAAATTGTTGATATGGAAGAAAGAACCGAGCTATTTACAAAGTAAAGAGCTCTAGACTTTAAATAATATTTACTCATTAAAAAGTGCTGATATCCCATTAAAGAGCCAAGCTATTTACAAAGTAAATATCTTGGTAAACTATTTACCAAAAAAAATTAATGAGGGGTAAATTGTATAACGTAAGAAAAGTTTTCCCTTAGTATGTTTTTAAAATGTTATATAACGCGGCAAATTATTTTTTCTGATGATTTCAAATATTTTAAAACTTGAAACCCCGCAAACTCGGCCCTTTCCTACATTTATGTTTTTGATGGGATATTCTACTACTGCACTTTTTTGTAATAGTACTTGGCTTGGATCAAAATAATAAGATGAACTCCGGCAAGATTTTTAACTCTAGATAGCGCAACATATGCTTATCCACAGGAAAATATATAAGAACCTATATCCAAACGTGCACTATCCAAACTTAACCCTTGACTTTTTTAAATAGTGTGGCGTAAGCAAGACAAATTGGAAATTGCTCACGATACACAAACGCGTGAAAGAAAACTTCAAATTTATTTTTAACTGGTTCCAAATCGCGTACCAAGCCATGTGTAAATTTTATGCGAATTTTTTTAATTTTGTTTAAGTCGTCAATATCTCGAAAGATTTGCTCCACATTACCAATTGAACCATTAACAAGTCCTAAACTGAGATCGACATTTCTTCGAAGCATTGCACGAGCTCCTATTTTTATATTAATTTTTTTCTCTAAACCTGCTATCATAAATGAAACATCTTCATACTTATCTAATATTTCACGAACATTTTAAGAAAATGACTTTTGACATTCAACCTCATCAATAGCAATTAATTCTATGACCGGCTGTTCAATACGTATTAACATTGCTTCATTAAGTTGAGCACACATATTTCTTGTTTGCAGTAAGCAAATTGTGTTGTCAGGTAATGATGAGAGGTGAACTGTCAATTCTTGAAGTGTATCATTAACAGAAGTGGAATTAAATTTCAGCAATTTGGTAAATAATAATTTAGAATCTTCTAACGTTGTAACTCCTAATCGTAATCGACTCAACAGATTCATAAAATCATTATCGGTTTTTTGTCGCATGTAAATTCAAAGTTCTTCATAAGTAAATAATTTTTTCCACATATTTCACCTAATGAACCTATCAGTTTATTTAAATCTTTAGCTGATATATCTTCGAAAGGTGATTGTTCTCTGATACGTGGTAGTTGTCACAAATCTCCAAATACTAAAATATGTTTCTCCAAACCAGCCATTTTCATTGTCAGAGGTATCAAATATTTCTATTAAACCTAAATTAATATACATCAGAGTTATGTTGGAAATCATTGAAACTTCATCTATGATTATAATCATCATGTTCGATAAATCAGCTCGTAAAACTTTTAAATCTTGATCTTATAGAGGTTTATATTTAGGTGTAAATCCATGTTCAACAGGTAGTTCTAGTAACCTATACTGTTAGCCCGTGAACACTAAACGCTGCAATCCCAGTGGGTGCAGTGACAGCCAGAGTCTTTTTGAAATTTTCCGACACCCATTGTTTAATTGTATTTATCAGGTAACTTTTACCCGTACCCCCTGTACCACTCACGAAATGTCAAAGAATGTTCGAAGTTTTGTCCAACGTTTCATGAATTTTATCAAATATACGTTTTTGGTCTGTATTTAAATTATCAATCATTTCTTTCATTTCTTGATCCGATATATTTTTAATTAATCGAAAATCATCTATTGCATTAATTGCTTGTACTGGTTCAAATTCTTTTGGATTATGTTGGAAAGGGCCGCGTTATATAAAATTTTTTACACATTCTAAGGTAAAACTTACAACATGTATTTCGACCAAATTTTTTCTTACATTAATCAATTTATTCCTCATAAATTTTTTTGGTAAAGAGTATAAAGAGCTATTTACTTTGTAAATAGCTCGGATCTTTAATAGGATATCATCACTTTTTAAGGCGCAAATACTATATGATGTCGTATGCTATACGTTTCTTTACGCTTCGCGATACTTTACTCGTTTTAGATTTGTTGAACAAAAAATGACAAGAGGGTGGCGATGAGAAAATTAAATTTTATCGAATAACCCCGTTAGTTTGAAGTAATTCTCCACCAAATGCAAAAAAAAGCCCCATCTTTCTATCATGAATAGAAGTTAAAAGAGTAGTTTAGGGGGTTGTTTTCCCATTTTTTTAGGGGGTGGTGATGAAAAATTTTAAGTTTTTCTAATTACCTTCTTAACTTTTAGCGTCGAATGCCAAAAACAACATCTTCCTAGCAAGTATAGAAGAAAAAGGGTAGTTTAAGGGATGTTTTTCCCATTTGGAAATGTTTGCGATGCAAAAATTCAATATTATAAAATAATCCTGTTATTTTAATCCTGGTCTACGTTGAATAAAAAAAGCCCGATCATTCTTAGATGAATAGAAGTGGAAAGGGCAGTTTTAGGGGTGTTTTTCCTTTTTTGAGGGAATCCGATATAGGTTATGAAATTTTCGAGTGTTCTGTTAATTTGAGTTTATTTCGGGTGGATTAGTGAAAATCCGATTAGTGAAGCGATGAAAAGTTTTAAGTTTGTTGAATTACCTTCTTAATTTGCAGCTATTTAGCGTCGAATGCAAAAAACTGCATCTTTCTAGCATGTATACAAGAAAAGGGGTAGATTTAGGGATGTTTATAACGATGGAACAATTAATGTTCTTAAATCAACCTGTTATTTTAAACCCGTTCCTCGTCGAATGAAAAAAAACTGATCTTTCTACCACGAATAAAAGTAAAAAAGGCAGTTTAAGGGGTGTTTTTCCCATTTTCGGTGGGGTTTCGATGTAGGTAATGAAATTTTTCAAAAAATTCTGCTAATTTGATGTTATTTCGGGTCGTTTAGTGAAAATCCCACCTTTCTAGCATATATAGAACAGAAAAACGTAATAGTGTTCAATAAATTTTTTGAAACACTCAACGTACAGCATTTGTATGTGATGAAAAATTTTAATTATATGTAAATAATAAAAATTAAAAAAAATACAAACACAAAATATAAAATATCTCTCTTTATATTAGAACAATCGATAAATACGTAAGGAATAAAGTTGTAGGAAATCAAGTTTGCCACAATTCATCACCTTATCGTTTTTGCTCAAACTCTAATGAGTACAGAGATATTAAGGAATTTAATTTTCAATCTTAAACCGTCAATATTTCTGTAAATATTAGTGTGACAGAAAAAATGATGAGAAACAAAATTAAAGTAAGACTTAGTAACTACAACTTTAAATCTTATAAACTTTTGGATTTATCAAACATTAAGGGAGATATGTCAAATTTTGTGTTTACCCCTCCCTCTAAACCCCCCTTTTCCCTGATCCGATTTTACCCATTAACAAACTTGACCTTTGAATACCAAAAGCACCTCAAATACCAAATTTCATTTCGATAAAATGAAAACTGTGACCACACTTATATTATTTAATAACTATTTATGTCTTATTTACGTTTTCTACATGGTTGTTTACTTACATTTGGTCATTTACCAATATCAATATATGTTATCCAATCAAAAAGCACTAACACAAATATCAACGAATCAAAAGTATATATGGTTCATAATGTTAATTTAATTAAAACGAAAATTGTAAAAATTTCCTTTTTTCCGATACAAATATCCTGTTTTGGGAATTTTCCCGTCGGTTTGGGTACTAGATCTACTTGTATGCCAAATATATACTCTACAGGATATCTGGAAGTAACGTAGAATTATGATATACTATACTTAAGTTTTTGTAGGCGTTTCCGCGAATTTTGCATTTTTGAAGTGAAATAACTTTTTAAGGGTTAATTCGTTAACGATCATTGAAAAAACAGTCTCTTAAAATTCCCCAAATAGCTTAAATTCGAAAAATCAACACTGTTGCTCTTTTCGTTCAGAAGATATTTCGGGGTCAGATTAGCTCTGATATTTCCTGTAGTAATAGCACTCTAAGTGAGAATGCCAAATGTCTTCTAAACTTCGCCTTGCGCATTACCGTGCTCTAGATAAGCTGTTAATTTAATCATTTAAGATTAATCATCTAAATTGGTAATTGGTATTTAAAGTTTACGCAGTTGGGCTTAATCAACTTCCTTGGTGACAGCACTGCTCCACAGCCCTAATTGGAAACCGAAAAACAACGGAATAATAAATAAATAGAAATTTACACATATATATATATATATATATATATATATATATATATATATATATATAAATATATATATATATATATATATAAATATATATAAATATATATAAATATATATAAATATATATTTCGTATATACATACGAAATAAATTTAAACCAAATTTGTTCAAACATTTCATCAATTTTACCCCTCATTAATTTTCTTGTTAAATAGCTCGGCCCTTTAATGGGATATCATCACTTTTTAAGGAGCAAATATTATATGGCGTATCTTTATACATATTTATGTATATATATATATATATATATATATATATATATATATATATATATATGTCGGAGTTGCATAATTGGGAGCATGGTCGTTTGAACCAGTATAAATGTTGTCAGGCATTGTTGTTTTTATAAAATACAAACACTTACCAATTTCCAATAGCACACTGAAAACTGCATTTTCACAAATACGCACTAGTCTACAATAATACCCGGTGTCCCGCACTTTCACAATCAGTAATTACAAATAGTTGGTTCAACCTACGACACAATAAGTTGGCTCCAGTTAACAATACAGATACAACACGAATGATACTAACAAATGCCACACCACGGTTATCTCATCAATAAACATAATTAATTATACTAGTCCAAAAGGGCTACCAACAATCCAAACGCTATTTCCATGTGAACTTTCAGCAGAGTTCAGTTGATACTAATACGCAACTGCACGATACGGTCTCTACTCGGGTGCTGTGCTCTCAGAACTGACTATCCTGCTTCCTTTTTGAAACTCACCCCCCTTCCTTGATGTTTGTAAAAATATTGGAAAGGGGTCATTCTATTACTACATTATATTTATGTACCATCTCTGGTATATCACAAAAATAGGTTTATTAACATCCGTACCGTACAATTTGCGTCTAAGTAGAGAGCCACACGTGCCCCTTCGACCGAACCCTTACTTACTGTGTTAATTGATAATCTTAAAGCAATTATTCTTTATTGCACTTTTAGACAATTTATTTTATTCTAAGAATATATAAGTATCGATAATATCTAATTTCCGGACCTCTATGTCTGGAGGATCCTTTATGTCGGACATACTGTAATAAAATAAACCTTTTCTTAAAAAAATTGTTTCTTTGTACTTATAAATGTAAGTGTTTAAAATCTCCAAATGTGAATTTGTCCTTTGCACAAATTCAACATCCGACATATATATATATATATATATATATATATATATATATATATATATATATATATATATATATATATATTTATATATATATATATATTTATATATATATATATATATATATATATATATATATATATATATATGTATATATATATATATATATATGTATTTATACGTAGCAGTGATATCCGATCAAAAACATAAATGTAAAAAAGGGTCCAGTTTTCCGGGAGATACGCTATATAATATTTGCTCCTTAAAAAGTGATGATATCCCATTAAAGGACCGAGCTTTTTACGTAGAAAATTAATGAGGGGTAAAATTGATGAAATGTTAGAACAAATTTGGTTGAAATTTATTTCGTATGTTTTCCCTTAGTATGTTTTTAAAATTTTATAACCTTGCCAATTATTCTTTCTTTTGTTTCAAATATCTTAAAACCTGCCGCATTATAAAATTTTAAAAACATACTAAGGGAAACATACGAAGTAAATTACAACCAAATTGTTTCTTTCATTGAATAAATTTACCCCTCATTTTCTTGGTGAATACTTCACATATCTATTTACTTGGTAAATAGCTCGACCTTTAATGGGATATCATCAATTTTTAAGGAGAAACTATTATATGAATTATCTCCCCGAACACTCGGCGCTTTTTTACATTTATGTTTTTGTTCGGATATGACTACTTTTTGCAAGGCATAAATATACTAAGCCGAAGGCTTCGCACAAAACGCTATGCGTTTTGTTATTGATAATAGATAGATAGATAGATCTTAATACATATAGATAAATACATATTGATAGATACATCTTACCGGGGTCTAAAAAGTATTGCACTTCGACCTTATTGTCCATTGTGCTCACCCTTCGACTTCAGTCTGACGAGATTCGCTTCTCTCATATGTTGGCAATAGCTAGGAGCTTGCTTAACCGGCCTTCCTGAAGGTTCATTTATTCGGGGTGAGATGCACCGAATATCCTGACTCTGTAACCTAGAGGTTTGCAGCCAACGATAATGTGGCTGGATGATTCTTCCTCCTCGCCACACGATCTGCAAACAATGGATTCGTTATGGAGTCCCATTGTGTGCAGATACTTCCGCAAGGAATCTTGTTCCTAACCTTCCGCAGTGGCATCTTGTTCAGCTTCAGTGCATTGAGAGATAGCCTATTGGTTGCACTCAGACGCAATATTTTGCTGAGCTCCTGCCACGGTACTTTTTCCCAGTTATCACGGTGTTTAGCATTTGACCAATCGTTGATCGCCTATTTACATGCAGTCCCTAGAATTTCTAAAATAGGCTCTGAGCCAATGAAGGATATTCCGACTTCTTTGCTAAAGTATCTGAATTTTCGTTTTCTTCGAAACCACTGTGAGCCGTCACCCAGATCATTTTAACATCGTTCCGTTTTGCCAGCTCCAGCAGTTCGTCCACACAATCCTTGAATACTTTGAGGTAACCTCAGTTCCAGACAAGGGTTTAAGAGCAGCTGACTATCCGAGATAATTCCAGCTTTTTTACGATATTTGAATGAAAATAACTTCTTAACTGTTTATTCCTCAACGATGATTGAAAAAAACAGTATTTTATAATTTTTTAAATAGCATATATTCGAAAAATCACCTTGGTAGCTCATTTCGTTCAAAAGTTATATCGGGGTCAAATATCATCTAATTTAAGGTGTAGTAATAGCACTGTAAGCACGAAGGCCATAAGCACCTTAAACTCGGCTTTACGCACTTCCGTACTCAAGATCTAGATAAGATGGCATGTACAGATTACATATTTTAGACGTATTTTTTAATGCAAATTTATTCGATTTCAATTATAATGTCTAAAAAATCCCTAAAAAACTATGTAACCTATATGAGTGTGTCTGTTAATCGACCGGGCATGACTATTATTTACACCGCAAAGGGTCAGTGCAGCAGAAAATTCAAATACAGTAGTTCCAAATTTCTAAAAATAGACCCGCGAGGCACATTTTATTAGTTGTTTCAAGTTTTGAATAATAAACGCTAGTCACCTCAAAGCTATATAGACTAGATTAATTTTCTCAGAGGAATGACACATCAAGAATATAAAATCAAGTTACCATGGCGGCAATTGTATTTGCTGGCTCCGCTCGCTCTTGGCACGGAGGCAAAACCGCTTCTAACAAAACCCACGCTGCTAGCATGAATAGTAGTAGAAAAAGGTCATTTTGCTTCTTTTTTTCCATTTACGGGAGTGGGTGTGCGTTAGGAAAATTGAAGTTTTTCGATTTTTCCTCAAGTACTCGTTTGAAGAGACATCCTAGTTTGTTTAGAAGTGGGTTAGAAATTTTACGTCAGTCAGTTACACAAAAGGCTGTATATATTATAAGATTATTATAACTATTAAAACAGAAATATCGTTAGTACTTTTGTAAATATTATACTTACAGTATAAGTTCATTTTAAATAGATTGTAAAAGCTTAGGATGACGATAATTTGATAGGGTTTTTGTGAAATTTCAATTTAGATTATGGTGATCTAATATAAACTCTAAATCTAATTTTCGACTTTTACGCTTCTACTTGCACCACAAGGAGCTTGTGTAAACATATTTGGCACAAATATAAGATTACAAAACAGAGTATTTCAACCACTCACGCAGCTCGCAACTCCCGAAGCGACAATCGGCCTTCGCACCGCGTCTTTGTTATAATTCAAAACAACGCACCCTCTAGCATATATAAAAGTAATGAAGATATATTTGGGGAGCTTTCCCCATTCTTGGAGGGGGGTGGGTTTGGAAAAATAAAATTTTCCAATTTTTTTCTCGTAAGCTTGCAGTTATGCTGCGCCTAATGCAAAAAACCTGCGGGTTTTTGCATTATATATATATATATATATAGATGAAGTTACAAAAATCTATATCTATATATATATAGATATAGATTTTTGTAACATCATCTATATATATATATATATATATATATATAATGCAAAAAATCGCATCCTTCTAGCATTTCTAGAAATAGATTAGAATTTGTATATGTGAGTCAGTGAGTCAGTTACACAAAGGGACTGTATATATTATAGGATTTTTGTAACTTCATCTATATATATATATATATAGATGAAGTTACAAACAGTCACAGGTCAACAGGTTTTTATTTAGAGAGCCATGTAGTGGCTCATATTTTTGTTTTTGGCGTACTCTATTGATAACTATCATCAGTTTTACTTATTGACTCTTGCCTTTTGATATATGGCCTCTCAAAGTCAATCATGTCAATTTTTTCTTCCGGCTGCCAAATCGATGAAATGTGTGCGCATGTATATGTGAGTCAGTGAGTTAGTTAGACAAAGGGACTGTATATATTATAGGATTTTTGTAACTTCATCTATATATATATATATATATATATAGCCGGAAGAAAAAATTGACATGATTGACTTTGAGAGGCCATATATCAAAAGGCAAGAGTCAATAAGTAAAACTGATGATAGTTATCAATAGAGTACGCCAAAAACAAAAATATGAGCCACTACATGGCTCTCTAAATAAAAACCTGTTGACCTGTGACTGTAAAGATAAAGGCTAACTGTGGCACCAGATTTTGGTTTTAAGTCAAGTTTGTATACTTTTCTTAAATAACAATATAAGTGAGGAAAAATGGCGTTTCAAGTTTCATCGTAATTCAGAGACGAAAATATGAGCTTCTGAAAAAATTTGCATTTTCAAAATTTATAAAAGTTCTACACTCGCCGGATTTGAAAGGCTGAAGCTCAAAAAAAGTCAGCTGCCAAATCGATGACATGAGTGCGCACGTTTTTGCCGAAAAAGTAATGGATCTGCCCATATATATTTCAATATATATATGTATATGTATGTATATTTATATTTATATATATATATATATATATATATATATATATAATTATATATATATATATATATATATATATATATATATATATATGTATATATATATATATATGTATATATCAAATTCTGATAACATTAAAATTTATTAAGTGAAAGAATTTCGACAATATCAGCTTACACGGGTATTACGCTTGAGGGTCCAATTTAAAACAAGATTACTAAGATGTAATAGCAACCGATCCATGACGTTATTCACTAGTTTGTCTGTAATGACTACATACAAATCTGGTTTTCTATGAGAAATGTATGGAGACTTTCATAACTATTTTCGAATAAGTATATACTCATTACTGTTGAAAAATCATGAGAGGACTTCAATCAGTTTTCTTGGTGAATCATTTATATTCCGATTTAAATATTAATTAGCATGTTTATAAGAGACAAAATTATTCACTTTAAACAACCAATTACAAATGATTCTCTCAAAAAGGAGATAATAATAATAATAATTTGATTTACCTATTTTGGGTTTTTCAATAATACAATTTTTCGTACAGCTTTTTTTTTTCTTTTTTTTTTTAATTTCTTCAAAACTTAATTGAATTAATTTTAATACTATAATAAAATAAATATAATTTCACTATATCAATTATGTCTATATTTTGTTCCTCCTCTTCTGCATTATTTTTCTTAAAAACTTTGCCATTGCTAAATAATCTACTGTTTCCCGAAAGTCTAATTTTTCCCATTCTATATCTTTTTTAGGTACCTTGCCCTACAATCTTCTAGCTCTACACATTCTGAAATTAAGTGCACTTCTGTTTTGACTTGTTGCTCGCAGATAAAACATATTATGTTGCCACACAAGTTTTTTTTTTTTTATATACCTCCAACTTCTTAATCTAAATGCAGCCAATTAATTCTCTTCTCCATTCAAATTCAGTAGAGTGTGTATATATATGGGTATGTAGAGTGTGCCAGCCCTCTGTAGAAATTTAAAGATATTTTTTCTTCTATATCGCGCATCATTTTTTAAAACCCCAGTCTCTTATTTTTTCTTTCAAAATACACAAACTTTTTCTTGAATCTAACTACCCTATATCGTCACTAACATTTAAGTCTCGTAATACATGCTTTACTTTATTTCCCCAACTTAAATCACTTTCTGTGTTTTTTCCTTGAGTACATTCCCACTGTAACACTTTGTTATTGTTATTCACTAACTTTATGTAATGCTTGCCGATATTTTTATAGATATTACACTGAATTGGCATTTGCCCTAGTTCCAATAGTGCCCCATAATTTGCTGTACCATAATTGACTCCAAGCACCTGACAGCCATAAAGTAGGATTGGCTCAATTAGTACATTAAACATTCGCAAAAAGATGTCCGCGATTATCCATTGATTTGAATACATAAATTTTAGTGTGACTCGAGCGCCCCTGTCAGCTTTTTTCTTAACACTCTCTAAATATTTATCCCACTTCCCATTCCAGTTAAAACAGACCCCTAGATAGTTAAAGCTATTAACATTTTCTATTTTAGTTTCAGCCCACATTTGCAATCTGTCGCCCATAATTATCAAAAATATTTTACTAAATATTTCCCCGATAGTTATTAGGATTTGATTTTAGCCCTTTGTTTTTATACACATTACATATGATTCCAACTTTCCATGCATCTGGAATGGTTTTAGTTTCCATTATTATGTTAAACAAGTTGGTTAATAGTTTAACTATACTAAGATTGTCATGTTCAATTGAATTTTTTTTAAATTCTGCTTGTAAACCATCGAATCCTTGGGTTTTATTATTTTTCATTTTATGGATCGCGTATTCTACTTCAGATTCTTCTATTTTATTGTCCAAAATGTTGTTGTAATAATTTGTTCTGTCATAATTGTATCTTCTATCCTTATTTTCAACAATTACAATCTCATCCGGTTTCTTTGAATATTGTTTTTCATAATGCTCTATCCATTCCTCTGCTTTAATATTTCCTCTAGTAAAGTTTGTTTTATTTTTCATTCTTTCTAATAGTTTCCATAAACTATTGTCCTCCTTATTGACTATCATTTGCATTAAGTGTTCTGTGAGCTGTGAGTGATTAAGTGTTTTGATCTGTCTTTTTTTTGCTAAGTTTTGTGTAACGTTTTTTCGCTTTACAGTAATTTTGCATGTCCACATTCAATTGAGTTCTTCTAAATTTTCTTAGTGCTGTTCTTGCCAGGTACTTTGCGTTCTTACATTCCCTGCCGAACCACCTGTTTTTGAGTTTCTGTGTATTCACTATTTTTTATTTACTCGCATAATCTTTCCTGCCCACTTATATAACATTTCTAAAATATTATAAGCTGTATTCACTTCTTTTTTTGCTATCTCGCTTTCTTTACCATACACAAATAGATTACATTCTTTGCTTCCAATATTAATTCCAAATTCATTTTGTTTCAAATCATTCCATTTATACAATTCCAAAAATTGCCAACTTTCATCTTGTTCTTCCTTTTTATCTTTATGCATGTTAATAGTGATTTCCACGGCAAAATGTTTGGTATTCTCAACATTATCCGTAATAATCATATCCACAATATTATGTTGGTAGCTATTTACTTTAATTATTCCTAAATCTATTGCACTTTTTCCATTCTCAGAAGCAAAAGTGTATTCCCCTAGTTTGTCGCCCATACATCTTCCATTTCGTATAACCAAATCCAAATCCTTGCACATTTGAATAATCTGTCTGCCATACTCATTAACTTCTCTATCTTTATTTCTTCTATTCTCCAGTTCAATATATACATTCTGAGCTATGATTGGATACTTAATTTCATTTTCACTTTCCAATTCTTGCAGTTCTCCTACCCTTGCGTTAAAATCTCCAATCACAATCAATTCTACCTCTAAATATGTATTAATTATATTTTTAACTCTTTAAAAAAATCAAAAAGGAGATATAAATGCAGTCATTACAGACAATCTTATAAATAACCTCATTTTTTTATGTATGAATGGCTCTATTTTCTGCCAAAAGTGTTAAAAACTTTGTTTTGACTTCGCCAAATTACAGCGTTTAATGCAAAATGATTCCATAACTTCGCTAATTCAATGGCGTAAATGAAAGTGACTTTAGTCGTTAGTCGTTATGAAAGTGAAATATTACTTTACGAGTATTAAAAATTCTTATAGCACAATTCAATTCTATATTTGTTGAAAATGCGTTACTATAACACGTGACATTTAAGACAATATTGAGAGCTCTAGCACTTGGGTATGCTCTCTAATAGGTCAATGTTTTTTACCCCAACCCCTGTGAAATACCTTCAGCCAACAAGTTTCGTGGTAACACAATGGTGACCAAATTAGTAACTATTGCTAGTTACTAAATCGAAATATTAACCTCGTTCCCTGCTAGATATCCTAATACGACAGCGATATAATTCAAGAAACTAACTTCATATTATAATTTAAGAAAATTTTATAAAAACATAGGAGTCCTTTAAATTGAGCCAACCTAATAAATAGGAAACTCTAAAATTGAGTCAACAAAATTATCGCAATCTTCTGTGCAATATTAATACTGTGGTATCATTTTGTATGTTCCATATTCCAAGAGAAATAAAAAACTCGTTACGCAGGAGCTGCGTCAACTTAGCGAATTTCCTTAGAATACATAAATCACTATCTAGCGATCATAATTTTAGTGTGATCAAAATGAAATATAATATCTGATACTTTAGTATTTGCAAAAATTAAATTTATTAATAGCCCAAAAAAATGGTATAACGATTATAGTTTATAGTTACTATGGAAACGACAATCAAAATTTTTTACAATAAAATATATTTTATGTATTCGTGTCAAACAAATGTTAAATATAATAACTCTTATGATCGGTTTTTGTTGAAGGTAAAATTAATTACTTTTACAACATTTATTTTTTGCAAATCCACGTTTTATTTAATAATATTGCTGACATGTTTCGGGTTTTATCCCATTGTCGAAACTGTGAGGGTACCGTTACAGGTGGCTCTTATTTATACAAAAAAAATTTTTTTAAACTTTTGAAAAACATAAAACACGTCATATAAGATAAAAATCAAAAACAATTAGATAACACCTAGCAAGTTATAACAATAAAAATATTCAATAAAAGTGTATTTTGACGACGCAAAATACACCTCCACTAAATAAGTCAAAAATAAAAACACAAATATTAATAAAGAAATATTGATAAAGAGTTCCTAGAAGTTTATAAAAATAAATACCAATTTAAAAATATTTTTGTAAACAGAATTAAAACAATGGAATTTAAATTAAGGAGAATAGCTTTGATGGGAAACAATCGATTTGTTCATTCAATAGGGCGCCCGGTCCCTTTTTGTATTTATGGATCTCAAGATCTTCCAACACATCCAGTCTATGTCCTTTCTTCGCTATGTGGAGTACTTCTAGTTTGGTGTTTGGCTTGTGATCGTTCTCTATCAAGTGGTTGGCAAAAGCCGAATCCGTTCGATTCAACCTGAAAGAACGTAGATGTTCAGATTTTTGGATCTCAAACGATCGACCAGTTTGACCAACATAGCTAGAAGCACATTGGGCACACGAAAGCTTGTAAACACCCGATTTGTGTTTAGTGTCGATCTTGTCCTTATTGTTGAGCAGGAGGTTGCCCAGTTTTAATGAAGGTTTAAAAGCGGTGTTAATGCCTTGATTTAAAAAAATAAAATCAAGGCATAAACACCGCCTTTAAATCTTCATTAAAACTGGGCAACCTCCTAATGACTAGCTGCACCCGTTATGCGTTGAAACGCCTCCGGTTTCGCGCTTGAATAACGCTTCGCGTTGACCTACGTTTATTACAAACGGAAAATGCTTTGTCTTTAAACATTTAATCTATCTCCAACCATTTTCGAGAAAGAAATGGTAATGGAAAGTGTCCCGGGGGACATCGGTGCATACAACAAAAACTTTATCTAGCCTATATCACTGTGGAATACTGTAGTTCTTAATCAAACAAATTTTTATAATCGGCTTAGTTATTCCAGAAATTACTCACAACAAGTATACATACACGTAAACAAATAAACAAACAAATTGTACCTCTTTATGCATAGTATAGATGTGCCTAATCCATTACAGAAAGGAAATTTTTATTTTTATCGGACTAAAATTGTGACCGCTAGATGGTATACAAATACGAGAAAAATATACTTATTTATATTCATTATTGATATCAATCAAGACTATACTGTATTGGGTTGGAGTAGTTTACCGGGGGATTGGTTTACAATTTAATATTGTTAAACAATTTTTTTCGTAAAAACCCTTAAAATTATAATATATAATTTTTGAATGTCAAAGACGAAAAGGACTTTTTCCTCCTTGAAATCACTTCCTATGGTCCTAGCAAACCATTTTCACCCATTTCCACCCATTTTCAACCATTTTTACAGGAGGCGGGTGTAAAACGAATAAGATAAAAATTAGTGAAATCTATACAATTTTCTCAAATACTGAAGAGTAGACACGTATCGATTTAAGTTTATTGAAAATTAAGTTTATTCAAAATGAATCAATGAATAAAAGCTCATATAATGGCTCTTTAAACATTTATTTTCCTTATTAGAAGGATGTTGCTATATAATTATAATTTTTAAGGAATTGTATAATTATCTAGGTTTGGAATTTATGTTTTGGTGTTTTGGACAGTAGATAATCGAAAAATTTATAGGGAGAATATTTTGTCTGCGACTATAATTTAGTGATTCTTAACAATCAACAGCCCAGTCCATTCGCGATGCACGAGCTGCGTCAACTTAGCGAATTTCTTTAGAATACATCAATAGAATCACTCTCTACCGGTCATAATTTTAGTGTGATCAAAATGAAATATAATATCTGATATGACTTTCGTATTTGCAAAAATTAAATTTATTAATAGCCCAAAAAAAAAACGGTATAACGATTATAGTTTATAGTTACTATAGAAACGACAATCAAAATTTTTTACAATAAAATATATTTTTTGTATTCGTGTCAAACAAACACAAAATATTAAATACCTCTCTTCATATTAGAAGAATTGAAAATTGTATAAAGAGTAAAGTTGTAGAAAATCAAGTTTGCTTCAATTCATTACTTGATCATTTTTCTCAAACTCTAATGTGAACAGAGATATTTATAATTTTAACTTTCAACCTTTAATTGTAAATATTTCTGTAAATATTAGTGTAACACAAAAATGATAAGAAACAAAATTACAGTAAAACTTGGTACCTATAACTTAACTCCTGATAAATTTTTCTATTTTTCAAATATTAAGGGAGATAGTCAAATTTTGTGTTTCCCCTCCCTCTAAACCCCCTTTCCCCTCGTCCGATTTTACCCATTAACGAACTTGACCTTTAGAATACCAAAAGCGCGTCAAATACCAAATTGCATTCCAAACGGAATGAAACTGTGACCGCTAGAGAGTCCACAGATATTTTAAACAATCATTAATTGTAAATATTTCTCTAAATATTAGTGTAACAGAAAAATGATAAGAAACAAAATTACAGTAAAACTTAGTATCAACAACTGAACTCCTGATAAATTTTTCTATTTTTCAAATATTAAGGGAGATCGTCAAATTTTGTGTTTCCCCTCCCTCTAAACCCCTTTTCCCATCGTCCGATTTTACCCATTATTATTATTAATACTGTATTTAATCTTAAGATTATTACAGGTGATTGGTACAATAAGAATAAATCAAAAATTATTGATACAATATGTGAAACATAAAACTTAACATGAAAATTCATTTTTAAGACTTAAAATAGTGAAAGTAACATAGGCGATTTGTATTCGAAATAAAAATAAGAAAAAAAAGAAATAAAAAAATTTTATATGGCAGTCATATAACTTAAGTTTGGTAAAAAGAAAGTTAGGATATGAAAAAACAAAAGTAAGAAGAAAAACAAAAAGAAAAAGTAACAGAAGTACGTCTATTCACATAGGGCAAAACTTCATAATTTCAGTGCATTTATTACAAAATAATAGATATCATTTATTTTTTCTTTGCTTAACGTATCCAGTAACATCGCTGTAATATTTTTTGTACTAACACTGTCAATGTACTTCGCTATATACTGGTTTCTAATGGGATTAAGAATTGGACATCTGGAAATGGTTGGAAAATGTTCTATAGTTTCATTTTCTTTCAAATTGCAAATCATGCATTCCAGTTTTGCGTTCCATTTGTAAGTGATTACTCTCGTACATATTCTTATATGCTCCTTGTTAATAAGGCGAAGTTGAAAAATGACTCTTTTTTTGTCAAAAGCTATGTTTAATGGCAAATACTCAGACACCGTTGAAGAGATGAAGTACTTATAAGTTAAACTATAGCTCGTTTCTAAAATTATATTTTCATCCACCAATTGAGGATTTGTTTTATTGCCTGTGAGGCTAGATGTGATCTTTGAGTTTCTGATCTTATCAAATAATAAGGTGTGTTTCGCGGTAAGTTCATAATAGTTTTAAAGAATTTACTCTGCACTTTATATAGGTCTTCTAGGTATCTTAAGCTCCATACTTCGGCTCCGTGTAACAAGGTTGTTACGACTATTGTATATAGCAGTTTCAGTTTTGTATCCCAGCAAGATGAAAAAAAAACTGAAATTTTGAAAGTATTGTATAATTATCTAGGTTTGGAATTTATGTTTTGGTGTTTTGGACAGTAGATAATCAAAAAATTTTTACGGAGAATATTTTGTAAAGGTGTTTCGAAAATTATACGATGGATATTTTGTAGAGAAGTTTCGATCATTTTCAAAATATTACGGGTTATTTGAAAATTACAAATAATACGTAAACGAAATGATCGCATTATTTGAATCTTTCAGCAGATGAGCGTCAATTGTGAAAGATTACACTGTAATTTTCGAATAATTCGTAACATTTTGAAAATTTTATCGAAAGTAATAAAAGTTTAACTAAAATTAACTCTTAAAAAACAACTAAAAAAATACCTTAAATCATGGCTGTACATATATTATAAATATTAAAAGTGTCTGCGACTGTAATTTAGTTTTTCTTAACAATCAAGTTAAAAAAATTGTGTATTTTGTAAATTTCGGCCTCCAGAGCCAAATGGACAGATATATACAGTCAGATATTAACGAAAAATTAAAATGTTAATACAAAATCTTCCTGCTTTTTGCACTGTGTGTGGGGTTGTTGCAGCAACAAAAAACAAACTTTTTGTTGCTGCAACCAGTCCACACACGGAGCAACAAGCTAGTTGCTGTTCAATGTTGCTGCAACCATGTTCTCCGTCTATTTGGGCCTTAAGTCTCATCCATTTTTTGTAAAGAGTTTATACAGTCAATGTATTAAAACAACATACCACAATATATCGTTACTAAAAATTATTACTTTAATGTAACTTGTTATCTCATGCAAATGTTTCATTTCCTATAACTCATTCCCGGTAATAGTAATGTAGTAAGATCTAAATTAAATCAAAATAAAGTTATAAAATATTCTCAGAAATAAAAAAATGTTGGAAGCGATTCTAAAATTTGGTGCAGTCGTTTGAAAATAAGAGAAATTCAACTGATTTTTTTCAAAAAAATGTTCAAAAACACTAAAATACAAGCTTTTAGTCAAGCTTTTAATAAGTATCGAATCTGATTAATTGTAAGAGATTTGGGATCTTATTCGTTTTACTACCACCCCCCCCCCCATTTAATACGGTTGAAAAAGGATGGAAACGGGTGAAAATAGTTTGTTAGGACCATAGAAAGTGGTTGCAAGGCGTAAAAAGTCCTCTTCGTCCTTAAAATCCTTGAAATTCAAAAAATTTTGTTTTTTATTTTTAATGGTTTTTACGCAAAACCCTTTATTTTAAATTGTCAGGGGGTTGCACCCCCAAGAACCCCCGCTAAACTACCGCAACCCAATACCTTCCATCATCACCCCCCGCTAAACTAGCCCAATCCAACCCAACCCTTTTCATTTTTAAGTAAAATAAAAATAAAATAAAATAATTAATTATTGTTTGCTTTTAAATGAGTTACATACTAATAAAAACTATTAGTTCTTGAGAAATATACTGTTTAAAAAAATGTTCAACAAAAATATTGATAAATGTAACTGTGTGTGTGTGTGTTTGTCCGAAATGTTTAAAGAGAATTATAGAGAAGGACCTAGATAAATTATGCTTACGACTCCAAAAAAACTATCAGAAGTTCAAAATTCCAAACCGTTCCAATAAATATAACGTTTCCTGACTATATATATCGTTTTCTGATGGCTAGATCTCTAATATAGCTTATAGTTTCTATAAAAATTCCTGCATTAAATAAATTATTCGAGAATTATCCGAAATTATTTTTGTATTTCAAAGACATCGTATCAAAAACCTTTGACTCGATGTTTCCATTCTTAACACAAATCAATGCTTTCTATTTTGAAAAATATGGATATTTTTAATAATATGTTTCGTATAATATTTTGAGCATTTTCAATTTGGTGATTGACAAATTTTTAAATATATTTTTAATATGACTGCAATAACTTTAACGTGGGCTTTTTTAAATCAGGTATAGACTACACAAAACAAAAATTTATAAACCTCGCAACAAATTTACATGGGTATAATTAATATTCATCAAAAATAAATTTCGAATACCATCCTGTTTCATTTATTATTTAGATTCTTTTAATCCAAATTTAATAAGGAAACACTAATTACTATTGAATTATTTACAAAAAATATTGTTTTTACGATAATTTTCCCACCAAACGTAATATTAAAGATTATTAAAATGCTAGAAGGTTTCAATCCCCAATTTTTGGAAATGCAATTCATAAATAAATATTTAGTAATTAATTATAACTTTGAACACGACCAGCTAAACTTTTAAATCCTCGAACTGAATTAAATATAATAAGGGCAAATTTATCACAATTTATATTCATTGAAAAACAATAAAATATTTTTTTTAAATATACAAGTTTTTTCTCGTCACATCCAAAAAAAACTGAAATTTCATGTAAAAATTTTTTTGAATTCAAATATGATTATTTATAATATAATTAATATCACCTTATTATGTTTTTATGCATATTTTATTACAATTTTAATAGACGCTTAAAAAAATAACAATAAACTGCAATTTGTACTAAATACAAACACTTACTTTGCTAAAAAAATATACAATACAAAACAAAACAAAACAAAACAAAACAATAAAAAATCACTTACCTCCGTTCAGTTAGTAGAAACAGATTATGAAGTGCGCGAACAAGTTTTTTAGCACGGCAATATAACAATTTAAATATATATTATATTGTTATGATAACAATATTTGATAACGTACAGACCGTATGCACTGACAGTAGATATTGTTGGTTTAGGTAACGTTTATTTGAAATAATCGAAATGTACTGACCCAAAAGTGTCGACAACTTCACGTTTAATACAATGTTATTCACCCAATCAGAGCGTCGACTCATGTAACGTCACATGGATTTACACCAATCAAATGAACGTTTTACACTTTCATTAACTTATGAAAACTTAAACATATATACACATAACATGGAAAAGCATAAAATACAAGCGGAAAGCTCTAACTGTTGTAGCGTCGCGCGTTCGTTGTTGAAAACATCCGTTATAAATATTATATGTATATATAATATACATATATATATATATATATATATATATATATATATATATATATATATATATATATATATATATATATATATATATATGTATATATATATATATATATATATATATATTATTCATTGCTGTAGCAGAAAGCATAATTACAATACATAAAATAAGTACCTTACATTACGTCTGACTTTGAAACTAAAAAAATTAAAGAATTAATATTTTCAAAAAAAGCTATGATAATAATAATAATAATAACGATTTATTCTGTAAGATGAATCGAAAGGAGCAGATCCAGAAGTGTTTTGTACACGTGTTCATTTCATTCAGTAGTTTATAAGGCAAGTCAATATTTAATACTTTTTTACCTTTATAACTAGATTTCAGCGAGGGGGGATGCGTAGGGTATTTTTGAGAAAAGCTTCTTTAAATAAAGAAGAATTGTGTGAGTAAACCACCTACCTTTCCCAGTCCTGAAAGCAGAATTGTTATTCACTCTCTATAAAGATTTTTTTAGCCAAGTCAACGCAGGGTACTTTAGCAACTTGTTTATAGTTTTTTATCGATTTTAACAATGGTAAGCTTTAGCTACTGAAATCAACAACAATGCTACGAATAGTTTAAAACCATAGTTCCAGGATAGATCAATAAATAAACTTTATTAAAGCGATTACATTTATAACCAATGAAATATACTAACTAAATATAATCGCCCAAAAACCCTATTTATACTGATTCTATTATCCATGAGTGACCTGCTCGTTTTACTTTTTCCATAGCACATATGTAAAAAAATACGAAGTAATGTAAAAATTTCGATTTACATTAGTTATATCTTCATACGCATGCTTTTGTAATCAGAGTATTACAGATGTTTGAGCAAAAATTTTAAAAGTTTAAAGGTAGGCAGTTTTGCTCATTTGGCCAAACATGGTCTAATTTTGTCCATTCACGAACTAGACGTTACTTTTTATCTCTAGAACACACACAAAATTTCAGCTTGTTAACTTTTTTTGTTTTAAGTTATCGTGTCCACAGACGGACGGACATACGAAAATGGACTAATTAGGTCATTTTATGATCACCTATACGAAATTTTTTTTTTTCGGAACTACGAACTAAATACCCTGGTATATATTATATACCGGGTATAAAATTTGAAAATAACTTATATCTGAGTTAATTGCTTTTAATACCCGGTATATACCTAATTAATTATTAATGAGTGAACTGTTTATTTTAGTTTTTGAGCTTAAATTATGGCAAAACAATTCATTTATTAAACGAAAGTTTCCAACAAAAGTTGTTTATTTTTTAAAAGAGAATATTTTTATTTCTAATTTTCTCTCTCTCGGATTCTAAGATAGATACTTACAGTGTCTGAAGGATGCACGAATCGATCTTTCCCATTCACGAAGTTAATTTAGTTCTCGGCAAATGCACAAAACTTTAGGTCGGTATCTTTTTAGCAAATTTCCTCCAAAGAAAATGCAGCTATTGTTTTTGTACAAAAAAATCACTTTTGTACTAAAAATCACTATTGTTTAAATTTTTATATATGTAAATATATATATATATATATATATATATATATATATATATATATATATATATATATACATATATATAGATATCAACATATCAATAAGTTTATGTGTCTGTGGACTCTCCAGTGGGCACAGTTTTATTCTGATTGGAATGAAATTTGATTTTTGAGATGCTTTTGGTATTTGAAAGGTTAAGTTCGTACGTGGAGAGGGGGTGTTAAAGGGAGAGGGAATATATATACCTACCGGTTATTTAAGCAATTAATTTAGTTAGTGGTTATTTTCACTTAATTAGAATCTGTGCATGGGAATTCACTCCTGTCAATATTTGAGATGAATTATAAATACCCCCCATGCACGATGCAAACGGAATACCTTAAAATCTTATCTAATTATGTATCAAAAGGATAACTTAACAATTATGCCAATTATTGCAGTTTTTTGTAATAAAGCTAATTATGAAAAATGCATTACATGAATATTTTTTTTAAATATAAATTGTTAAGGTGGTATGGTCAAGATACCTCATGGGAATGAGGTATATTGACCATGCACTCACTCTAGTGAGTGACTCACTCTAGTGAGTTTTTTTACACATTAGAGCCCTTACTATCCGGGAATTCATTGGGAACAGACTAAATTTGCATAGGATGCTTTTTATTTCGAATTATGAACTACATATTTTTTTATTGCTAATTTAAGAAAACTTAACGACCATATTTCTTTTTTTTGGAGTTGGTTAAAATTTATTTGATTTTGTCATTTCCACTGAAACTCTACTTCAATAAGATAACTATAAAATTATTTTATGAAAATTTTGAAATGTCACTTTTGATTGTCGTTTCCATAGCAGCTATAAACAATAGTCGTTATACAACGTTCTATTTTGGTTCTCGTAAATTTAATTTTGGTAAATACTAAAATCATATCACATATTATATTTCAATTTGATCACACTAAAATTAAGATCGCTAGAGAGTGATGTATGTATTCTTAAGAACTTCGCTAAATTGAAGCAGCTCCTGCGTAACGAATTATTTTTTTCAAATGAATTTTTGTTTTTAAAAATGCCAGCAATTAGACGTAGAAATTTAAGTTGCAGAACTCGAAAAGCTAGAAGTAAAAGATAGACTAGAGCAAGCCAAACTGACGAGCAACGCGAAACGCGGAATGAAGTTGAACGGAATCGATGGAATCAAAATCAACAACATAGAAATGTTGCGTTTAACCCTTATCGAGCTGCATTTAATTATAATGTGGAAATCGATTTGAGTTCACAGCAAATCGTTGCTATTGGACCAATGAACGTTGTGTGTCAATATTGAATGGCATTTAAGTTTAAAAATGAAGCCCCTGGACTGTGTTGTCAGGTCAAATAGACGCGATTGGTACCGCCAGAAGAGCCACTACATTCATTGGTTTCGGGAAATGGGCCAGATTCTCAACATTTTTTACTCATATCGAGCAATATAATAATTATTTTCAAATGACGTAATTTGGCGCAAATAAAGTTATTCGAGAAAAATTTAAGCCAAGTTTCAAGGTAAGTATAATGAAAAACAATAAACTTTTACCACTACGTGATGCAAAATACGTTGGAAGCTTTCAACTGAAATGGTGTATCAATTGAAATGGCTTTAAGTACATTTGTAGCTCGGTAAATTGCCAACAGCAGAAAGAAGTGAGTGTCTTTAAAAAGTTGATGCGGGAGCCACATGGTGGTACAAACAATTCGCTATACAATATCCTATATTATATCTATTTTATATCTGTTTACCTTTGCAGATTCAGGGTCAAATATATCATCTAACAGGTTCTTTATTGCAAAAGCGGGATAGTGACTAAAAATTTTTTCAAATTTATTTTATAGGCGATTCAGCAAGACAAGTCGATCAGCGTTGAGCTCACAACAATTCGGTGCAAAGACCAATTGTGGAACAACTCCAAATGTTTTTCCATCAGCACAACGAAATGGTTGCATTATTCACGACCGCATTAGTCCGCATGCCCTCTAGAACCACAAAATTGTCATCAAGGCTCATAAGACGCCTGCAGAACAACACGTAAGACGTTTTAATCCGCCAACAATTGATAAAGTCTAAAATAAAACTAAGAATGTTGTGTATCATAAAGCATTAGGATAATAAACAAAATCTTTCGGGAATAATTATGATTATTTATTAGTTATACCAATTCGAATTCAATATTCATAGTTAAGACAGAACAACGTCTGTCGGGTCAGCAAGTAAAATATATATCTCATGAATTCGTGTCGGCGTGGTACGCTAAAAACAAACAAAATATAAAATATCTCTGTGAATATTAGAACATTCGAATAATGTATAAGGAGTAAAGTTGTAGAAAATCAAGTTTGCTACTATTCATTGCCTTATCATTTTTTAAGATTGAATGTGAAAATTCTAAATATCTCTTTACACATCATAGTTTGGAAAAAATGATAAGGCAATGAATAGTAGCAAATTTGATTTTCTACAACTTTACTCCTTATACATTATTCGAATGTTCTAATATTCATATATATATATATATATATATATATATATATATATATATATATATATATACATATATATATATATATATATATTTATATATATATATATATAGATATCAACATATCAATAAGTTTATGTGTCTGTTGACTCTCCAGTGGGCAGAGTTTTATTCTGATTGGAATGAAATTTGATATTTGAAATGCTTTTGGTATTTGAAAGGTCAAGTTCGTACGTGGAGAGGGGGGTGTTAAAGGGAGAAGGAAACACAAAATATGACATATGTCCCTTAATATTTAATAAAACTGTGCCCACTGGAAATCACTTTTGTACTAAAAATCACTGTCGTTTAAATTTTTATATATGTATATATATATATATATATATATATATATATATATATATATATATATATATATATATATATATAAATATATTTATATATATATATATATATATATACATATATAAAAATTTAAACGATAGTGATTTTTAGTACAAAAGTGATTTCCAGTGGGCACAGTTTTATTCTGATTGGAATGAAATTTGATATTTGAGATGCTTGTAAAGTTGTAGGTAATAAATTTTACTGTAATTGTGTCATGTTTTTTGTTACACTTATATTTACAGAAATGTTTACAATTTAAGATTGAATGTGAAAATTCTAAATATCTCTTTACACATCATAGTTTGGAAAAAATGATAAGGCAATGAATAGTAGCAAACTTGATTTTCTACAACTTTACTCCTTTTTTTATATATGTATATATATATACATATATATATATATACATATATATATATATATATATATATATATATATATATATATATATATATACATACATATATATATATATATATATATATATATATATATATATATATATGTATATATATATATATGTATATATATATACATATATAAAAAAAGGAGTAAAGTTGTAGATATATATATATATATAAATTTAAACGATAGTGATTTTTAGTACAAAAGTGATTTCCAGTGTGCACAGTTTTATTCTGATTGGAATGAAATTTGATATTTGAGATGCTTGTAAAGTTGTAGGTAATAAATTTTACTGTAATTTTGTCATGTTTTTTGTTACACTTATATTTACAGAAATGTTTACAATTTAAGATTGAATGTGAAAATTTTAAATATCTCTTTACTATATATATATACATACATTATATATATATACCTTATACATTTTTCGAATGTTCTAATATTTACAGAGATATTTTATATTTTGTTTGTTTTTAGCGTACCACGCCGACACGAATTCATGAGATATATATTTTACTAGCTGACCCGACAGACGTTGTTCTGTCTTAACTATGAATATTGAATTCGAATTGGTATAATTAATAAATAATCATAATTATTCCCGAAAGATTTTGTTTATTATCCTAATGCTTTATGATACACAACATTCTTAGTTTTATTTTAGACTTTATCAATTGTTGTAAAACGTCTTACGTGTTGTTCTGCAGGCGTCTTATGGGCCTTGATGACAATTTTGTGGTTCTAGAGGGCATGCGGACTAATGCGGTCGTGAATAATGCAACCAATTCGTTGTGCTGATGGAAAAACATTTGGAGTTGTTCCACAATTGGTCTTTGCACCGAATTGTTGTGAGCTCAACGCTGATCGACTTGTCTTGCTGAATCGCCTATAAAATAAATTTGAAAAAATTTTTAGTCACTATCCCGCTTTTGCAATAAAGAACCTGTTAGATGATATATTTGACCCTGAATCTGCAAAGGTAAACAGATATAAAATAGATATAATATAGGATATTGTATAGCGAATTGTTTGTACCACCATGTGGCTCCCGCATCAACTTTTTAAAGACACTCACTTTTTTCTGCTATTGGCAATTTACCGAGCTACAAATGTACTTAAAGCCATTTCAATTGATACACCATTTCAGTTGAAAGCTGCCAACGTATTTTGCATCACGTAGTGGTAAAAGTTTATTGTTTTTCATTATACTTACCTTGAAACTTGGCTTAAATTTTTCTCGAATAACTTTATTTGCGCCAAATTACGTCATTTGAAAACAATTATTATATTGCTCGATATGAGTAAAAAATGTTGAGAATCTGGCCCATTTCCCGAAACCAATGAATGTAGTGGCTCTTCTGGCGGTTCCAATCGCGTCTATTTGACCTGACAACACAGTCCAGGGGCTTCATTTTTAAACTTAAATGCCATTCAATATTGACACACAACGTTCATTGGTCCAATAGCAACGATTTGCTGTGAACTCAAATCGATTTCCACATTATAATTAAATGCAGCTCGATAAGGGTTAAACGCAACATTTCTATGTTGTTGATTTTGATTCCATCGATTCCGTTCAACTTCATTCCGCGTTTCGCGTTGCTCGTCAGTTTGGCTTGCTCTAGTCTATCTTTTACTTCTAGCTTTTCGAGTTCTGCAACTTAAATTTCTACGTCTAATTGCTGGCATTTTTAAAAACAAAAATTCATTTAAAAAAAATAATTCGTTACGCAGGAGCTGCTTCAATTTAGCGAAGTTCTTAAGAATACATACATCACTCTCTAGCGATCATAACTTTAGTGTGATCAAATTGAAATATAATATCTGATATGATTTTAGTATTTACCAAAATTAAATTTACGAGAACCAAAATAGAACGATATATAACGATTATTGTTAATAACTACTATGGAAACGACAATCAAAAGTGACATTTCAAAATTTTAATAAAATAATTTTATAGTTATCTTATTGAAGTAGAGTTTCCGTGGAAATGACAAAATCAAATAAATTTTAACCAACTCCAAAAAAAAGAAATATGGTCGTTAAGTTTTCTTAAATTAGCAATAAACAAATATTTAGTTCATAATTCGAAATAAAAACCATCCTATGCAAATTTAGTCTGTTCCCAATGAATTCCCGGATAGTTAGGGGTCTAATGTGTAAAAAAACTCACTAGAGTGAGTCACTCACTAGAGTGAGTGAATGGTCAATATACCTCATTCCCATGAGGTTGGAGAATAATTTTTTTTAATACTCCACTGTATAAAAATTTATTATTGATATTTTTTCATATTTTTATTATTCAAAGAATTTATATAATTATTGGTTTATGCTAGTTGAGAATTTGCATAGTTTCAACAGGCATTGGCTTAGATCAGAAATGACTTGCGTATATACAAGCTTACTTTAATATTTCAGCACATATTTAAAATCAGTTACAAAAGTAATCTCATGAACTGAGTTACAAAAAATCGTCTCATCAAGGAGTTACAAAAAATACTTCTTTCAGTTCAGTTAAAAAGAGTATTTCTCTCTGTTAGTTACAATAGTCCTCTCATCGAGGTAGTTACAAAAATTAGTTGGCTCAGTAGAGTCACAAAAAAATAGCTACAAAAAGAAGACAATTACTAAAATTAGTTGATTCACATCAATTAATCAGATTGTATTTAAAATTTTATTTCTTCAATTTACAAGTTGAATATTTTTTTATGGATTGTGCTGAAATATCGAATGGGCGAATTAATGGTTTCTATCTGATTGTATCTAAGTATATTTTTTTTTGTATAATTTATTTAATTCACTATTCCGAAACTTGTGGTCTCTCAAACTTGTAACAATTCAATACACATTCTATACACACTTTTGGTGTACAATTTATATTTTATGTGAATATGCATTGACGTTTTCAATTTATAACTATATTGTTTGTATACGCTTGGTTTTTTTTGGCCGTGTATTTTTTCTTTACAGAAGCGTAATGTCTCTTTATATACAACTATGTATCTGAATTAAATTTGTAATCCATATTTATATTTTTGCAAATCAGACATATTTGAACATATTTTTTTTTACTGTAGTTTTCTTTTACTACAGTTCAATTTAGCACATATTCATGTAATCCCTTTTTTCATAACTTGTACAACCAATGTTAGTGTTTTAAGGATAGTTGTACTATCAGTGTATTAGATTAGAAATTATTTATTTCAAATATATTTTATCTTAACATATATTTGTTTTGTTCCCTTTTTTGTACCTTTTATTTTTTTCAGATTCGAATCACTTGTCGATAACTAAGACACTTACTGGATAGTAAAGATCTTACTACCTCAATATTATCTTTTTTAATGGGCCCAGCTTTTATTGAAAGACTTTCGGTTCAACGTGATTATCTTTTTTTATATTTACGTGTATGGCGTTAGGACCGATCGTTTTCTAATTTTCATAATTCCACATACAATACTCTGCTTTGGATTTTTTTTCTAAAGTACCGTATATTTAGTTTTCATTATTTTTTTTTAAAATACATCATAATAACTTTTAATTAAAATTACTAAATTAACTTAACTTTCATATTTATGAAAATAATTGATAATTCAATCATTTTCTATAAGGTGTTTAGTTTCTTTTTAAAAACTAAACACCGAATTTTTTTCAAATTAAACTTTAATTAAAATTTTTTACATACACATATGGAAGCAGAGAAAATATCCATATGTGTCTTTTGTTTTCGATAGTTTTCACAAAGCTCGACTTGTGATTCTGAAATTCTTTTTGAAAGTTGAAATGATTATAATTTTTTCTTTATATTTATACATTTATATCTTTTACATTTTCTTTAATTCTATAATTATATTTAACTTAGTACTAATTTTTTTTCTCTTTCTTCTATTTTGTTTGTGGTTTAAATTTTCATTATGCCGAGAACAACTCGTAATACACCAGGTACCCCAGGAGATGACGATCCTCCAGCTGCACCAGATGACGTATTCATCACGCCTCATCAAGTATCAGCGGTTAACTTAGCGGCTATAACTACGCAGATGCACACTACAGCTCAACAGTTCCATGCGTCAGTGCTGCACGTTTCGGATGTACAGCAACAAATACAACATCAAAGCAAACAGATAAGTAGCATTACCGATGCCTTGGCAACAATTACAACTACTCTATCAAATAATAGCACTTGTTCAAATCAATTAACTTCAAATTTTAGTTTTTTTGCAAAACCGAGTATTGATTCCTTTATAAATAAAATCACTATTCTGGACATTTCGGTTCCAGAAAATATTATACAGTTTATTGTCGATACTCAACATTTAGTTGATATTAATTTTTTACCTATAGACGTTCTTTTGAAATCTTTAATCAATAGGTGTGCTTCGAACGCACAAACATTTTGGTCTACTTGTTTGGCTGACTCTTTGTCTTGGCAAAATATTAAACATAATTTATTACAAGTTTATATTCCACCTTTGACTAAACAGATATTAATTGATAGATTAGTCCGGCGAAATCAACCTGACACTGAAAAATTTTCGACATTTGTTCCTTCAATAATAAAATTCGCGAACATCCTACTTAATGATTCATCTGAATCCGAAATCATACAAATTATTTTTGCTCATGCCAATAATTCTGTACTATCTATTCTTGGTTTATATCAAATTCCCGATACTTATAAAGATTTGTATCAACTAATCACTAAAATTGAGGAAATTCAAGCGCGAATAACTACAACACCCGTCAGTGTAAACATTACTTCAATTCAAAATACGCATAATGACTCTAAATTTTTTTGTACCTTCTGTAAAGGTACTAATCACAATTTTAAATATTGTTTTAAAAGAAAGAAGGATAATATAAATGTTAGTACTACGGTTCCAAAAAACTCGCAATAGACCCCAAGTTTCTTATTAATGATGTTATTTTAAATTATACTATTTTACCCCTACAAACCATTTTCATTCAAGGTTATCCTTTATTAACACTTTTTGATTCCGGTGCTACTGTTAATGCTATTAAAACTGCGACTTTTAACAAGTTAAAATCTAACAATAGAAACATCGTCACCGAATCAATTGATAAAACTATTTCTTTGCCGGGAAATAATTTTTTAAAATGTAATTTAACTGCGAAACTTCATTTTAAATTGGCTAATTTTTCATGGACTCAAACTTTTTTTATAGTAGATTCATTACCGTTTGAGGTAATTTTAGGTGTTGCCACACTTAAAAGTTGCAACATCATTTTGGACTTCTTTAAGTCGACGATCAAATTTTATTTTCATCCTAATGTTGAAATACCGTTTTCGGGTTTTTGTAATAATAATCGAATTATTAATACCATTGTCGAAGCGAAAGTAAATCTTAATAGCAAACAAACCAAAGTGTTGCAAACACTTCTTCAAAACTTTAAATCGATTTTTTCTGACATTCCTGGTCTTGCCAAGGGTTTTGAATATAAAATTAAGTTAATCGATAACATTCCGGTTTGTAAAGCTCCTTACCATCTGGCACCCGATAAAGCCAAACTTTTGGACGAGCATGTTCAAGAGCTTGTTACACAAGGGGTACTTTCTCCTTCGAACTCTAATTATAGCTCACCCGTCTTCTTTGTTAAAAAGAAAGACGATTCTTATCGGTTAGTCGCTGACTATAGGTTTGTTAACAAACATATAGAGTTTGATCCGATGAGTTCAGCCAGTATGGCTCATATTTTCGCTAGCTTAGGTAATTCGAAAGTATTTACACTCCTCGACATGAAATCCAGTTTTCATCAGATAAAATTATCAGATGACTCGAAACATGTCACCGCGATCGTCACACAATATGGTCTGTTTGAGTACAATACCATGCCTTTCGGGCTAAAGGTGGCTAGTCAATCATTAGCTCGTTTTTTAAATTCCAGTCTCGCAGAATTTCGTCATAAATTTCTTCTTATTTATTATGACGATTTAATTGTACATTCACCCGACATTGAATCACATTTAAATCACCTGAATCTCTTGTTCACTAAAATAAAGTCTATCGGTATCACTATTAATTATTCTAAGGCTCGATTTTGTATGTCGAGGGTACGTTTGTTGGGTAGCGTAATATCCGCTGAGGGACGCTTTATAGACCCTATTAAGGTGCAAGCAATCAATGACATGCCAACTCCAAAAAACGTCAAAGAAGTTATGCGTCTAGTTGGGGCTGCGGCTTTTTACTCCCGCTATATTCCCATGTTCAGTCAGATTGTAGCTCCGTTAAACGATTTAAAAAAGAAAGGTGTAAGGTTCAAAATTACTAAGGTTCATCTTGATGCAATCTCTACTTTAAAAAAATCTTTAGTAAGTGCGCCTGTCTTAAAACATCCTAATTTTGACAAACCTTTTGTGCTACAAACTGACGGATCAGCTACTGGTCTGGGCGCGGTATTACTTCAAAAGTATGATGACGGTTTGCACCCCATAATGTACTGTTCTCGAAAATTGAATCCAGCCGAATTAAAATATAACAGTCATGAATTAGAACTTCTCGCAGTAGTGACGGCCCTAGATAAATTTAAAGATTTTTTAACCGACCGCAAGTTTACTCTACAGACTGATTGCAGGTCGTTATTGTGGATTTTTAATACCCCCAATAAATTTAATAAATTATCTAGGTGGATCCTTAAAATTTCGAGATATGACTTTACCCCGGAACATATTAAGGGCAAATTGAACAATATGGCCGATTTTCTATCTAGGTTATACGAAACTGACCATTTAATAGTGAACAAATTTTCTGATTCAAATCAAGATTCAGGCAAAAATTTCATTAAAGTTAAAGAGTTGCATAGCAATGATCCAGGTTATGCAAACCTTTTAAAAAAGATAACCAATACTTTGGATCAAATTGACTTAGAATCGGTGAATGAAGAAATCAGGAACAATGCGCAACTGAACTTTATTAACGTTTTAGCTAATACAAATTTTGATTACCTTTCTGTTAAAAGCGAGCAACGTAACTCTCCCGAATGTAAAATCATTTATCAAAACCTTAAGGCTCAGATGAATGTCCCTAATTTTTGCATAAAGGATGGGTTAATTTATAAGTTCGTCGGAAGGAATCGACTAAAACGTATATTTTTACCAGATAATTTACTCGATTACGTTCTTCGATATTATCATGATTCCAAGTATGCTGCGCATAATTCAGTAATTAAAACATTCCGTGAAATTAGTAAAATATTTTACTACAAAAACCTCTATGCAAAGGTAAGGGACTATGTCAGAACCTGTAAAGTGTGCCAGGCTATAAGGCCATATACACGTAACGATAGGGTTCAGTTGAGTAGTTCCGTGCCGGAGTATACCCTACATACTTTGTACGTCGACTTTATCGGTCCTATTATTAGATCAAGTGAAGGTTTTAAATATATTTTTTCTGTTGTAGATGGATTTTCAAAATTTGCTTTCGGCTTTCCATGTAAAAGGCAGACCAGTGACGTTGCCATTTCACTGATACAGAAGATTTTCCTGCAAAACGGATATCCGACGGTTGTTGTAGCCGACAACGGACCAGCCTTTGCGTCGATCAAGTGGAAAACCTTCTTATTTAATAATGGTATTAGAGCTGCCTACTGTTCGAGCTATACACCATCTTCGAACAAGAGCGAGTGCCTCAATCGACAGATAAAATATAATTTAGGATGCATTCTCAAAGAATATTCTGTACAACATAAAAATTGGTCTAAATTTTTGAGTTTTGTAATTTTCAATTACAACAACTCCTACAAAAGTACAATCGACTCAACACCAGCTGAAGTTTATTTTGGTAGAAAGTTAATGACGCCGTTTGTGATTATAAACGAATTAACTGAGTTAATCACGAGTTCTGCTAAACCATCACAAGCACATATACAAGATGCGTTAAAGATTGCTCACCAACAACGAGTCAACCAAACTTTAAATAAACCAACGCTGTCTAAATATAAAGTGGGTCAATTGGTCATGGTTAAAAACTTGGCCCCGAATATGAACAAGAATATCGCACCTAAATTCGCTTCAAAATTCAATGGACCGTACAAGATAATAAAGTTCACTACACCAACTTCAGTTAGGCTAAAAGCTCCAAAATCTAATAAGAAAACCTTCGGCATGTCGATATACAACATTCGGCCATACTATCTCAGAGGGTATCAAGGGAATGGTAACGTTACTGCATCATAATTAAACATCTAAATGTATTTAAATCTTCACGTCTAATCCACATTTGTAAGATTTTTTATTCATCTATTCATGTCATTCTTGGTTTAATATTTTCCAATTAGCATGTCGCTAATTTTTTTGGCCCCCTGGAGTGGAGAATAATTTTTTTTAATACTCCACTGTATAAAAATTTATTATTGATATTTTTTCATATTTTTATTATTCAAAGAATTTATATAATTATTGGTTTATGCTAGTTGAGAATTTGCATAGTTTCAACAGGCATTGGCTTAGATCAGAAATGACTTGCGTATATACAAGCTTACTTTAATATTTCAGCACATATTTAAAATCAGTTACAAAAGTAATCTCATGAACTGAGTTACAAAAAATCGTCTCATCAAGGAGTTACAAAAAATACTTCTTTCAGTTCAGTTAAAAAGAGTATTTCTCTCTGTTAGTTACAATAGTCCTCTCATCGAGGTAGTTACAAAAATTAGTTGGCTCAGTAGAGTCACAAAAAAATAGCTACAAAAAGAAGACAATTACTAAAATTAGTTGATTCACATCAATTAATCAGATTGTATTTAAAATTTTATTTCTTCAATTTACAAGTTGAATATTTTTTTATGGATTGTGCTGAAATATCGAATGGGCGAATTAATGGTTTCTATCTGATTGTATCTAAGTATATTTTTTTTTGTATAATTTATTTAATTCACTATTCCGAAACTTGTGGTCTCTCAAACTTGTAACAATTCAATACACATTCTATACACACTTTTGGTGTACAATTTATATTTTATGTGAATATGCATTGACGTTTTCAATTTATAACTATATTGTTTGTATACGCTTGGTTTTTTTTGGCCGTGTATTTTTTCTTTACAGAAGCGTAATGTCTCTTTATATACAACTATGTATCTGAATTAAATTTGTAATCCATATTTATATTTTTGCAAATCAGACATATTTGAACATATTTTTTTTTACTGTAGTTTTCTTTTACTACAGTTCAATTTAGCACATATTCATGTAATCCCTTTTTTCATAACTTGTACAACCAATGTTAGTGTTTTAAGGATAGTTGTACTATCAGTGTATTAGATTAGAAATTATTTATTTCAAATATATTTTATCTTAACATATATTTGTTTTGTTCCCTTTTTTGTACCTTTTATTTTTTTCAGATTCGAATCACTTGTCGATAACTAAGACACTTACTGGATAGTAAAGATCTTACTACCTCAATATTATCTTTTTTAATGGGCCCAGCTTTTATTGAAAGACTTTCGGTTCAACGTGATTATCTTTTTTTATATTTACGTGTATGGCGTTAGGACCGATCGTTTTCTAATTTTCATAATTCCACATACAATACTCTGCTTTGGATTTTTTTTCTAAAGTACCGTATATTTAGTTTTCATTATTTTTTTTTTAAATACATCATAATAACTTTTAATTAAAATTACTAAATTAACTTAACTTCAATATTTATGAAAATAATTGATGATTCAATTATTTTCTATAAAGTGTTTAGTTTCTTTTTAAAACTAAACACCCAATTTTTTTTAAATTAAACCCTTAATTAAAATTTTTTACATACACAAGGTATCTTGACCATACCACCTTAACAATTTTAAAAAAATATTCATGTAATGCATTTTTCATAATTAGCTTTATTTCAAAAAACTGCAATAATTGGCATTATTGTTAAGTTATCCTTTTGATACATAATTAGATAAGATTTTAAGGTATTCCGTTTGCATCGTGCATGGGAGGTATTTATAATTCATCTCAAATATTGACAGGAATGAATTCTCATGCACAGATTCTAATTAAGTGAAAATAACCATTAACTGAATTAATTGCTTAAATAACCGGTAGGTATATACTGGATTTATGAAAAAAATTTCAAACCAAATTTGTTTATTTTGGAAAAAGGAACATTTTTTGTCTTTAAATTTGTATTCTATCTCTTACCGGTTCAAAGATGGGTATTACAACCCCCCCACCCCCCATTGACCTAACAATTTAGTTTTAAAACACACACACAAAATTTCAGCTAAAAATTTCGTTTCTGAGTTATCGTGTTCACGGGCACACAGACATGGATGTGGAAATGAACTATATAGTTAGGTCATTTTATGAATGACCTATACCAATGACCTATATATATATAACCTATAAATATATATATATATATATATATATATATATATATATTAATATATATATGTATGTATATATATATGTGTATATATATGTATATATATTAATATATATATATATATATATTAATATATATATATATATATATATATGTATATATATATATATATATATATATATATGTATATATATATATATATATATATATATATATATATATATATACATACATATATATATATATATATATATATATATATATATATATAAATTTAAACGATAGTGATTTTTAGTACAAAAGTGATTTCCAGTGTGCACAGTTTTATTCTGATTGGAATAAAATTTGATATTTGAGATGCTTGTAAAGTTGTAGGTAATAAATTTTACTGTAATTTTGTCATGTTTTTTGTTACACTTATATTTACAGAAATGTTTACAATTTAAGATTGAATGTGAAAATTTTAAATATCTCTTTACTATATATATATATACATACATTATATATATATACCTTATACATTATTCGAATGTTCTAATATTTACAGAGATATTTTATATTTTGTTTGTTTTTAGCGTACCACGCCGACACGAATTCATGAGATATATATTTTACTAGCTGACCCGACAGACGTTGTTCTGTCTTAACTATGAATATTGAATTCGAATTGGTATAATTAATAAATAATCATAATTATTCCCGAAAGATTTTGTTTATTATCCTAATGCTTTATGATACACAACATTCTTAGTTTTATTTTAGACTTTATCAATTGTTGTAAAACGTCTTACGTGTTGTTCTGCAGGCGTCTTATGGGCCTTGATGACAATTTTGTGGTTCTAGAGGGCATGCGGACTAATGCGGTCGTGAATAATGCAACCAATTCGTTGTGCTGATGGAAAAACATTTGGAGTTGTTCCACAATTGGTCTTTGCACCGAATTGTTGTGAGCTCAACGCTGATCGACTTGTCTTGCTGAATCGCCTATAAAATAAATTTGAAAAAATTTTTAGTCACTATCCCGCTTTTGCAATAAAGAACCTGTTAGATGATATATTTGACCCTGAATCTGCAAAGGTAAACAGATATAAAATAGATATAATATAGGATATTGTATAGCGAATTGTTTGTACCACCATGTGGCTCCCGCATCAACTTTTTAAAGACACTCACTTTTTTCTGCTATTGGCAATTTACCGAGCTACAAATGTACTTAAAGCCATTTCAATTGATACACCATTTCAGTTGAAAGCTGCCAACGTATTTTGCATCACGTAGTGGTAAAAGTTTATTGTTTTTCATTATACTTACCTTGAAACTTGGCTTAAATTTTTCTCGAATAACTTTATTTGCGCCAAATTACGTCATTTGAAAACAATTATTATATTGCTCGATATGAGTAAAAAATGTTGAGAATCTAGCCCATTTCCCGAAACCAATGAATGTAGTGGCTCTTCTGGCGGTACCAATCGCGTCTATTTGACCTGACAACACAGTCCAGGGGCTTCATTTTTAAACTTAAATGCCATTCAATATTGACACACAATGTTCATTGGTCCAATAGCAACGATTTGCTGTGAACTCAAATCGATTTCCACATTATAATTAAATGCAGCTCGATAAGGGTTAAACGCAACATTTCTATGTTGTTGATTTTGATTCCATCGATTCCGTTCAACTTCATTCCGCGTTTCGCGTTGCTCGTCAGTTTGGCTTGCTCTAGTCTATCTTTTACTTCTAGCTTTTCGAGTTCTGCAACTTAAATTTCTACGTCTAATTGCTGGCATTTTTAAAAACAAAAATTCATTTAAAAAAAATAATTCGTTACGCAGGAGCTGCTTCAATTTAGCGAAGTTCTTAAGAATACATACATCACTCTCTAGCGATCATAACTTTAGTGTGATCAAATTGAAATATAATATCTGATATGATTTTAGTATTTACCAAAATTAAATTTACGAGAACCAAAATAGAACGATATATAACGATTATTGTTAATAACTACTATGGAAACGACAATCAAAAGTGACATTTCAAAATTTTAATAAAATAATTTTATAGTTATCTTATTGAAGTAGAGTTTCCGTGGAAATGACAAAATCAAATAAATTTTAACCAACTCCAAAAAAAAGAAATATGGTCGTTAAGTTTTCTTAAATTAGCAATAAACAAATATTTAGTTCATAATTCGAAATAAAAACCATCCTATGCAAATTTAGTCTGTTCCCAATGAATTCCCGGATAGTTAGGGGTCTAATGTGTAAAAAAACTCACTAGAGTGAGTCACTCACTAGAGTGAGTGAATGGTCAATATACCTCATTCCCATGAGGTATCTTGACCATACCACCTTAACAATTTTAAAAAAATATTCATGTAATGCATTTTTCATAATTAGCTTTATTTCAAAAAACTGCAATAATTGGCATTATTGTTAAGTTATCCTTTTGATACATAATTAGATAAGATTTTAAGGTATTCCGTTTGCATCGTGCATGGGAGGTATTTATAATTCATCTCAAATATTGACAGGAATGAATTCTCATGCACAGATTCTAATTAAGTGAAAATAACCACTAACTGAATTAATTGCTTAAATAACCGGTAGGTATATACTGGATTTATGAAAAAAATTTCAAACCAAATTTGTTTATTTTGGAAAAAGGAACATTTTTTGTCTTTAAATTTGTATTCTATCTCTTACCGGTTCAAAGATGGGTATTACAACCCCCCCCCCCCCATTGACCTAACAATTTAGTTTTAAAACACACACACAAAATTTCAGCTAAAAATCTCTTTTCGTTTCTGAGTTATCGTGTTCACGGGCACACAGACATGGATGTGGAAATGAACTATATAGTTAGGTCATTTTATGAATGACCTATACCAATGACCTATATATATATAACCTATAAATATATATATATATATATATATATATATATATATATATATATATATATATATATATATTAATATATATATGTATGTATATATATATGTGTATATATATGTATATATATTAATATATATATATATATATATATTAATATATATATATATATATATATATATATGTATATATATATATATATATATATATATATATATGTATATATATGTATATATATATATATAAATTTGTACGAACTTCCAACACTGGTATAAAAACAATAGCTGATTTCCTTTGGGAAAATTCGCTAAAAGCTATTTTAAAAAATTCAACCGACTTCAAAAAACACTAAAAGTCACTACAAATGTCACTACAAAAAGTCATTTAATAAAATGTTATTATCGGTATGTGCTACCTACTAATCGGTTAGAAGTCGGTTTGCCGTCATATCAGATTATGACTTGATTGAATAATTGATTTGATTTGGGGTCTAAAAAGTATTGCACTTCGACCGTATGGTCCATTTTGCTCCCCCATCTGCTTCAATCCGACGAGACTTGCTTCTCCCATATGTCGGCAATAGCTAGGGCTTGTTTATCAGGTCTTACTGAAGGTTAATATATTCAGGATGAGATCCACCAAATATTCTGTATCTGCTGTAAACTAGAGGTTCGCAGTCAAAGATAATGTGGCTGGATGTTTCTTCCTTCTCGCCACTCAATCTGCACACAATGGGACTCCATAACGGGTCCATGCTTCCGCAAGGGATGATGCCCGGTAATGATTCCGCTAACACTCCGCAGTTGCATCCTGATTAGCCTCAGTGCATCGAGATAAGGCCTCTTTGTTGTACTATGAAGCAGTATTTTCCCGAGCTTTTGCTGCGGTACTTTTTTTAATGGTCACGGTGTTTAGCATTTGATCACTCGTTGATCACCTGTTTACATGCAGTCCTTGGAATTCCTTAGATAGGCTCTATGCCAATGAAGGGTATTCCGACTTCCTTCTTTGCTAAGCTATTCGTTTCCTTCAAAATCACTGTGGCCCGGCACCCATAACAATTTAGAATTGTTCTGGTTTGCCAGTTTCAGAAGTTCCTCCAGACAATCTTTGACTACCCTTGAGGTGACCCCACTTCCAGACAATGATTTTAAAGCAGCTTGACTGTCCAAAAGAATACATACGTTCTGGTTTATGTAGCCTCTACGTAGGTTCTCACGGACGCAAGCCAGTATGGCGTAGACTTCAACTTGAAAGACCGTGGCATATATCCCCAAGTTGAGGCTTATGTTGGCGTTCGGTCTCTCACCGTAGATTCACGCCCCGGTCTCTCCTTCAGTTTTGAATCCGGCTGTATACCAGACGATTCCTTTCTTGAGATAGGGTGGTTGTCCTTCCGACCAGATGGCTCTATCACATACTACAGTGATACGCTTTGAGAAAAAGTGTATCTTGGGAAGTATCTCTGTGCCCATTTCAAAGACGACGTCTGAGAAATTCATGTTCTCACGATCTTTGAAGTCCTACCTGATTTTTATTAAACCAGTTACTATTGCAAGACCGTCCATAGGAGCTGGATCTCGCTTTAGTTATTATTACAATGCTTAGCGGAACTAGCTCGAGTATGACTTCCATGGCAACTGTGGGTGTACTGCTCATGGATTCAGTCATTCACAAACAGACCAGACTTTGGATCCTGGACAGCTTTATGCATGCTGTAATCTAGTGAACTTTTGGCCACCACACTAGGACAGCATAGGTTATGATGGGCCTAACAAACTCCAGATGAATATCGGCATAGTTCCTATCATAGTCGGCTGCAGCCGCATATCCTACCAATTCCTAGTCTACTCACAAACTCCTTCCACTCCACTCACATTCTCACATCCTAAGGCATCACAATGAACCTTATGGTCGAAGTGTAGCCCGTTCAGGGCAGCCTTTACAATGTCTATTTACGGTGGGAAGTAAACAAAAACAATATCGTTGTTTTTGGTATAACTAAATAATGGTAAAGCATCGAGTTCGTATTGTCTACCCGCTGAGATATTTAAATACCTCCCAGCGGAAGGTAGAAAGTTTGTGCTCGATCTATTCAATAAAATTTGGGATACCGAGCATATCATACGACAATGGACCAAACTAAAACATTTCCTGCTTCATAAAAAAGGGATGTTCCATTACCCGAAAACTACCGAGGCATTTCTTTAATTAATAGTATATCCAAAATATTTACCAGTATACTCTGTGGTAGAAAAGAATAGCGCAATGTTTGGAAAAAAATAATAAACTCCCGGAGGGGCAGTCAGGGTTCCGTAGAAGCCGATCCTGTACAGATAAGATTTTTGTGCTTACAGCTGTAATTTGTTGCCGCTTTCACCTAAAAAGATAAAAGTTTTTTTGCGCTTTTATCGATTTCAAAAGTGCATTCAACACAATTTACCACTCTATTTTTGGAAAAAATTTTACAGTTGTAGAGTCCTAAAATGATTCGAATTATAAAAATCCTCTACAATAGTGCTTATTTTATTAACCAAATGAATAGTTTGTGCTCAAAAGACATACCAATTGAGAAAGGAGTGTTACTAGGGGATTAACCCAGTCGTTAATTATTTTCATTATTCATTGCTGACTTGGATAAATTTTTTGTAGATAACGGAGTGGAGAGAGCCAATATCTACAGCTTTCACGACATAGTGTCATAGTTTTATGCAGATGATCTTCTCTTGTTAGCTGAAACACCATAAAAACTACAAAAATGCCTAAACCTACTTTAGCAGTACTTTTCATCAAACGATTTAACAGTTAAAATTCAACAAACCAAAGTAATGATATTTCAACGTGCAAGAAGATCCACATCTCAAGAGTTCGTCTATGATTCCCTTAAATTAGAAAATGTAAGCGAATACGATTAATTAGGCGTCGGTTTTAGTAACTCCGGTCTGTTTCTGAATGCAAGCAACCAGAAGGTAGCTAAAGCCAATTCATCTATGTTGCTAGTGAAATCCATAATGGCCAAAGCTATTAGCTAATAGTATGCAATCACAAAACTCAATAATGCATTTATACCAATCCTCTATTTTGACTGTGTTACTGTACTCATCGGAAATGTGGTCGTTGAGTTCATTGTATTATCTGGATGGTTTAACCCCTGATACATTATACGTAGAGAATTCCAGCTCAGTAAGTTAATAGTTCTAACTGTGAAGAGAGGTATAAAATGGTCATGTAAGCTACTAGACATGGATGATCATAGGCTTTTTTTTATATGTTATAACAGGCTGCTGGCTTTAATTGACTCCGAGAATATTCATAATCATAATCATAATAATCATTTATAAACCAGAAAAATATACATATAAATACAAAAATATAAATTCATGTATCCTATAGATGTAATTGCTTACCTGTATATAGGTCTGGCATTCTAATTTTAATAATGTTAAAAGAAAATTGAATGAAATTCAGAAAAATTTTTGTGATGAATTTAATTAATAAATAGACAAATAATAGAAAAGAAAACTAAAAAACAAAAATAATTCAATTAATATAATATATACATACAGTGTGTTCATTTCAAAATTATCCACCCTTAATAACTATTGACCTGATGTGATTATTGTTTTGAGTGAAAACACGTCTATTTTGATATCGAGGGGGAAGTTCAAAAATGATACCTAGAGAATTTCAGCTTTCATCCCTTCGCCCCAGCCACTCCCACTTTGAAATTTCAAATGGCACTCCCTCCCTTGTGATACATCATTTGAAAGGGGATAAAATTATCTATTCAACCATGATTAAAAAAATTAAATCCTAAGATATAATTGGTTCTTAAGATAGACTGCACAGAAAATGGAAGGTATGAAATCAATTATTATTACCAAAACATTGCGGATTGGATAAAAAATGTATCCATTAACAACAGAATCTTTGAGAATCAAGTGAATGAAGTTGGAAACATGATACTCAGTGAGGAATATTTGCATTTTCAACAAGATGAAGCTGCTTCACATTACGCTGTACCTTTTCAAAATTGGCCAATAATGTTCTTATATATATATACTGTCAAAAATTAGCCCAAGGTATTAATATGTTTCTACTCTTATGATTTCTTTGCCATAAATAAATAGCTATAGCCTTAATGGTAGAATATTTCGATAGCACTCAAATGTCATAAAAGTGGTTTTTCCTACATTTAATGACAGCTGATTTGAAGACAACCAGCCACTAATACTATCGAGATGTTAGGACATGTTTCGTTGAACCTCACTCCAGGTGTCACCTGAACATTTATATTCTTGGCAATACGTTAAACATGTCATTGATGTATATAATAAAGAGTAATGTTCCTAAGATGGTACCTTGAGAAACACCAATACTGACGTTTAAGGCTTTACTTTTATGTGTTTTAAACCTGACCATTTGCACTCGATCACATAAATAATCGTTTATTAAGTTATAGGTGACTCCTCTTAGACCATATTCATACAGTTTGGACAGTAATATATTATGATTAACTATATCAAAAGCCTTGGCGAAGTCACGGAATACCATGATAGTCGGTCTATGTTTGTGTAAGTTTCCATAAATGTCTTTAGAGACCAATGCTAACGCATCTGCTGTCCCCCTATTACTCATAAAACTGAACTAGTCTATAGAAATAATATTGCAAGCGTCAATAAAGGCAGATTATCTTTTATGTATAACATTTTCGAATACTTTGGCTAAATTAAAAATTAGAGAAACAGGTATATAGTTTGTAGGTATATGCTTATCACTCGATTTATAAATTGGAATTATTTCTGCAGATTTTAGAGCACTAGGCCATTTTCCATTCAGCATACTAATATTAAAAATGTGTTCAAGTGGTTTGCTAATAGAGTTACTCAATATTCTCAGTACTTTAATCCTTTAATTCACAAATTACTTTTTAAATTTCTTGATTATCAATTGGCTTCAAAAAAATAGATTTATAATTGCTACGTATATTATGATTATGCGTAGTTTCTCCTGCGTGAGTAATATTTCTAGCTAAATAACGTGGCCAAATTTAATTGGATGAACCAGCTGCAAAACTATTTTTCTATAGTCGTCAAAAAAAGCTTTGGAAATTAAAGATCTGAAGCATTTTTTTTCGGGCGGGCTCTGCTTTGATTATTGAATCTAGATAATAATAATATTCATTTATTTGATGAGACCAACCACGAATGTGTAACACCCGTACTTTTAAATTCTATGCAAACGGCAACTCGTACCAAATAGACCCGAATGTACAATGCACTATATGCAACACCTTACAAAATAAAACTTTTCATTTATTGATTGAGTGCCCAATATATAATTTCATTCGTGCATACTATGTTCACGTAAGTATTTGGTGGTCTGGGTAGCTTTTATGAGGCAAACTCGCTGAAATTATTCTGAATGTTGCCAATTTGGACCAATTGAATGACTTATGCAATTGCGTGGAAAATATTCTGAGAGTCAGATCATTTATAGTAAACGAATACTATTTATAATACACATCTTACGCACTTCGTTCTTTATTTGTAATATTTCATTTATTTATGAGTATATTTATATATTTTTGTTTTTAAGTACTTTGGACTCCTGTAATAAGCCGTTAGCTTTTAAATACAGAATTATTAATCATAATAATAATATTAATAATAGTAACACTAACACGACTCACACATGACCAAATAACACACTACTCACAACCGACGGACAACACCTCATTCGCTCATCGAACACGAAAGCGAACACAACACAAAACAACAACACACAAACCACCCAAAAGGCGATGTCGCAGAACATAATAAACATACATACATATATACACACTACAAGGGCCTCAAAGGCCGAACAAATATACACGTACACTCACACACATTCTCCGGTTCGCATGGCAGACAAAAACAAAAAATAAAAAACACAGTTTACCGTCACTTGACTATGTCCGTGCGGTACACTAATCGGGCTCAGCCTTGAAAAAAATAATAATAATAATAATAATAAATATTAATAAGTGGAAACTGACACGAGTTGTTATCATTCCGGTGGTTCTAAGCTCAAGAAGCGTCATACCAGAAACGCTCTTTACAACAGTCTACATATACTTGAACCACACAAAAACACATACATACAATTACAAAAGGCAGTTATTATTAATACTGCCATATAGTGAGAAAGTTTCTCTCTATGGGGCAAAACACTCTCAGAACACAAACACCAACCACTGCTCTACACACAACAACAAACACAAAATACATTCCGACCAATGAAACACACTTACATACATTCACAACAAACACAACATACATTCCGACCTACGAAACATAGTTACACCAGACACGGAAACTTCACATACGTACCCACACAACACAAGGTCCCCAAATAACAAGGATAAACCAAAAGCATACAACTCTCGGACACTAAACCAGGTGGAAAGAAATTAAAGCACAATGAAAAAGGAGCTCTTGGCAATATTCCAATCCGTACGCATTTCCGAACATACCTATAGAGTAAGAAATTTACTACAATATCCGATCATAAACCATTGCAATGGTTAATGAATGCCGTGACTCATCTTCCCGTTTAGTTCGTTAGAGATTAAAACTTTTAGAATTCCAATACAAAATAATTTATAAAACAAGAAAAACTATTACTAATGCAGACGCATTAAGCCGTCCCATTTTAAAAATAAAGTCAATCGAAAAAAACTTTGAACTATTTAAAGAGTCTCATAAAAAAATTTAGAACGTAAACAATTTGAAAAAATAAATAAACCACTTGACGAAATAAAAAATCTTGCGATTCCTTATTCGACAAATTTATCTCTTAACAATTCATATTCACTGTGTGTAACAACACAGTGTAATGTAAAAAACACTAAAGATATCAGGTTAAATGAAATAATAAAGCTTAATAGTACAATACTCAGTCAAAATATTTATTTATTATTTTTAAAACACCTAACGAACACATTGATTATGATAACTTATACAAAACATTAGATAATTTGGCATGGTTATTGACATATAAAAACCACAATGAAATAAACATTATTAACATCCCAAACATATCAAGTAATAAGAAACTTTTGAATCCATGTTAGAATATTAAATGCCAGATAACTTAAAAATTAACTTTTAACACGAGAGTTAATACATCCTTGTAGAGACCAAATTCCCCAAATTCTTAAGGATTATGACGATAATGCATTATCATGACACCCTGGTTTTACAAGCACACACAAAGAAATTAAAAAGAAATAATTTTGGAAAGGGAGTAAAAAGGGCATACAAAAATACGTAAAAATTGTAAAACTTGCTAAATAACCAAGAATATTTACGTTAGCAAAACACCAATGGCGATAACAACCACCGCCAATGACTTCAATGATTCAATCATGGGACCATACAACATTACCAAAAATGGTAACAGGTTCACTCTAACTATACAAGATGAGTTAACTAAATTCGAACAAGCATATCCTATTCCTGAGGCAACGTCTGAAATGTGAGATATCCATTTCCTGAAATACTGCTCTATATTTGGTTTTCAAAATACCATACTGACAGATCAAGGAACCGAGTTTCTGAACAAACTATTGAAATAATTAACAAAATAATTAGAAATAAAACACAAGGTAACAACCCCTTACCATCATCAGACGAATGGCTCGCCAGAACGATCGCATTCTACAATCAAAAACTTCCTTAGATCTTATATCGACAAGGACTCCGAAACTTGGGATGAACTAGTACCTGTTAGTTCATAGTCACAACACCCTTATTAATTGCTCTACAAACGAAACTTCGTTTAGGTTAGTTTTGGGTGAAAATCTTCAAATGCCTCGAACTATCAAAAAACCGAAAGAAAAACTTGCCTACCAAAACCTTCGCAAGATATCATGCAAAGAGCAAAAGTTATGCTTGACGCAGCAAAATATTGTTTAATAAAATCAAAACACCAAACCAAACAATATTACGACAAAAAGACAACAATGAAAACATTTGAAAGCGACCAATTAGTTTTATTAAAAAATGCAATACGAAAGTGATATTTTAATATAAAAAACTCGGACCAAGATTCTCAGGTCCACATAAAATAACTCAAAATCATCCAAATAACAATTCCGCTACCATCAAATAAAAACTATGCTAAAAACAAACTACTGCAACTTGCTGAAACATTATGTTTCAGATTCAGTCCTGACAATAATATCAGTGATGATCATGATGTCACTAACGCGAGCGAAGGAAACCAATTATAAAATAACACCAATCAATAAAACTTCCGGTTTATTTTACTTAAATTTAAGAAATGCAAAAATCGCTAATCAATAAATATCACTAATCCATTATTATAATCATACATCTTTACATAATACACTAGAACTTTATTTAAATATTATTCCGAATCACTATCCTTTTGTAGTTTAATCACAGAAAATGATGGTAGTATTGTTGTAACGATATTAAATTATCACCATAGTTAACCTTACATTTTTGATTCACGTACAATTAATGAAGGGATGAAAGTTGAATTTAATTTTTGTTTAGATTAGGATCTGTATTTGAATGTTAACCAATCTCACTAGATTTTAATAAAATTATTGAATTACTGTGGCATTCACCCCGGCAGTGAATAATGTCTATTGCCGATATCCTAAAAGCATATGGTTTGTTACCGAGCTTAAAGCATCAATTAGATGATATTGCTGGCATCAACAAAGCTTAACTTAATTCAAATAATGATTCAATTTCACTTTCTTGCTAATTACTTCTCATATACGATGTTGACAAATTAGTTACTAATTCGAAGAATAATTAAGTTCAACAAAATAAGTATATCCAGACAACAAGCAGAAGGCAGTTTCGAAACTACTTTATTCGTAATATCAACAAAATAGATACCACAGACGTGCCAAACCAATATCATCCATGCAACCACAGAATTTTGGCAACCAATTTCGGACAATCAATGGCTGTTCCTTTTAACGAACCCAACATGATGTACCATACTATGCATCAACGATGAAGATGATGGCATAGTTCTCCAAAATACTGGAATTTTGACCATAAATGGTATATACAAGACTCATTCAAATTTGTGTTGAGCGGAACCACAATTATCATTGTTCAACCATACATTGAAAATCTCCATACCACAAGTTGACATATATAGATAGATAGATTGTAGAGGCTACCCTGGACGGGACAGCCTCTACAACTTTGACCATAAGGTGCATTGTGATGCTTATGGATTTGACGATGTGAGTGGAGGACAAGGAACTATGTGTGTACTAGAAATTGGTGAATGTGCAGCCGACTTGAATAGGAATTATGCTGATACTCATCTAGAGTTCGTGAAGGAAGCTTCAGAAAACCTTCACAAGCATAGCCGGTTATTTTGTTCTTGTCCATACGCCGACAGTTTATTCAATTAACCGCACTTTTTTTTTTAATGGACAAACTGCCGATTTCGGGATTCAAACCCATAACCTCCCAATTCCAATTACACCCAACGCCTTTACAAGCGCGGCTACTTGGCTGGTAAGTTGACATCATAGTAGAGTCAAAAAAGCTTCAACTTGCATGAATTGCACCCTTTTAATTAATAAAAATAGATGACATGGTGTTTTACTAATTGTCAGAGACCTAATGTTTTACTAAAATTAGGCACATTACTTTGTACTTATAGAAGCCGTAATTTTCCGTACTTTAAAAAGTAATTTTTGGATTTTTTATTTAAAATTTTTGCGCTTTTCAAAATTTCAGAATTTTTTTCTTCAATTCTTATAATCCGATTTTAATGTTCATGGGCTTATTTCTTTACTTTTTAGCGAACTTCCTCCAAAGGAAATGCAGCTATTGTTTTTGCACCAATGTTGGAATTTCGTAAAAATTTCTTCCAATGTCCATCGATCCTACCTTTTAGATGTTAAAAATCACTATCGCAAAAAGTTATATATATATATATATATATATATATATATATATATATATATATATATATATATATATATATATATATAATTATGTTCTTGTTTCCAAAAATAATGTTTTAAAAACTAACTTTATTATTTATTTCTGGTTACAATGATTGTTTGATTACAATAATGATTATTTGAACTGATTGTTACAACAACTAATTTACATGAACAATGTCCTAACTAGAAATAGTTAATTACTTTATGTTTCAGTTGCTATTTATATGATTGCTGTATGTGTTTTTGATCACGTACGCCTGTTATCGATAGTGACAGAAACATTAAGTGGAACATAATATGTGTATAATAATTATGAATAATAATTATGAATAATAATATGAATAATAATTATGAATAATAATATGTATAATAATTATGAATAATAAAAATGAGATATAAGTAAATATAAAACAAAAATGTGAAATTGGATATATATGTGAATGTTTATATATAATTTGTAAACGATCGTCATTTGTACTGATATAGTTTTATTACGCAGTATACTGTTGGGTGGTCCTTTTATTGTATAGTTGTATATGATAAGTCCAAGGGTCCTATCGTAACTCCTCCCGCCTAAGACGGAGGCAGCGGCCAAAAGCCATCTAATTTGTTGCTTTGGCTAGGTGCCGAGGCATGAAAGGTGACGTTGGGTACTGTTACCAAATTTGATTTGTGTTTCTTTTCTTTTATTATTTTGGTGATGATAATTGTCAGTAAGGTGAATGTGGTTAGCAGCATTATGCCATATATTGTCGGAATGTGTATGGTTGTTCTAGTCTTGATTTCTTGTATTTCTTCCCTATTCTTAATGTTGAATCCATGTAGGGTTTCCAGATTTAATCTTGGTTCGAATTTAGTTTGGTTGATTTGTATGTTGTGTAATGGTAGGATGAATATCCGTTCGATATATTGGGATTCCATATTTTCGTAGTTGAGTTCGTTTATGGTAACGGTACAGTTTATGAAGTGTAGTAAAATTGTTCCTTTTATTATACGTTGTTTTATGCCACAGGTAGTGTCTAAGATTGTTCCATAAGAGTTTTTGATAATGATATAGTCGTTCAATATTCTTTTTATTTCCGTATGATTTGTATATTCTTGATATGTGCAGCTAGCTTGGTCGTTTTGCAGTATGCTTAGGAGGCATTTGTTCATTTCTCCTTTTAGGGCTGAATGATCGGTACAGAGGTATAGGTCTTCCAGTTGTAAGCACGCATTTTCAACGAAATACATTTGTTTAGGATTTGTTAGGGCGTATTGATAGGGAATTTTAATGGTTTTGAGGGTGGTTGTAGGTAATGGTTCTAGGAAGTTTAATTTGTAATTATTTTCCTCGAACTGTGGTATTTTGACGTTAAATATGATTCTGGTATGGTTATAGTACGCTTGGAAAGACAGTAACTCGTAAATTTGTTCGATTGATTTAATTGATAGATTTTGCTTTGTCAGAATTTGATATACGTGTGTTAATTCTTCTGGAGCTAAAATATTTTTGGGTAATACGTTTAATTTCGCGAGATTGATTGCGTTCATAATATCTTCTAAATGTGAGTTGAGTGTATCCAAATTATAGGTTAATTGGTAAATATACTGCATGTATTTAAAATCGTTAGTTTCGTTTTGGAATTTGTTATTTATTTCTACACTGAATTTGTCTAGATAGCTATTAATAATTTCCTGTTGCGAATTAATATGTTGTGTAATATTGTTGAATCTTTCAATCATCAAGTCGTTAATTTTTACCTGTTTATTGCTTTCGAGAGTTACGTCCCGTTGTGAATTAGTGAGTTTTTCGATTTCTTTGTTGATACGAACTGCGTCGTACGCATCCATATTACCGGTGATAAATTTTATTCCTGCTCCTAGTCCATCGAGAAGACCTCTTTTAGTAATGATTTTGGGATAGATTAGATTAAAGTTTTTCTGTAAGTTTCGGAATTTATGAATAATTGTATCTTTTATTGATCCTAGTTTGTCGTAAATTTTTATTTTTTCTATGGTATTCTGAATTTTGTCTATATTCTCTTTGTATATTTCTAAGTCTATTATATGAATGTATTTGTGATGGTTCTGAATAACTTTGGCTTGTCCTAGTTCAACAGCTATTATCCCGGGATTGTTGGTCAGGTCTTGAATTTCGATTCTTTGCCCTTGGGTGATTGTGGTTATTATGGCAAGCCTGTAAAATTTTTTGTCTTCGTAATTTTTGTTTATTTAGTTTCCGATTTTTATCGTCTGTTATGGTTAGTCTGTTATTTTGTTCAACAGTCACTTGTTTAAATTTCGGGTGTAGTTTGTTATTGTGTTTATTTTCTGTTAGGTAAGTTTGAGTGTTAGGCTGATAGTCGATGGGGTTTTCTCTCTTTTGGTTGGTTTTATGAATGTGTCTTTGTTTCTTTCGTTCCGTTTTTTGGTTTACGTTATCGTATAAGTCTTGTTTGTGTTTCTGGATATCGTTTGGATCAGGTTTTAAGGTTGCGTCATATTTTCGTCCGAAAAATAGCTCAAAGGGAGTATAACCAGTGCTAGAGTGTATTGTGTTGTTATAGACAAAAAGGGTTTCTAAAATTCGCAGTTGAGGTTCCTTTGGATAATTTTGGTTTGCGTTATGCAAGATTCTATACATCTCTAAAAATGTTGAATGGAATCGTTCAATCGGGGAGTTTGAATTTGAACTTCGTATTGAAGTGATATGAAGTTGTATGTTGCAGTTCTCGCAGAATTCTCTAAAGCTGATTGAACTGAAATTTTTCTCAGCATCGGCTACGAGTGTTTTGGGGCGTCCGAATCCACTAATGAAGCGCATTAGGGCTTCTTTTAGGTGAATTGTATTTCGGGTTTCTAGAGGATATGCTTGAGCATATTTCGAGAATTTGTCGATTATTGTAAGATACATTTTTCGTTCTACATAGAAAATATCGCAATGAGTTATTTCTAAAGGTTGTATGGGTGTTTGCGTCAATGAAAATTCTTGTCGTGGGGGATTTCTATCGTATTTGTTTTCGTTGCAGATTTTGCAGTGATTGATGTAGAAAGTGATTTTTGACTTCATATTTGGAAAATAGTATTGTCTACGTAAATGCGAGAAAGTTTCGTTTATTCCTCTATGTATACTGTCTGTATGGTATTTAGAGATTAGTTCATCTTGTTCAGGTTCTCTTGTCATGTCTTGTAATAGTTTAGTGCATCTTAGAAATTTATATTGTCCTCCTTGTGAGAAATATTGAGTGTATACGTTTTGCACTTGATTAAATAGTTCGTCGTCTGGACAATAGATTGCTGTGATTTTCTTTGGTTGTACGAATTCTTTAAACAGAGTAATTATCCCTGGTATGGTAAATTCTGGGAATTGGAATGTTTGTCGACGTTTTGTATGAAAGAGTATTTCGCGAATTTTATGAGGTATTTCATTGTTTCGTTTGAGAATTATTTGTTCGTTAAAGTCATTAAGAGGATTTTCTGAGATGCGGATGTATGAGGTATCGTCTTCGGTTGCGCTATGTACGCTATTTGAATCTGAATATCTTGTTCCTCTTATTGATTGGTCATCTAAGCTATCATGGTTGTTTGTGTCTATGATAGTCCGAGATAGGGTGTCAGCGTTAGTGTTGTACTTTCCTTTTTTATAAACTATGGTGTAGTCAAACTCTTCTAATTTCAGTCTCCATCTAACCAGTTTACTATTTGGTTCCTTGAGTGACATTAGCCATGTCAGGGGTTTATGGTCTGTTATGATTTTGAATTTCCTCCCGAATAAGTACGGTCGGAAGTATTTAGTTGCCCAGACAATTGCTAATAACTCTTTCTCAATGGTGGAATAGTTCTGTTCTGTTTTTGTCAGTGTTCTTGAAGCGTAACAGACTGGTCTGTCGCTACCAATTGGACCTTGAGATAATACGGCGCCTAAAGCGACATTACTAGCGTCCGTGGTTAAGATGAATTCTTTCGAGAAGTCAGGGTAGGTGAGTATAGTGTCGTCAGTTAAGATTTGTTTGCACATTTCAAAGCATTTGACGTATTCGTTGGTTAATTTCACAGTTTCTCCTTTCCTTAGACACTGAGTCAAGGGTTTTGTTAGTTTTGAAAAGTCTTTTATGAATTTCCTGTAGTATCCTAATAAACCGAGAAAGGATTTGATTTCCTTGGGGTTCTTTGGGATTGGAAATTTTATGATGGCTTTGATTTTATCCGGGTTAGGTTTAATACCTTCTGGTGACACGATATGTCCTAGGAAAGCAATTTCCTTATGGAGGAATTCGCTCTTGTCCAATTGAATTTTGAGATTGGCTTCGCGTAGTCTCTGAAATACTTTCTTTAGGTTTAGCGTGTGTTCTTGGAGAGAGGTCGAAAAAATAATGATATCGTCCATGTACACTAGACAAATAGTTCCTTGAAGTTCTCGTAGAACATTATCCATCACCCTTTGGAAGGTGGATGGCGCATTTTTCAATCCGACAGGCATGCGGACATATTCGTAATGTCCATTTTCGACCGTAAATGCGGTTTTTTCAATGTCTTTTTCGTCAACTTCAATTTGATGAAATCCGCTAGCTAAATCGATTGTGGTGAAATACATACTTCTACCCAACTTGTCAAGTATATCGGTAATATTGGGTAGCGGATATCTGTCATCCACTGTTTTTTCATTTAGCTTGCGATAGTCAATGACTAGTCGCCACTTTTGTTTGCCTGAGGCATCTAGCTTTTTCGGGACTATCCATATAGGGGCTGACCAAGGGCTATAACTAGGTCTTATTATTCCTTGGGTTAACATTTTATTGAGTTGTGTTTGTACCTCTTCTTTATGGACATATGGATATCGGTAAGATTTTGTGTATATGGGTATGTCGTCTTTAGTATGGATTCTGTGTTTGATTTTATTTGTGAAAGTGAGTTTGTCACCTTCGTGATGGAAAAGATCCTCATATTCCCTACATAATTTTAGTATTGCATCCTTTTCTTCTTCGTTTAAATGTTCTAACCTAATCATCTTGTCTATGGGTTGATTTGTTTTTTGTACAAAGTCGTTGGGTTGATTTTGGTAATAATCTAATATTTCGTGATTCAATATTTCTGTTATCAACGGTTGTTCGATAAAAAATATTAGATTTCTATCGGTGAGGTTAAATACTGGTACCGTTGTGTGCCAATTTTTTGCTTGATAGACACCTCCTGGGATGAAGAATTGATTGCCAATATAGGTATCTTTTAAGATGATATCCTTTTCTTGGACATCGACGGGTATGTGTGCGAAAGTTTTGGTGTTACCTTTTATCTCAAATTTTTTTGAAATATAGTTGGGTTTAGAAAAGGTTTTGATGATGGTTTGAGGGGTTTTTATGAGTTTTCTTGAAATATCGATTTGAGCTTCGATTTTTCTAAGTATATCTATTCCAAGTAACCCATCGAAGTAGTTATGAAATTTGAATACTAAAAACTCAAATTCAATTTCAGGGTTTTTGAATTCAATGAAAGCTGGTATTTTTATTTTTTTGTTTAATTTATGCAAGTTAAGAACGGATTTAATTTGTATTGGGGGGTTTAAGATCTCGCATTCTTCTAAATTTATAAATTCCGGATTAATAAATGAATGAGACGAACCTGTGTCGATTAAGAATTTTAAGGGTCGGTTAAATGGTGATGATATGTTAATGTAAGGAAGTGTTATGCCATGCGAGTGAGTTTCTACGTATCCGATTGGTTCGGGGAGTTGGACTGAAAATCCAAGGTGTCGCAGAACTCAAAAGTATCTGACTCGTCAGCGACGTAACAATCATTGGGCTCGGAAGTGATTTGATCGTCCGAATTTGGGAATTGTAATGGTTTTGCGTCATAGTAGTCGTCTAGCTCTTCAAATTTATTTTTTTCTTCAATATTGAACAAGCCAGGTTTGTTTTGATTGAAAAAGTTTCTTTGTGTGGTTGATTGTGGAGGAGTATTATTATGGCGAAAATTTACGCTACTACCTAACTCCATAGGTGTGGGACTAGGTAATTTTGGTTTTTGTTGGAACTGATTATGCGAACGTTGGAACTGGCTAACTGGTTGTTGGAATTGGTTTTGTTGGAATTGATTATTTGGACGTTGGAATTGGTTAAATGTTTGTTGGGGTTGTCGGAATTGGTTTTGTTGGAAAGGGCGTTGGAATGAACTTGGCTGGAAAGGCCGAAATTGATTCTGCTGGTTTTGATTATTTGGGGGTCTCCAGTTTTGTTGTTGGGGTATGAATTGGGGAAAAGTTTTGGGTACATTTAGATTGGTTTTGGGTTTAAAGGAAGGTATATTGTTTGTGTGAGGTCCTTCTTGTCTAGTAATATTAGAATTTCGCGCGTAATAGATATTTTGCTCGATTAGGCAAAAATCGAAACCTTCTTTTAAGGTTTGAGGGTTCCTTGCCCTAATAACGGATCCCATGGGTTCTCTTAGTCCTGTGAGGAAGACATTTAAACACATAGCTCCGTATAATTTAATCTTGGCGGTAATTATGTCTGCGGATGATTCAGTTATTTTAACGTGATTTGTCATTGCAGAATATATTTCTATAATAGTACTATAATACTGTTCAATACTAGAATTCCCTTGTTTTAAATAGTGTAAATCTCGTATGAGACTTGTCTCGTTTCTTTTGTCTGAGTAGTGTGTTATTAAATTTTCCTTAATATTTTCCCAATTAATTGAAGTACCGTACATATCTAGGACTTCGTTTGCTGACCCGACTATTTTGTTTCGTATTGCCCGGAGCCATAATCTACCTTGGGGTTTTGTATGTATATCGGGGATAAGTGCTATAATTTCTTCTACGTTAGCTATAAAATCATGTAATATTCTAGGGTTTCCGTTAAATTCCGGTAATTCTTTAATAGCATCTGGTATTTTCAGATGTTCTAGGATAGACATTTTTATTTGATTTGATTGGACTTGTGATGATTCAGAAGATTCAAAAATATTATTCTTAAAATTAGTAGAAGCAACGGTTAAATTTGTATTCTGCAAATTTGAGTTGCTGGACTCACTGTCAGTATATTCCGTACCACTGTGAGGAACTTCTCTAGGATAGGGTTCAAATTTGGCTGCTTGTAACTTAATATTGCCGGATTTTGGCATGAGAATGGGATAACAATATAGTATTTCGTTTACTTACATGTAGTAGGAGTAAAGCCCAAATACCATTGTAGATTCGCCGTCCAAAGGATAAAAATCCACCAATAATTGTTCAATGATTGTGACCAGTGTTGATGATCGGGAAAGCCGCTATACTTTAGTATGCCTCTAAAGCTGAAGATCTCGAACGATGTGCTGTCGATCCAATTTCTTCACAACTTTAACCACGTTATCACACCAATCCTACCGTGACTGCGACAATTATGTTCTTGTTTCCAAAAATAATGTTTTAAAAACTAACTTTATTATTTATTTCTGGTTACAATGATTGTTTGATTACAATAATGATTATTTGAACTGATTGTTACAACAACTAATTTACATGAACAATGTCCTAACTAGAAATAGTTAATTACTTTATGTTTCAGTTGCTATTTATATGATTGCTGTATGTGTTTTTGATCACGTACGCCTGTTATCGATAGTGACAGAAACATTAAGTGGAACATAATATGTGTATAATAATTATGAATAATAATTATGAATAATAATATGAATAATAATTATGAATAATAATATGTATAATAATTATGAATAATAAAAATGAGATATAAGTAAATATAAAACAAAAATGTGAAATTGGATATATATGTGAATGTTTATATATAATTTGTAAACGATCGTCATTTGTACTGATATAGTTTTATTACGCAGTATACTGTTGGGTGGTCCTTTTATTGTATAGTTATATATGATAAGTCCAAGGGTCCTATCGTAACTATATATATATATATATATGTATATATTTATATATATATATATATATATATATATATATATATATATATATATATATATCTATATATTTATATATATATATATATATATATATATATATATATATATATATATATATATGTATATACATACATATATTCATATATACATATGTACTTTTTTCAAAGGGTCCGTCTGTGTACTCTCTAGCGGTCATAGTTGTATTCCAATTGAAATTTGGTTTTTGAGGCGCTTTTGGTATTTTAAAGGTCAAGTTTGCTAATGGGTAAAATCGGACGACGGGAAAGGGGGGTTTAGAGGGAGGGGAAACACAAAATTTGACAATCACCCTTAATATTTGAAAAATCGAAAAATTAATCAGGAGTTAAGTTGTAGGTACTAAGTTTTACTGTAATTTTGTTTCTAATCATTTTTCTGTTACACTAATATTTACAGAAATATTTACAATTAAAGATTGAAAGTTAAAATTCTAAATATCTCTGTTCACATTAGAGTTTGAGAAAAAAGATCAGGTAATGAATTGTAGCAAACTTGACTTTCTACAACTTTACTTCTTATACGTTGTTCGATTATTCTAATGTTAAGAGAGATATTTAATATTTTGTGTTTGTTTGACACGAATACATAAAATATATTTTATTGTAAAAAAATTTGATTGTTGTTTCCATAGTAACTACAAACTGTAATCGTTATTATGACCGCTAGAGAGTTATTTATGTTTTCTAAGGAAATTCGCTAAGTTGACGCAGCTCCTGCGTAACGAATTTTTTTTATATAGAATTTAATAATTTTCTATGTTATTTGAATTTTTAGTTTTAAAAAAGATATTAAGAAAAAACACTTTTTTGTTTAAAATAAGTTCTATTTTTACCCTGTGCTGTAACGAGTTGGAACGTAAAAAATAAGGGTCATAATAAGGACGTCAAAATGAATCAATTAAAAAAAAATTGCGGCTCCCAGCAACCTGCTTTAAAATGCTAATTTGACTCTAGTATCAGGGAAGATGATTGTTGTGCAAGCAAAAAAGTATACAAGACAACACTTGGAACCAACTCAATAAAATTGGAACCAATCAAATTAACTATGCTTCAAAAGAAAACACCAATATAACGACAATGCTAATGTTACCAGACTTAGATTTCGGCGATGGCAATGCTGTTAAAAATCAAGTGTATCCGTCAGCCAGGATCGACGTTGTAAAATATTACACTGACTCCACTTCCGAACAAGAAGAGTAGTAGTTATTTCAAGCACACCACCACCACCACCTCCATACAACTCCGATTATACCCTATCAAGGCGCATAACAACATAATCAATCTTTTTTCAAGGAGAGGGGGGTAATGTAGCGACCACAAAAATGCTTATTTTACATTAAATATATTGTCATTTCTTTAAATCATGATTTTTATTTAGAACGATAAAAAGATTACAAGTATTAAATTTCGAGAAAAAAGATCGAAACGCAGATTTTGAGATGGCCACCATTTGTAACCAAGAGAGGACTCGCATAGAACATCTTTTGGATGAACTTATCCGACGTATAAGAGGATGAACTAATCCTCCTAATAGCTCACAGGGGTCCGTATAAGCTTTAGTGCAGGAACGGGAGGTAATCATCCAAGATGTACCCGAGCAGAAAATGCCAGATGTTTACCGGACACTATATCTGGTCCGCATCAGTTACGAGTATGGCATGCCAGATCGGGCATACCGGACTGGTACCCGATCAGTTCCTGAACAGGTATCCATATGGCAAGCCCAATGTTAAAGTGTTCATATTATATTGGGTTTGCCTGACATGGGCCAGACTAGGAACGGATTAGGTTAACCTTAGCTCACAATTGTAGGATTTTTTTAAACCTTGTAAAATGAAATTTTTTCAACTTTATTAATATTAAATAAATTTTAATTATTATATTTCTTTAACAAAGTAGTAAAATTATTTCAAAAGTTTTTAAATCATGCCGGACTGGTACCCGATCAATTCCTGAACAGGTATCCATCTGGCAAACCAATGTTAAAGTATTCATATTATATAGGGTTTGCCTGACATGGACCAGACTAGGAACGGATTTGGATATTTCTTTTTTATGGAGTTGGTTAAAATTGGTGTTGATTTTCTCACTTCCACGGAAACTCTACTTCAATAAGATAACTATAAAATTATTTTATTTAAGTCTTGTTTTAATTTTGAAATGTCAATTTTGATTGTCGTTTCCATAGTCACGTTAAGTCAGGACAACGTCTGTCGGGTCAGTAATATATTGAAACAAATATCGAATGGGATTATATCGATAATACCTCAAAAGGAAATTATTGTTCCAACGTCATGGATAGTTTGGAATGAAAAATTGAATCATATGTCTTGGACATATATGTCAGAGCCGTTTACAAATAAAATAAAGTGCCAAAAACGTCATGAAATGGTAAAAAATTGTCACAATATCATGTTGAAATGCATGGAAACCCTTGTAAGTGATTTATTTTAGTTTTTTTAGAATTATATTTATAAATAAAGTATAATATGATGACTTTACATTAAAATTATTAATTAACGCAAATTTTTATAGGTTCTTACGAGCAAGCTGAAATTCGGCTTAAAAAATAAAGGTATAACGTCAGCAATTAAAACGACGGAAATTGGGACGATCATCGATTATTACGCTTAGAAGAAAGTGAAAAAAATTTATATTATTGTAAACTAAATTTTGTAATTAATCAATAAAAGATTTAAATTTAATTTAATTAAACTTGTTTTGTTTTTAAATCTATAGAACAACTTAAGATACAGATCCGTTTCCAAGCTGGCATGCCTGATCTGGATTTTATCAGGCATGCCAGATCCGTTTCCAAGCTGGCATGCCTGATCTGGATCTTATCAGGCATGCCAGATCCGTTTCCAAGCTGGCAAGCCTGACCAGGATCTTATCAGGCATGCCAGATCCATTTCCAAGCTGGCATGCCTGATCTGGATCTTATCAGGTATGCCAGATCCGTTTCTAAGCTCGCATGCCTGATCTGGAGCCTATTAGGCATGCCAGATCCGATTCGAGCCAAGCAGCCAGATATGTTCCAGGTCGGACATGCCAGATACGGCCCAGATTAATCGTCTGCGTTACATGACGGATCAGGTACGGATCAGTTGACCAGATCCGGTCCTTGTCAGTTTCAGGTAAAAATTTCAAGTCGGGTAGTATCGAACTTAATTAAAAGTGGGCCTACAAGGCTTAAGGCAGCGATTAGAGCAAAAGAATGAAATACCCACTGTTAAAAGTCTAATTCCTTCCAAAAATGTCGAAATAAAATGTTGTTTTTTTTTTTAATATTACAATTTATGAAAAATTCCTTTTTTTTTATTAATAAATTTCATAAATTCAAAGGTTTTCTTTTACAATTTTACCCCCATATCAACAAAAACATATCAAAATTTATAAGAATGTAGTAGAAATACAAAAAAATTACAGAAAGAATTATTTAAATAAATTTTTCAAAGTGCGCCACTATTTTTGCTGTGCAGTGTATATAAATTCAAAACTAATCGATTTTTCTTCTTCTTCAGTTAATTGAAAATCAAGTCATGCTTTTGGATGATACATATAAAATATTTATAATAGTTTATTCTTATTTAAAAATATTTGATGGCTTTCTTAAAAAGAAATCTGATTTCATAGGATCATGTTTTTATATTGAATAAATATCACTTCGAATTATTAATTTATTTTTGATAACAAGCGATTTTTATACAACAATTGTGAAGTGTTTGAATAGAATCTTAATTTATTTAAGAACACTAAATTGAAATTGTAAATTAATATCGCCAGTTTATGAAGTTACAATACAATACGTCTTAGAATCTATAGTACCTAGCCTAAGCTTTACCTATAATACATCGTCTTATTAAATAAATGCATCGAAATGTATAAACATTTAAATCGTTTTTTAAATGGAAAAATCTTATATAAAAAACCATTGATATCTAAAATTAACCTAAGTTGGACAGATAAGCCGTCCCTAAAACTAGACCTTAAAGAAAGATATTTACAATTTAGATTACACCGAATCAGTTGTAATTAACATCATGTAGCATGCGGTATCGTTTCCTGAAAAGCAACATACGCGGGTCAAATTGGCCCAGTTCATTGGTTTCCGGGAAAGGATTTTTGTGGGATGATTGGAGATAGGATTTCGAAATGGTTTGAATGAAGGTTCTGATTGTGGGGTGCCCAGTAGGGGGTTTTTCAAAATCGTCCGAAGACAACGATTTTGAAATTTTTGCTTTTTCGCAAGCTGCGAAGGTTCAACGTTCGACCAGATTGTTTCAGACGTTCGTCCAACTTACTCCTAGTGTTGAGTAGTGGGTTCAACTCAGCAAAGGATGCGTTTCCAAGGACAAGACGTTTTTTATCGTTCTGCGTCCAATTAAACTGGCTTTGAAGAGTAACTCCCAGGTATTCAACACTTTGAGTCAGTTGAATTTCATTGTTAAACATCTTCAATTCAAGTAGATAAGATGAGAATTTATTCTTCCTTGTGAACAAGACGACTGAGTCTTCGTAGGATTAATTTTTATTTTCCTCTTCTTGACATAGCTATCAAGCGTGGATCGGCGGGACTGGAGGCAACTCAAAGTAAGTGTCGGCTGCCAAGAAGTACAGTAGATTGCTGTATCGTCAGCAAAGAGGGCCGTGTAGGTAGCTCAATCCTTCGGGATATCGTTTATATAATATAAAAAGAGGCGCGGTCCAAGCAAGGAGCCTTGAGGTACACCAGCTTTGACACAATATTGGTTCGATGTACTTTGTTGGAGATGAATTCGGAATTTTCGGTTCGATAAATAGGAAATAAGGAATTTCAGGATGTAGTCCATCGTGCCAAACCGTATCGAAAGCCTTTTCGAAGTCCAAAAGGACTATGCCTGTGGATTTATTACAGTTAAATCCAGAAGAAATATGGTCAGTGAGCCGGTGAAGCTGACTCACTGTTGAGTGGTTCGATCTGAAACCAAACTGTTGGGGAATTAATTGTCCGTGGATATCTTCACGCGACTGCAGCCGGTTCAAAACTACTTTCTCCATGACCTGGCAGCTTTCCAAATGTCAGGAAAATAACCAAGTCTCAAGCACGCAGTATATATATAACTGAGCTAAACAACCGTCTTCCGAGGAAGATAACGGAGAACAACATTAGTTATTCCATCATCACCGGGATCCTTCCTACACTTAAGTTTCCTTAAAATGTTTGAAACCTCCTGAGGTGATACGCATTCGACATCGATTGGGTTAATGACGGAAGAGCGAATATTTATCAAAGATTCGGACACCATACGGGCCGTTTCTTCATCGTTATATTCGTCGCCATCGGTTAAGCTGTGCGCCTTAGAGAAGGTATCACCTAGAAGTTGAGTTTTGTCTGAATTTGGGTAGAGATACCCATTTTCCGACAGTAGAGGGGGTAGTCTGTTGGAACGTTTACGCAAACTTCTAGCAATTGTCCAAACACTATTGTTACGAGTGGTCAGAGCCGAAATCCTCTCATCCCACATTTCATCTCTAGTGCGCGTGACTTTTTCTCGAATATCAGCTGACATTCGCTTCATAGCGTCATGAAGCTCATGCAGCCTACCTCTTTGCCAAAATTTACGTTATTTGTTCCGAGTCCATATGAGTCGTACTGTGTCATCATCTAATTTAAGTTGAAAGCAGATGGATCGAGTTTTCCTAGGAATAGATTTTTCGGTAGCAGCTACGAGATTCCTCGTCAGTTTACTAACCTCTAAATCTATTTGGTCGGTTGTTTTGATCTGTAGAGTGATCAAAGTTTCGACGTTAAGATACTGTTTGAAAAGTTTCCAATCCGCTTTCTCAAAGCTCAATTGAGTGCGCAAAGTAGCAGCGCCCCTCATTTCACCTAGGGTGAAAGTGATGGGGGCGATGATCGCTTTGAAAATCCAAGTAAACTTCTGGGTCCTACAGAAGATCAAAATTCTCGAGTATCGTTAATTCAATGGCCTGAGGAGGGCGGTGGGCAGCATCAGGATAGTAAGTGGGGTCCTCTGGGTTCGCAACAATGAAGTTACGTTTGAGGGAATGCGCATAGAGTGCGTTCCTGCTAGCATTGTTAGACATACAGTTCCAAGATACATGGCGCGCATTAAAAGCACTCTTAAGTCTTAAAATGCGGTCCTTAAAATGCGGTCAATATCTTTTCCCTGTAAAAGTCTATCGGAGGGATTATATAAAGATGTGACTTTATAATTGCCAAAATAAGAATGGAGACGGCTTCGATAACACCGTCTTCGGGAGGCAGGAGAGAGTGTTGGACATTTGCCGAACGTATAGGGCAACCCTACCACCATTTCTGGTGGTCACGGCGATAGGTATAGTACCCAGGAATTCGAGCTCTCTTGTCCGGCTTTAACCAAGTTTCGCCGATGGCAGCCACCTGGATCTGATGCTGTTGAAGAAATAAGTGAAGCTCGGAAAGTTTGCGACGGATACTTTGAGAGTTCTATTGTAGAAATCGGATGTTGGATCTAGAAGAGGGATGGGACGCCATTTTCAAGAGGTAAGATGTCATCCTGAAAAACATAAGAAGTTTTTCTGAATCCGATTTGCACGATTTCCATGCATTCTCCACTTGATCACTCCATTGATCCTGAGTTTCAGGAGGGTCATGAAGTCGAAAGTCGAATTAGTTCCTGTATCAGTCTCCAATTGAGATGGAGACGATGGAGGTCCTTCGAGGGCTTCGATTAAGAAAGGGTTATGGGGTAAAATGGGGGTGGTCCACGGATTTGCGGTTGGAGTTGGGGCCGGGACAAACTTCTTCGATGATGTTGCTGCTGCCGATGATTTACTGCCGGACCTCTGCGTGGCTCGTTGACCTCTTTTCTACGAGGGAGGGCTGGGTATTCCCTAGCCAAAGACGTGGGGGATGGGCACCAAAGGGGCTCGCTTGGAGCAGCATGACGCTTCGCTGCTCTGCTGCTGCTGGATCTTCTCGGAGCCATTATTGTTACAAATGCCAGCCTTGTGGGACAGCTCATGGCACTCACCTGATGAGATGCGTTGCAATTACAACACTTCGCCGGTTCCAACCTCTGGAGCTCACAAGCCTGTGAAGCATGGTTTTCGCCATACTTCACGAAGCGTTGAACCCCACGACATAACCGTGATCCGTGCCCGTAGGACTGACTTTTCAAATTTCACTAGACGAGAGAATCGTATACTCCCGTCTCCCGCCTTTGACAATAACAGAACCTTATTTGACTTAAGGCCCTGCCGTTTTAAATCTTCGGCCACCATGTCATCATTATGGTGGCGCATCGTTCCATGGACCACGTATTTTGGCTCGTGGTCCTCTTTTGTTCCATATGAATGGAATGGAAACTGGATTTTTTCCAGTTGATCTTTGGTTTTAGTGTAATACTGTAATACTATTGGCTAATTCCTAACATTTGATAAATTTTAAATATTTTAAATTAATTAAGCAAAATTAGCATTTTAACATTACTTAACGGTCTTGTGTGCAATAAAATAGCTAAAACAATAGCTGCATTTCCTTTGGAATAAATTCGCTAATAGAAGTGTTACATTTTTAATTTAATAATAATTTGCTGGTTCTCCAGTAAATTTGGCAACATTATGGAATATTAAGCTGCCGTTCTTGAGTAGGCTGGTAATGCAAAATTTGCATCCCTTATTTAGTATGTATCAAAAGTGTACATTTATTTAAATAATTAGCTATCAAAAAACCAAAAATTTTTTGGATCGATTATTTATAAAATTTATGAAAAAAATTTTTTTAAACTTTTGTCTGGGTCTAAAAATTGAAATATCTTGTAAACCATTAGAGATATCGAAAAAACAATCGAAAATTTATTCATATTACATCAATCCATCCCTTTTGAACTTGAGTTTTTTCCCAGAGAACCAAATCTTAAGTTTCATAACTGTAGGGTTACTTTTGCAAATTTTTTATTTTTTTCAAAACAAAAATTTTGGATTTAATATCAAAAAATAATTATGTTAAAAAATCTAACCAACTAGAAATCCTAGAAGGATGCGTTTTTTTCATTTTTAACGCGGAATTACTTGAAACTTATAATAAAAAAAAAAAAACTTTAATCTTCCTACCGCAACATCCCCGAAAATGAGGAAAGAAACATCAAAAATTACCTTTTTTACTTAACATTGTGGTTATATAAGTAACAAACATTTATTTTAAACAACAATCAATTTAATTATAGTTTGGTCTAGTACTCAAACCTACAGGAAAATTATGAAAACCAGAAATTTAGCCAAAATTATGAAAACCAAAATAGAAAATTTTTGCATATTTAGTAAACATGCATATCTATATCTAGTAAATATGATATATCTAATAAAGCTAATATGAGTACTATGAACAGTTTTGTTAATGATATTTCTGAACGTATTTCTGCTGAACCATTCCGTTTAGCTTACTATAATAAACGTTCAATAATTACAAGTAGGGAAATTCAAACTGCAGTTCGACTATTATTACCTGGTAGAGGTACTAAAGAGATGCAAAATAACCGTTCTCAAGGGATGCGCTTACCAACAAACAGCATTTAATTTTTTATTTATATAGAATTAGCAAATTGCCGCGCCTTCGCACGGGTAGTATTAATTTTATTTATAGGTAGATGATGTCTGTTAGATGGAACCAAAAAAATAATTTCTGTTGAATCAATCGCTACCAAACTTCACAGGACCACCCGCTGAGCTAATCTGAAGATTGCCTGAAAATTTAATCAAAATCGGTGGACCCGTTTTGGAGTCCATAGAAAACATACACACTTCGATTATTATTACGGTAATCCGACAGGCCGAGTTGAAGGGGTTTTTGCCTTTGTACGTTTTGCCCGTGCTATTATTTATCGTTCTTTTAGACCATTTTTCACCCCGATATAACTTTTGAACGGAAAGAGCTACAGTGGTGAGTTTTCGAATAAAGAAATTTTACAGAATTATAAGAAACAATCATCGTTAACGAATAAACAGTTGAAAAGTTATTTCAATTCAAAAATCGTAAAATAGCCACCACGCCTAGAATTTGCCGTGTATGACCTATGAATATTCTACTCTACTTCCAGATATCCTCTGTAAAATTCATATTTAGCATACAGTCAGATCAAGTACCCAAACCGATAGGAAAATTGTCAAAACTTGAAATTTCTATCTTACAAAAAAAAAATTGGCATTTTTGTTTTGATAAATTTAAGATTGTAAAGCTTATATTTTATACAGCAAGTCCTGATTGGTTGATAGTACCTTCTAATTGGTGGACACATAAATCGCCTAGCATTTCAAAAAATAAACATATTTTGAACATAAAATTTCAAATTTGTCCCCTTTACCTAGATCAGTTTTTTGTATTATAAATACGTATTTCGACTACAATGTAGTCATCATCAGTATAAATTAGCTAGTCGTACTTTACTCTTTGACAATTAGAGATAGTTATAAAGTCGAGATCAACAGACAAAAATAAAAATAAATAGAAAATTAACTAGATTAAAATATACTAGATTTAAAATATAATAAATTTTAAATTATATTGAAATTGCTCTTGTTAAAATTTCCTTCATTCACATTTGTTCCTGTTAATTTTACTCTTATTAAAATTACTCTTATATTGTCGCAGGATATGTTACTTGTTACTAATTTGGTGACAGTTTCACGATATTTTGAACAGCTTTATTTTAAAACTAGCTCGGTCCTTTATCCCAAATCATCACTTTTTAAGGAGCAACTATTATATGAAATATTTCCCCGAAAACAAGGCCCTTTGATACATTTATATTTTTGATCGGATAATAATACTACGTTATGATATAGTCTGTATATAGATGTTAAAATTGATAGTTCCAGACATATTTTCTTATAACTGTGTTCTTTCAATTTTTTTCGTATTACAATACTTTTTTCTTTAATTATTCTTGTTACTCGAAAGTAAAATGTATCAAAATCAAGTATATTCTTAAATATGCATGCTATCGAAGCAAAGAATCGACCATGTCCATTCTTTTAAAATTTGAATATAAATTTTAGATATTGATCAACTACTAACTGAAATTATCCGTGGCTTCGCGCTCGGAAACTTTTTAAACTGACACTATCAAAAAATGTCAAATGATAAAAACATTAGTTTTTTAATCCATTTTCGACGAAAATAAATGGACGAAAGTCGTGGTATGATCGCGAGTGTAAGGCCACTAAACAATTGGTGAATAATAAACTCAAAATGTGTAAAAACCACTGACCTACACTATATGGACTAACTATTCTTATGGCATAAAACTTAAAAAATGGTCCAATCCATCTATTTGTACGGAGTTTATTAGCGAGAACTAATCATATATCAAACTAGTGCGAAGATTAAACAGAAAAAAATATTAATTTTTGAATGAGTTTTTAAAAAATAATATTTATTACGATTATCAATAAATTCTTTTAATTATATTATAAACTGTTTTCACTTATGAAAAAATTTCAACTAAAAATTTTACGAGGATAAATAAAAAATAGTATTTATTTTTAATAAAAATTTCTGAGTAATAAATATATAATATATTTGTGAAAGTGTTTTAAATTATAAAAAACTGTATTCATGTTACAAATTATGAACTTAACTTAATGTACATTGTCTCATGTTAATAGAACATTTTCAATTAATGATTTTAATAACTTTATTATAAAAAATACACTTTCTCGTACTATTTAATTATGAAAACCAAACGAATTTGACAAATATTTCTGAATCATAAAATCAAATAACTTTGACAAATTTATTATGATACATCATTTGTTTTATTTGTATACAAAATAAAAGTTTGAATCTTAGAACAAGCTATAGAGATTTGGTGTGAGCATTTTGTGTAAAAAGTGTTAGAAGAAAACCAACTGCGCCATTGTTTGGAGAATAGGTTCATATGATATTGTGTGATGTTTTTCACTCGACTTTATTATTTATAATTTTTTTATTAACAATTTTATGCAAAAAATCGCTGTTATTTTAGTTTTTTGCTTATAAAATTAAAACTATCAGAGTAATCGTGATGGTGTCAACAGATGGTGTCAAATTGTAGAAAATGAAAATGCAAAGAAAATGAGAGGTCAAACAATTCGATCGGGCAGTTAGTTTCGGAGAAAATCGGGGAAAACCGACTAATTGATTAATTGATTGATATCGGGGTAAAAATTATTGCACTTCGACCCTATGGTCCATTGTGCTCCCCCTCCTAACTCAGTCTGACGAGACTCGCTTCTCCCATATGTTGGCAATAGCCTGGAGCTTGCTTATCAGGTCCTCCTGAAGGTTCATATATTCGGGGTGAGATGCACCGAACAAAAAACCGACCAAAGTGCAGTTTTTTCAAAAATTCATAACTCGGTTATTTTTTTAGTTGTAGCGTAGATCTTCCGCCCAGAATTATTTATTAATATAAACTTTATATGTGCACAAGGCAGGCACTATCCGTTGCATAGTTTTTGATCTGTAGCCATTTGATTTTTTACTATGCAGTTTTCTAGCAGGCCTCCAAATGCTACAAATGCTACAAATATGGTCTGATTTCAATTTGTTTAAACGATTTCGAAAGTAGAATTTTCGAACTGCAAAATATTCATATTAGTTTTGCACTAAAACGCTGAGAAATATGTTAGAAATGAAGCTGAACATTACGAGAAACGACCGAGCGCGCGAGAGTAGTTGAAGAGTGGGAAAGACGACCAGGCAAGGAGAAGCAAGTATATAGTAATACTATACCGTGTGTGTTGGAAAGATTTTCCAATAGAGAATCAATGTTAAATATTATTTATTACTGGCTGTCCGTGTGGTTACTCTATGAAGTTAGTCAGTACACATGTAATGTGAGTTGGTTAAATATGTTCATTGAATTCTTAACTTTAGTATGTGCATCACAAAATCCCCACTCTTAAATGACAATCAAACAACCCTACACATACAGTCCAGATGTTTGTATAGTGGTTCATACAGTAACCACACGGACAGCCAGTAATAAATAAAAACCTTTCCAACACACAGGGTAAAGTGCCGTTTTGTGTCGTTGTGGGTGTGGGTGTGTGTGTGCGTGTGCGTGTGCGTGTGTGTGTGTGTGTGTGTGTACTTTTTGTGGTGTGTGCGATTACTTAGATCTACTAATAATCTCTGCTTTGATAGTTTCAATTTTATAAGCAAAAACTAAAATAACAGCGATTTTTTGCATAAAATTCTAGTGAAAGTCTAGTGAAAAACATCTCACAATATCATATGGAACTATTCTCCAAATAATGGCGCAGTTTGTTTTCTTCTAACACTTTTTGTATGAAAAGATCTCTGTAGCTTGGTCTATCTTAAATATTTATTTATATAAAAGTTTCATATTTAGCGCCTAATATTTGACTCATAATTTAAATAAATTCATAGTTCCTTTATTTCTGCTGTACAAATAGATGGCTCTAGTATACCAAAAATCGGGTCATTTTTATAACATGGGAGAGTAAGTCCATATAGTGAAGGTCAGCGGTAAAAACGAAAATTTTTCATCAACCTCAGTCAGTGAATATAGTGTTGAAAAACGTATCTATCGAGTACTTCTGAAACAAAAGAAGCATAGTTATTCTGAATCAGTTGCAGAACGACTAGCAAATGTGATGTGAAAGATACTGCTACCTTTTGGAAAACTGTAAATTAGTATCGGAAAAATCAGTCACTCGACAATCAGATTACATTGACAGAATGGGAAACCTTTTACTTTTCAATGTGCATAAGTTTAAACCAATCTCCTGATTGCAGTTTAATTGATGTTTGGCATCCTGACTTGGATGGCAAATTTCCTTTAATGTGCTACAAACATGCTTAACAAACAAAAAGTAAGGACAAAAAGGCTCCTGGATTTGAATTCGTTTCTTATGAATTTAAAAAAAATTTACGGGGGAACTGACTTCTATATTTTAACTCGTTGCTTAATAAAACTTTTACATTAGAGAAAGTACCACCCGAGTGATCGAAAATTTTAATAACAATGTTACATAATAAAGGCGATCGTAAAATCCAGAAAATTACCGTGTTATTGCTCTTTGTCATACCATACTTAAAGTCTTGACTGATATTATTCTAAAACGTCTTATAACCTGGTCCGATAATTGTTACATTTAAATGGAGGCTCAATCAGGTTTTAGAAAAGGGCGTAGCTGTACAGATAATATTTTTAGTACTTAAGACTGTAGTGCACTTTCATCTCCGATTATCTGGTAGACGCATTTACGCGTTGACTTAAAACGCGAATTTGATTCTGTAAACCATAACTTACTCTGGTCAAAATTACATCATTTTGGTGTAAGTGCAAAAATTTTAAGAACTCTAAAATGTTTATACGACAATGCCACATGTCAGATAAAAATTGATGGGAATATGAGTAGAGGGATTTTAAAGTAATAGAAGGAGTATTACAGGACGAGTACTTAAGCCCATGGTCATTCTCAATGTTCATCAACGACATTGCAGAGTACTTTAGAAGCAATGGATCTACGGGTGAATATTGATGGAGTAAATGATTTTTTGTTATTGCTGTTCGTAGATGATTTTGTTATTTTGGGAGATACATACGCCGATATTAATAAAAAAAGTAGACTTATTATATAAATACTCTCAAAATAGTCAACTGGCATTAAATAAACAGAAAACAAAAATATTAGTTTTTCGTAGGGTGGGGGGGGGGCAAGCAAAGAACACATAATCCATTTCAGTATGGAGATTCCTTAAAAGAGGTGGTAACAGGTACGTCAATCTAGGTGTCCCATTTACTTCCTCTGCGTTGTTTTTTGATTCTTTTCAAACTTCGGTTCAAAGAGCTAAAGCTGCTATTGGTGGTGTAATGACGACACTGATAAATTTGGAATGCGTTTCATGAGAGGCAAGGTTGAGCTTGTATGACTCAATTGTCCTTAATTTATTATTACACGCTTCTCCGGTGTGGTGTCTTCGTTATCTCGAGAAAATTGAGCAAGTACAGGCGACCTATTTCAAAGAGTCGCTGAAGATGCCCAGAAATACGCCAGATTATTTTATAAGGCAGGTATGTGGGTTACATCCCATCTATTTATAGGCTATTTATCTTAATTTAACATGGTTGATCTCATTGAAAAAGATGGATGAACGAAGGTTTCCAAAACTATGCTACAATCGTCTTGTTAGCCTAGAATCTCAACCAAATCAGCTCACAAAGTGTAACTAGACTTTACAGCTTTAAAGCTCCCTGATCGATATTGGCTGCCAATAATTTTTTTCATGGGGACATATAACTACAAGCGATATCAATAACACCATAAATTTGTACTCCAACTTGCTGTTTCAATCTGATATCAATAGAGCTAAGGCTTTAGGTTATACCACTTTGTCACATAGTTTGGAATTGAATACCTTACCGCAAACTTATATTTTGTAGCAATGACCTCATTTAGCAGAATTTTGGCACAGCTCGCTCTTCAAACAAAAACTCAATTCGTGTGGTAATACGTAGGATAGTTTGTGTTATAGATTCGACATCAATATGCACTCTATGAAACTTAAATAGAAACTGGTGTATACATGGCTGCAGTGAGGTAAGTAAGTAAGGTTTATTGTTTCTAATCGTACATCGATTTTAACAATTAATACTAATGAAAACATAATAAATTAAATATAAAAACATAGACTGTCTCAGTAGTAACAAATAATAAACTCTATAATAAGCAATAAAAACAAAAATATGCAATATATACATATATATATATATATATATATATATATATATATATATATATATATATATATATGTATATATATATATATATATATATATATATATGTATATATATATATATATATATATATATATATATATGTATATATATATATATATATATATATGTATATATATATATATATATATATATATATATATATATATATATATATATATATATATGCATATGTGAAACAACAATTATCTCAAAAATAATATTAATAAGGACTCAAAACAATCAACAAAAATTAACAACAAAATTTTACAAGATCTAACAGAGATATTTGTATCCTTTTACCGTATATATTTTAATAAATTTCGCTATACTTCTTAATTCCCCTATTTTGGTCTGATTCATTACCGAAAAGACATCCGGGTTCTCCTCCTGTGCTCTGAGCTAACTTTCTTCTTTCGTCTTCCATACTCTTACAGTAACTTATAACATGCTCTACATTTTCTCCTTCATTGCACAGTGAACAAACCTTATTGCCATCCTTATCCTTGTTACTGTTGCAGTTCCAATGTCCCATCCGAAATCTTGCAAGTTCCCTTCGATCTTCTCTTGGTAGCAAATTTACATTTGCACCATCTATGTATTGGTTTAATTTTCCAGCTTCTTATTCCAGCTTCCTCGATCTGTGCAATTTACTTCCCCTTCCATCACACTATTCTTCATTTCTATTTTTTCGAATTCTGTTTTTAACATTTTATTTTTTTTGCGGCCGGGAGGTGCGAAATACATTGACGGCCAAAATGTGCGACTCCTGGAAAGCCGACTACCCACTAAAACCCACCCCCCTTTTGAGGCTTTAAGAACTTGCTCATTAGCCCCCACAGGTTAAAAAAAATAACAATCACAAAACTTAACAATATCACAGAATATCACAACACTACCTAGTCAAATGAATTGACTAGGTAGATGTATATACAAAAAATAACTACAAAATATAAACAACAACAACAAAATAACAACGTTGGAGTGAAGCTGTAAAAGGCCTTCACTGCAACAAATAAAAATATTTAAAAACTTGAAATAATTAAAAACAAATTTTTCATTTAAAATCTACATATCAATAAGACGTTTTAAAAACAAAAAACTATAACAACGTGTAATAGTGTGGGTGCAAAGTGTCCACACTATTACAATAATTACAATAAAACTTAAAACTATGTGAAATAAAAGGTGATATTGTGGATTGCACACAATATCACAAATAAAATCGATAATCATTTAAAATCTACATATCAATAAAATGTTTTAAAAACAAAAAACTATAACAACGTGTAATAGTGTGGGTGCAAAGTGTCCACACTATTACAATAATTACAATAAAACTTAAAACTATGTGAAATAAAAGGTGATATTGTGGATTGCACACAATATCACAAATAAAATCGATAAGTAATATAAAAACACAAAACATTTAAAAAAGAAGATAAAACTGTACGAGGCTGTACATAAAAAACACATAAAAGAGATGACTTTTTTTAAATATGTCTCACCTAGAGCCTCCGTAGAAGGTGAGATTCATTTAAAAATGGAATCATCCACTTTACGGAGCTCGCATTAAATGATAATGCTCGTGCTACAGTCTTTCGAAGCCACAGTCTTTGCCGTAAAGGTTGAAAGACTGCACATTTCTGAACAATATGCTTCACGGTTTGCACTGTCCTGCAAACAGTGCACTTTGGGTGATCCTCGCCGCATGCGAGATATGCATGCGAGATTTGAGTGTGGCCTCTTCGCAAACGGGTAAGGGCCACACTCTCTCTACGGCTGAGATTTACAGGTGCCGGCGTCTTATTGATGTTTAGCTTGACCTGTTTGAGCTTTTCCGTGAGGTTGTTCCACTCACGCTGCCATTTTTATTAATTCTGAAGCTTATGCACACTTTCAGGTCCTCTGGGCGTATTGGAATTAGATCCAGGTTGTCTGAATCAGCCGCGACCCGCGCAGCTTCATCAACCACCTCATTCCCTTGAATACCTACGTGCCCAGACGTCCATACAAAAACGATGGACATGTGCTGGAGCACGTGGAGCTTGGATGTTTTGAACCAGAGGGTCCCTTGTAAGCGTGCACATTAGTGCTTGCAGCGCGTCAATGACTCGGAATAATTGAGGAATGTATTGTGAAGGTTCGAAAACACAATATCGCAGGGCTTTCAAAATTGCATATATTTCAGCAGTGTACATGGATGCCTGTGGGGATAGCGATCAAGTGTGTTAGCACACTAGAAATGGTTTTAGATCCATCCGTATACACGCACAGAGAGCCAATGTATTCGCTAATAAATTGTTGGTCCGATAGAACTGGGAACAGGTCTATTCTTTACAGAGACCAGCCAGATCAAAGCGGCGCCTTACCTTTGGGATCAGCCAAGGAGGTACTTCATGAAAACAATAGGGAAGTACCCGAGCATTTTCGAAATTAGGACTCTCTAAAAGCTCCTGCGTTCAAACGGCCAAAATTCTTGTGATCGTGGCACACCTCTCATTGAATTGGCACGTCTCCTCAGAAATCTTGATTTTCTGGAGAGAGCCGGGAAGTTGACATGATTGGGCTTAGCCCATACCCCCATGACACAATTTAGGAGTAGGCGCTCACGCCTTAACCTCAATGGGGGCAATTCCGACTCTACACATTGACTTATAGTGGGACTCGTTCGAAAGGCTCCTGTAGCAAGTCTAATGCCTGCGTGGTGCATAGGATCCAGGATTTTGAGCGCTAACATCCGGGCGGAGGAGAATACACCACAGCCATAATCCATCTTGGGCAGAACCAGCGATGAATAAAGGTGCAGTAGCATATCCCGATCCGCACCCCACGATGTACAACTTTGCTAGCCTTGCGACAACTCGCTGCTAGAAATTGGAGGATTGGACGCCACGTTAATTTCTTCCAGAAACCTAATAGAGTCGGCACATCCAAGGCGTGATCCATTTAAGTAAAGGATTGGATTGCACAAATGGACCACTTGAGTTTTAATTGTGGAGAACCGAAAGCCAACGCTTTCTGCAGATGCACCACTTCGTTGATGCCCTGCTGGAGTCTTGTTTCAATTGTATCCATTTATGAAGCTCCATAGAAAATTGCAAGGTCGTCAACATAGAGATTGACGAATCGGGGTTGAAGCTGCGATGTGATTGACCGCTATAGTAAAAAGGGTGTCAAAAAGCGTCGAGCCCTTGGGAACACCATTTTCCTGGGAATGGATCCCAGTGTCAGTGCCACCTACCCGGACATGTAATTTGCGGTCACACATAAAATTTTGAATGAACTGAGGTAGAGATCTCCTTCGACATCAGTTATGCAGCTTCCTGAGAATGCAATACCTCCAAGTCATATCATATGCTTTCTCCAGGTCGAAGAACACTCAAGGCGAACAAGTTGATCCGTCGTCGAACGATATTGGCGGAAACCTGTCTGATATCTAATTATCAGATGATTAGATTCCAGCCACCAGACGAGACGTCTGTTCACCATTTTTTCCAATATCTTGCTGAAGCAGCAAGTCAAAGATATTGGACGGTAGCCTGATGGTTGCGATGAATCTTTACCCTCTTTAAGTAGCTAGATAGTAATGGCTTCCCTCCATTGCTGAGGGTAAACGCTCTGCCGAAAAATATTGTTGTAAAGATCCAGTAATCCGCACTCACCAGGATAAGGCAGATTCTAGATCATGACATAATGTAATGTATCGGGGCCAGGTGATGTATCTGTTAACCCGTTTAGCGTCTCCAATAATTCTTGCATTGTAAAATCGATGTTATACTGGAGGGATTCATCTGAGAAAAAATCAAGATCATCATGTTGTTCGTGATGCATCTTGATCCGCAGGAAATCCGGGTCATAATTTTGGCAGCTGCAGGCATGCTCGAAATTCTCCGCTAAACACGCAGAGATTTCGGCACGCTGCGTTATGACCCGGCCATCCAAATTAAGGCGGGCATACCTCCGATGATAGTGTGAAGGTATTGATTGCTGGAACATATTGCTCCCAAGGTAGCCTTTTCTGATCTCGTATAGTTCTGATTTCTATAGATCTTTTTCTTTTAAAGGCTTTCAAATTTTCCTGCGTGGGACGTCTTTTAAGTTTGTTAAACGCCCTCTTTTTCTTTGCAACCGCTACTCTCACGATATTATTCCACCAGGAAACTTTTTTCTTAGGTGGAATGCCGGAAGACTTACTTATAGCCTGTGCAGCTGCTTCAATGACTTCGGAGAACTTGAAAACTTTCCATGAAAGTGTCCCAGTGGGCACGACGAATCCGCCATCTCGGCGATGTAGGATGTAGACACATCGGTGAGTTATGCAAAATTTTGATGGGTAGATGGTCACTCCCACAAGGATCAGGAAGTACCATCCATTCCAGTCAATAATCCAGAGCCGGTGTGCATAGTATCAGATGAATTGCTGATATCTCACCGGTTCTGTCGATTAATCGTGTTTTCTAACCGGTATTTAAAAGAAACGTGTTTGACTCATCCAGAAAACTTTCGATGAGTCTCCCATGTGCGTCTCTATGCTCATAGCTCATAATTGACTGTGAGCGTTAAAATCACATATTATTTGAAATGGTTGTGGATGTTGCAAGATTAAACGTGCCAGATCTTCGATATTCCAATCGAAGCCCAGCTGATAGATTATGCATACTTTGAGTTGAGCGATCCCAATATTTTAACAGCTATAACTTGTAGGAGGGTGTCAAGGCGAAGGGCCTGGTAAGATAGGCCTTGCCTTATTAATATTGCGACACCTCCTCTTGCTCCAACATCTGGCAGAACATCCCGCCGGTGGATGGTATAACCCGTCAGCTTATATGTCTCCGCCGGTCTAAGATGTGCCTCCTGTATACATACACACATTGGTGTATGAACTGCCAGAAGCATGTTTATCTCACAGTAGCGTTGTTTAATACCATTGCAATTCCACTGTAATATATTTACCATTTCTATTGACTTGTATGCCTCTTCTCTCTCTTCTGATCGTCTTCTTATTGGAGAAAGTGACGGAATCTGAATATGTCTCCGACGTCGCTTTTCAGGAGACGGCGACCCTTTTTTCACGATCCGGGAGACTACTCGAGCGCATCTTGTGCACTGGGCTGCCTCCCGGCGTTGTTGCAGCCGGAGGCCTGGACCTCTCCGGCTTCGGTGAGCTCAGCTCCACCTGCAGAGTCTGGTCATCCCGTGATGTAGATGGAGGTGGAGTCTTTTCTCGGTCCACCTCTATCCTCTGTCTTCTGAGGTGGGCTTATTGGTTGCCACCTCCGAAACTCTCACGTCAGTCTTTAGGGCCTCTCTCCTCGTTTCATCGTTGTTTTAGGAGGATGCTGAATAGGCCCCCAGAGAAGTTTTAATGATTTTGGCTGGCGTTGCTGACGCTTGGCCTTTAATTTTTTTATTTAAAAAATCGCTGATTATTTTCATCATCAGCGAAGAGAGCTTTTTAGCCAGAGCTGAAGCGTTAGCTGAAGGGACGGGAGTGCCTGTGACACGGGCATATAAGACGGCAGGTTAAGTGCGTGGGCTGGAGCCCATCACCCTCCTGCATGCCTCAAGATAATTGAGCTAATCCAGAACTCTCACTTTCTGGAAAGCAATCTCCTCTTTGTGTTTGGGGCAGTTTCTCGACTTTGCCGAATGACTACCCCCACAATTTACACATGTGATCGGCTCATTGCACGGTCTTTCTTCGTGCAATAGCTCCCCGCATACACATGTATGAGGCTTTTCACATCTACCTGCATCGGAGCTGGAATATACGGACGCACGGGGACTTTTTTATGAATGCCAGCATCTACTGTTGCTGGCAAATCAACTTTATTAAAGGTAAGTTGGAGGAGAGGTGAGTCTTTCAACTCACCATCTTGCCTCCACTTAATCCTTCGTGCCTCAATCACTCCCTGGTCAGACATATTTTCGATTATATCTTCGATTGAACAGATTATGAGGTCTCTGCAAAAGATCACCCCCTGGAAACTAGTTAATGTGCCATGGGGCGATACTTCCACCTCATGATCTACCAATGTCTTTAAATTGACAAGCTTCTCATTTATTACATTGTCACCGAATGTCTCGACCAACAACCCGTTATTCACTTTTTTGACGTCTTTAAGACGCCCCACAGCCTCGTAGAGACATTTAGCTATTAACAAGAGGCTCACTGATTTGAAGTCGTTAGAGTCACCCTGTTTCTTAATTAAAAAGTACTTCACAACTCTTTGTTTTTGGGATCCTGGAATCATTGCTGGGTTCTCACGAAATTTCCTTTTATCTTTAGGGGTGATTGCCCCCCCCCCCGACGTTTCGGTGATAACCGGGACGCCGCCTGGGCCTCCTTTTACAGAAGGTGGCATTTCCATTTGTTTTTGGGTGTTTTTAAGATCCATAAACTAATTGAAAAGCAGCCATCGTGTGCAAAAGGGCGGGCTGGAATAGTTGGGAACGGGTGTATTAATATACAGAATATTATTGTATATGAGATAATGTCAAGTGAAAAATATATAGCTTACAATATTTTTCAATACTGATATATTTGAGTGGGATCTGAGCAAAAATTTTAACTGGACTGTTCGGAGGTACCTACCCTTTTGATCATTGTAAAATATATTGCACGGTAGTGTGTCGTGAAAAGTTTAAGGAGGTGTGGCCTTCATACGTCACCTTGACTATTACTACAGGAAATATGAGACCCAAAATGGCACCATTGTAAGTTTTGACTAACAGAGCTATAGTGCTGAGTTTTCCAAAATAGTAAGCTTACGGAATTATAACATTACTTTTTTAAACTCAACATTAAGGAATAAATAGTTAAAAAGATATTTTTATTAAATTTAAAATCGAAAAAAAGTGGCCACGTCTCTAAATCTTGTTCGCTGAGGAGAAAAATTCCAAAGAAAATTAATGAGGGTTTATTAAATGTAAAAAAAAATTTGATTGTAATATATTTCGTAAATTGTCCCTTGAAAATATATATATATGTATATATATATATATATCTATACACATATATATATATATATATATATATATATATATATATGTATATATATATATATATATATATATATATATATACATATATATATATATATATATATATATATATATATATATATATATATATATATATATATATATATGTATATATATATATAATGATCTGTAAGTTATTTCGAAAAAACTCGGGTTTTTGGTACTTGACTCTCTTTTTCAATCATTGTTAAAAATAAGGGTGTCAAAAGTGAATAGCTGAATCTTAAAAAACTTGATAAAACTTTTTTGTTTGTTTTAACAAAACAACATATGGAGCCAACTTAAGTAGACACACTGTATATATATTTAAAAATACACATGGCATAGGCTATATGTATTTTGAAATCGATATGAATTGTTATTGTCTTATTTATAACAAAGATTGAAAAGGAGAGTCAAGTACCAAAAACTGGAGTTTTTTCGAAATAACTAAGAGACACAGTTCGCCTTCTACTGTATATATATGGTTTCCATGGCAGCAGGACTGGCCTGTTTGTGCATCACTGGATCCATGAGCAGTACACCCACTGCTCACGGATCCAGTGATGCACAAACAGGCCAGTCCTTGGATCCTGGATAGCTTTTTGCATGCTGTTTTCTGGTTAACTTTTGGACACCACACTAGAGCAGCATAGGTTATAATGGGTATAACTACTGTTGTGTAATGCCAGTGGATCATTTTGGGTTTAAGACCCCAGACTTTTCTACATCCTCTCTTGCAAAACATGAGAGAAGATTTGTTCTTATTTGTTATGTATTCCAGATGAGGTTTCCATGGTTTAGAGTCCAACATTACTCCTAAGAACTTGGCTTCACTTGTGATCTGTAGTTCTTCAACGAAGAGGACAGGTGGTTTAATGTTATTCATCTTCCTTTTCCTTGTGAATGGAATTAGTGCGGTCTTACCATTATTTTCAATCCCTGATTGATACACCATTCCTGTGCGAATCTCACAGCGTTTTGCAAGCTCCGAGATTGTGCTTCACAAGGTCCTTGGATTCCAATAACAATTTCGTCCGCATATCTTTGTTTGTAGTATCCTTTTTGGTTGAGGTTCGTCAGTAACTTCTCACTGTCAGGCTCAACAGGAGTAGGGATAAGACACCACCCTTCGGATATCCCTTTGTGACTCTCACAGTGACACAGTCTCCAAGAAGGGAAGTTTGTATTTTCTACCTATCAGCATAGAGCTTATCCAGCTGCAAGTAGTGTCTTCTACTCCGTGCAAATGGTGTCCATACTCTGTGCCATGCATAATCAACCATTGAATTGTAAGAGGCATTGTCAAGTAACCCCTCCTTGTCAAGAAAAACGCACAAAGTGGTTTGTTTCCTTGCGAATTTCTCCTCAATGCTGTAAATTAGTTTGTGGAAGGCTGATTCACAGGATATTTCCACCTGATACGCGTGCTGGTTGGTATAAAACGGATTTTTCGATAATGCCCACTAAGCCAAATGAAATCCTATTAGTCTTTCCATTGTTTTCAGTAGAAACGATGAAAGACTAATGGGTCTTAAGTCCTATCCCATGCAGCGGTTGAGCCTCCCCGGTTTTGGCAAGAAGGCCACTCTTACTGGCTTTCATACTGTTGGAATATAACCCATAGCTAGGCTTGCCCTGAATATATGACCAAGCATAGTTTAAAGATGCTCTGCTTCTATTTGTACAAGCATTGGGTATATTGCATCTGGTTCCGTTTCTTTATAGGGGTCGAATGAGTTAACTGCCCATTCGACCTTTGAGCGATTAATGGTAATCGCCGTTCTTCTCCAGGCCTCGCTTAGCGGTAGGAGGCTTTGGTTAAACTACTCTTGAGAAAGATTCTCACCATCGGGCTTACGTAGTAACCCAATGGTGTTAGCGGGTTTCTTCGCTGGGATTCGATGGAGTCTTGCTCCTTCAGATGTATTTACAGCATCTTCCAGAGCTTCCACAATGAGTTTATTTTGGCTTTCTTCAGGGACCTTTTGTATTCAGTAAGGGCTTCATGATAGTTATCCCTGTTCCCTATCATTTTTGCTCTGTTAAATAGTTGGCGAACCATTTGCCATTGACTCCTTAGGCCCTCGTTCCACCAACAAGTTGACTTGCTGCTGTCTTTTGAGATCTCCGGGAAATGATCTTGGAAGGAGTTAATTAGTGCATGCTGATGCTCAGTTGCAGTAAGCTCAATGTCCAATACTGTTTCAACTTTTTCCAATATTGTGGCGAGTTTGAACTTTGGTGTCGAATTATATTCGTCCCGATTTATTCTCCTCGGATCCTGATAGTGTAGTTTATATTGGTTCGTTCTCACATCCACATTGTAATAGATTTGTCTGTGATCCGATTCCGAAGGTTCATCGGGTACTAGCCTTTTTTTTACCCCAGGATACCCCCGCAGTGCAATGCACATCTTTGTTGTTAAGGTGGTTGTTGTTGAGGTATTTATAGCCCTTACCTGTTCCCCCCTTTACGTTTTTTCGAGATCTGTTTCGGGCTTGGAGTCCCGTCTTCAGATCTTGACATCTTTTCGTGTGGGTTTTTCAAGGGGTGATTCCCTGAATCGGACCTCACAGGTATCACTGTCTCTGAAAACAGGGCTGTAAGTTTTTTTGTCTGGATTTTCCTCTTTATCGTAGAAATCGGCCTCCCTTCAGCGCAGGCTGTCTCTACTGCTGCTTTTCTCCGGGATGCACCCGAGAGGTTTTCTCTTTCCACCTTTACGAAAGGATTCTGGAGTTTATCGCCTCGATTTTCTGCTGGGCTGGATACACCTGGAGTTTTCTCGGCGAGTGTCTCGGCGAGGTTAGCTTGTGCAGCCTCGGTTGATTCACTTTTTGACTCCCTCCTCTTTTCTCGAGGAGGGAGTCCAAGCTTGCTACCGGCTATGGCAGAGTAAATATATATATATATATATATATATATATATATATATATATATATATATATATATATATATATATATATATATAAATATATATACTGACTAACCCAACAGACGTTGTCCTGTCTTAACTATGAATATTTAATTCGAATTGGTACAATTATTTTAATAAAAAATAATTATTATTCCAAAAACATATTGTTTATTATTCTAATGATTTATGATACACAACATTCTTAGTTTTATTTTCTAGCAACTTCAATTGTTGGCGCATTAAAACGTCTTACGTGTTATCCTGCAGACGTCTTATCGGCTTTGATGACATGCGGTCGTGAATAATTCATTGTGCCGATGGAAAAACATTTACAGTTGTTCGACAATTGGTCTTATCACCGAAGTGTTGTGTGCACAACGCTGATTGACTTGTCTTTCTGAATCGCCCATTAAATAAATTTGCAAAAATTTTTAGTCACTATCCCGCGTTCGCATTACGGAACCTGTTAGATGATTTATTTGACCCTGAATCTGCAAAGGTAAACAGATAATAAATACATAATAATAGGTAATATAGGATATTGTATAGCGTATTGTTTGTACCACCATTTGGCTCTCAAAATACTTTCTCAGTACTCTCATTCCACCACTTTTTTAAACACACTCACTTTTTTCTGCTTTAAGCAATTTACCGAGCTACAAATGTACTTTAAGCCATTTCAATTGATACAATATTTCAATTGAAAGCTATCAACGTACTTTGCATCAAGCACGTGGTTGTAAAAGTTTACTGTTTTTAAATATAGTTACCTTGAAACTTGGCTTAAATTTTTCTCTAATAAATTTTGTTGCGCCAAATGACGTCATTTGAAACTAATTATTTTATTGCTCGTTATGAGTCCAAAAATGTTTAGAATCTGGCCCATTTCCCGAAACCAATGAATGTAGTGGCTCTTCTGACGGTACCAATCGCGCCAATTTGACTTGACCTCTCGCGCAACACAATCCAGGGGCTTCGTTTTTAAACTTAAATGCCTTTCAATTTTGTCACACAATGTGCATTGGTCCAATAGCAACGATTTGCTGTGGAGTGTAATTGATTTCCACATTATAATTCAATGCAGCTCGATAGGGGTGAAACGCAACATTTCTTTGTTGTTGAGTTCGATTCCATCGATTCCGTTCAAATTCATTCCACGTTTCGCTTTGCTCGTCAGTTTGGCTTGCTCTTGTATATCCTTCACTTCTAGTTTCGAGTTCTGTTTTTTCACTTTTCGAGTTCTGTGATTTAAGTTTGTATGTGTAATTGCATTTTAAAATCAAAAATTCATTTGAAAAAAAAATTCGTGACGCAGGAGAAGCTTTAACTTAGCGAATTTCCTAAGAATACATAAATCACTATCTAGCGATCATAATTTTAGTGTGATCAAATTGAATTATAATAGCTGATATGATTTTAGTATTTGCAAAAATTAAATTTATGAATAGCCAAAATAGAACGATATATTACTATGGAAACGACAATCAAAATTGACATTTCAAAATTAAAACAAAATTCTAAACCATTCTCGAATCCACTGAAACACACGCAAAATTTCATCAAAGTCGGTCCAGTCGTTGAGGAGATGTTCAGTCAGATACACACGGACAGAAGAATTATATACACTTTTGATTACACTTATCCTTTCGTTTTTAATTAATAAACGGTAAAATTTCACTTCAAAAAAGCAAAGTTAGGGGGAATCCCTTAAAAACTTAAGTATGATATGTATTAATTCTACGCTACTTCCAGATATTCTGAAAAGTTTATATTTGGCATACAGGTAGATCTAGTACCTAAACCAACGGGAAACTTCTGAAAACTGGGAATTTGTATCGGAAAAAAGGAAATGTTTACAATTTTCGTTTTAATTAATTTTACATTTTAAACCATATATCCATTTGATTCGTTGGTATTTTTGAGAGGGATACTTCTGATGGGATGATACACTAGCTATATAAATATTGATAGATATATGACCATATATACTATTCAATTTACAATATCAAAAGTTGAAAACTTTACCATGTAGAAAACATAATATCATCAGAAATAATATCTTCTCAACTACTGTCATGTAAAATTTTGTATTATTTTACATGACAGTAGTGACAAGTTTACATGAGAACTTTAGTTTTCTGAACGGAACAACTCCGAAAATGGGAAAAAACACCAAAAATTTCCTTTTTTTATGTACATATAGTGTTTTCTTTATGGAAGTTAAGCATTCCTTACGAAAAATACGAGTTTTAGCAAATTGAACATGTGTTTTCAGTAGAACAATTCCAATACCAATTTTCAATTCAATTTTCCTTAGATTGACTGTAATAATTTTTGAAAAAACAAATATGTTTAAATGCATTATTCGTAGAAAAAAATGAAATTTTTGCTTTAGCCTAAAAATTGAAATATCTCGTAAACCAGTAAAGATATCCAAAAAACAAACGGAATCAATAAGACAAATCGGAAAATTTTAATTTTCCTAAAACAACATCCCCAAAAATTGGAAAAATACCAAAAATTACCTTTCTAGACATCATAGAACGATGCGATTTTTTGCATTCGATTTGAAATACCTTAAAACCTATAAGATAAATCAGAAAATTTTAACTATCCCAACGAAACCTCCCCAAAAATGGGAAAAACAAATAATTACATTTAAGTGTTTAAATTTTATCCACTTTCAGACATTTTAGCATAATGGAGTTTTTTGCATTTGACGCGGAATAACCTGAAATCCCTAAGAAACCTCCATTTAAGTGTTTAAATTTTAACCACTTTCAGACATTTAAAAATAATGGAGTTTTTTGCATTTGACGCGGAATAACCTGAAATCTATAAGAAAAATTGGAAATTTTTAATTTTCCCAAAACAACATCCCCAAAAATTGGAAAAATACCAAAAATTACCTTTCTAGACATCATAGAACGATGCGATTTTTTGCATTCGATTTGAAATACCTTAAAACCTATAAGATAAATCAGAAAATTTTAACTATCCCAACGAAACCTCCCCAAAAATGGGAAAAACAAATAATTACATTTAAGTGTTTAAATTTTAACCACTTTCAGACATTTTAGCATAATGGAGTTTTTTGCATTTGACGCGGAATAACTTGAAATCCCAACGAAACCTCCATTTAAGTGTTTAAATTTTAACCACTTTCAGACATTTAAAAATAATGGAGTTTTTTGCATTTGACGCGGAATAACCTGAAATCTATAAGAAAAATTGGAAATTTTTAATTTTCCCAAAACAACATCCCCAAAAATTGGAAAAATACCAAAAATTACCTTTCTAGACATCATAGAACGATGCGATTTTTTGCATTCGATTTGAAATACCTTAAAACCTATAAGATAAATCAGAAAATTTTAACTATCCCAACGAAACCTCCCCAAAAATGGGAAAAACAAATAATTACATTTAAGTGTTTAAATTTTAACCACTTTCAGACATTTTAGCATAATGGAGTTTTTTGCATTTGACGCGGAATAACCTGAAATCCCAACGAAACCTCCATTTAAGTGTTTAAATTTTAACCACTTTCAGACATTTAAAAATAATGGAGTTTTTTGCATTTGACGCGGAATAACCTGAAATCTATAAGAAAAATTGGAAGTTTTTAATTTTCCCAAAACAACATCCCCAAAAATGAGAAAACAACAAAAATTATTAGACATGCCAGGAGGATGGGGTTTTTTGCATTCGATTTGAAATACCTTGAAACTTTACAATTACAATTTTCCCAACGAAACCTCCCCAGTTCCAAACATTTTAGAAGAATAAAGTTTTTTGCATTTGACGCGAAATAACCTGAAGTCTATAAGAAAAATCGGAAAATTTTAATTTTTTTTAATTTTCCCAAAACAACGTCCCAAAAAAGGGGAAAACAACATAAATTACCTATCTAGACATGCTTGGAGGTTGCAGTTTTTAAAGGGGGTAAAAGCCCCTAGCGAGCAGAGTGATTTGACGTTATATTACGCGAAGCGGTCTCCTTTGTATATGTGAATCAATTTTAAAAGAAAAAGAGTTAAATATTGCGAAGCGTAAAGTAATGCATAGCATAACAAAATGCGTAGCGTTTTGTGCGAAGCCTTCGACTTCGTATATTCAAGCCTTTCAAAGTTTTATCCGATCAAAAACATAAATGTGTTTAATTTTAATTTCAGTAGGAGACCCAAATAATCGCACAACAATTAAAAATCATTCGATCACACAATTTTCAGGCAGAAGAACAGTCGAAACCATTTTACACAAACTCAATACAACTTCACATGTAATAAAACGCTAGAAATGTATGACGCTAAAATTGCCGACTTACAAACAGCCTTACTTAATTCTATAGATACCTCAAAATCTATAGAAAACCGATTAGGAAAAAATGAAGTTTATTTATCTATTGTTCTAAAATCATTTATAGCAGGTTTAGATTCAAAATTAGGATACATAGTTAGAAAAAACACACCTAAAGATATCAAAGAAGCTTATGATGTATGCTTGAACGAAATAAACACGCAACAATCAAGGCTGGATAGAAACAGAACTGGTTACAGTAAATCTCAAACAAACCATCATCAGTTAAAACCCACAATCAATACCTTTACGACAACCCAAATTTAATTATACCACTAACGACTAAAACAATCCAATACCTATACACAATTCTCCAATGTATAGAAACCCACAACACTCATACCCCCAACAAACGCACAAACCAAATCCTTTCACGCAAAATAATCATTATAGACGTATACAGTCGAACAGACCCATGTTCGCACAACAAAATCAAAACCAACAACAACAAAGACCTCCATATAGACCTACCCATGGACACCAGTTCAAGGAACACCAAACAAACCCAATAACTCATTAAGACCTTCAGGACCCCCAAACTTTACGTCTACGAACTTTTTAACGTAGATTATGAACAACAAGATCCTTATGACTACGACTATAACCAACAATACGATCTTTAATATTCACAACAATACGAAATTGACGAATATCAAAATAACAATGACTCCCAAGACAACTACGAACCAACGTTAGAACATAACTATAACGAGAACTACATCAAAAACTTTAACGATAACATTGATGAAAATTTTTTTTTTAATGGCTCAACATCGAGACCGCCGGACTATTCGAACTAAACTACCACAAAACTAACGGAACTCTCCCCTACATTAAAATTGATTACCTAAAATTCTTGATAGACACCGGAGCCGATAACAATTACATCGACCCTAAACATACCTTAAATTTTCAACTCATACCCACACACATTACTGTAAAAACCACCTTACGAGAACATTTAATAAATCAGAAAATCCTAGTAGATTATCTGTCGCAAATAAATAATCAACAATCCGTGGAATTCTTAGCGTTTAAATTCCATCATTTCGTTGACGGACTTATTGGAAATGAAACTTTACGCAAACTCAACGCTCGACTTAACTATAAAGCTTACACCATCACTTTGGGAAACATTACAAACAAATTGTTATATAAACCTATACTCCAATCCCAAATCTTTAATTTTGACCCACATGAACAAAGGCTAATTACCCTACCCACTAACGTTAAAAACGGAGATGTATTCACATCCCCTATTAAACTAAGTGACACTCAAATCGTTTCAGACATTTACACCTCCACAAATTTTAAAACCCAAATCTTAGTATCAAACGAAACAGACCAAATCCAACCTTTTATTTTAACCCAACCAATACGTTCCGAACAGTTAAACAATTATCAGGAAATCAACATGATTTCAAATGAACATTCTCATAACTACGACTATCACTTCGCTTTAGAAAAACTAACGGACTAATCACCTTAACGATGAAGAAAGGGCAAAATTACTATAGTTATGCGCTGAATATCGAGACATATTCTACACAACCGACCAACAGATAGGATACTACCGTAAATTCACACCTAACTTCGCGAAAATAACGAAACCCATGACAGAATGTCTAAAGAAAGGAATCACAATCAATATTAAAGATCCCAAGTATACAGAATGCTTTGAATATTGCAAAACTTTGCTATTAGGAGTAACTATGGAATAGGAGGTGTCTTATCTCAAGGACCAGTTGGACAGGACAAACCCATATGATATGCTTCCCGTATACTGAACAAAAGTGAATGCAACTAGAGCACGATCAAAAAGAAACTCCTAGCAATCGTCTGGGCATGCAAGCAATTCAGACCGTACCTTTATGGACAAAAAATAAATATCCTAACTGACCATAAACCTTTAAACTGGGTATTCTCTCTTAAAGAGCCCAACTCAAACCTACTACGATGGAGAATAAAACTTTCAGACTTTAATTTCGACATTGACTACAAGGCTGGTAAACAAAACTCAAATGCTGACGCCCTCTCACGAATTCGGATCCCTGAAATAAATAATCTAGATACCGAGAACCAATCCCTAGATGTTGAATTCTCAACTCAACATTCAGTCGACGAAAACATTAACTCAGAAATCCCCATAACAGAACGCGTATTAAACGAATTTTCAAATCAATACGTAATCGACATAACTCTCAAAAATAACATTACACTCGAAACCCTTTTCAAAACACGCAAACGAACGACAATAGAGATGTTACTTTCTAATGAACAAAATTTAGGAAAAATATTTAAGGAATATTTCGATCCTAATTCGCTAAACGCAATACTTACAGATGATCAAACTTTTAATAAATTAAACAAAATTTACCAACAATACTTCTCTAAGTATAAACTTATTCGTTGCATGAAAATTTTAACAGATATCGAGGACCCTGAAGAACAATCAAACATAATACAACAATATCAAGACCTATCTATCCACAGAGGAGTGAACAAAACTCTACAACACTTAAAAAGACGATATTATTTCGATAATATCAAGTCGAAAATAAACACGTATATCAGCTCATGTGATGTTTGCGCAAAAGCAAATTATTAACGTCACCCTCTTCAATTAAAACACATTGCAACTTAACAAGCTACACGACCTTTTGAAATACTACACATAGACACCTATTCATTGAAAAACAACCAATTCTTTATATCCTTGACAAATTTTCAAAATACTGCGAACTAATAACAATACCTTTCAAAAACGGTCTTGAAACTTTATCAGGATTCCGCCAATTCCTAGCTGGACACGGAATTCCACGTAAAATCATGCATGACCCTGGGCTAGAATTCGAAAACTTTCAGTTTAAAGAATTGATAAAAATGTACAACATAGAAAATTATACTACCGCCACCAGATCCTCAACAGGCAACTCATCAGTTGAATGATTGCACTCGACAATATTAGAAACCATGCGTATACTAAAAATACAAAATCCTAAAGCAGCCCTGAAAGAGCTCTTAGAACTCGCAACCTTAACCTACAATAATTCGATCCACACATCTACCCAACATACCCCTTTCGAAATTATGCACGGACTACGAGAAACTACATTTCTAAAACCATCAAAAAATGCTATTACCAACTACAACTTCGAAAGACAAATAGAAACAAAACTCATTAACGATATCATCGACAAACAGAGACAGAAATAAGAAATCAAAAAGGACAAACTTAACAAAACAAGAAATGAACCTCCAGATATCAACGGTACAGTTTATGTTAAAAAAACACTAAACTAAAAGTCGTCTACGATCGCGTCAAAGCCACTAAACAAAATAGAATGACCTTTAATACCGATAAGAAACGAAAATATCACGTTGGCCAACTAAAATAAGGAAATAAATTTCTTAATTACAGATTCGTGTTTACTACAAGCCAACATATCGAATATCACGACCTCACGCATACCAAAGGACTACTCGCTTTGAATCTCGGACCCACTAGAATAATTACACACTTTAAGAACTTAATACATATAGTTAACATTACGAACATAGAAATACCTTACGATAATATTAAGAACACCCTAGAACCCTTAGAACTAAATCATACCTTCTTCTACAATCCCAAACACCTTCACAACCAACTAATCAACATAGAAAATAAAATAGATGGTTTAAAAATCAAACTCTATAAATCTCTATCAAAATATAAAAGAGCACTAATAGACGGGCTAGGAGACATAATCAAAAAAATTACAGGAAACGTGAATAACGACGATGCTTTACAAATCAATGAGCAAATCAGGCAACTTCAAGATAATTCACTTTTAATCAAAAATAACCTTAACGACCAACATAAACTAAATACACACATGATCGAACGATTCGAGAATATAACTAAATTTATAAATACAGAACAGGCCACCTAGCAGTAGTTATTTAATCAATAAAATCATACTCGTAGAACAACAGCTATTTACAAATCAAGTATACTTTTCTTTGCAATCTCAAATATCTTTGTTAAAAGACCTACTAGATGCATTAATAGCCCGGTCAATTTAGACATTCGAAGATGCATAAAATCACAACAAGCTGGAAATCAGTAAAATTGATCAAAACATAATTATAAATAAAATTTGTAAGTTCCCCATCATTCCCGTGTATGGAAAAAATTTTACTCGAGGTCAAAGGTCAAAAACATTAGTTTTTCGCCATTTTCAGTAAAACGGTAAGTTTTAACCTAAAAGTATTTCAAATAAAAATTGTAGATTATAATATTATCTATAAAAAATTTATTTATACTTTTTTCTTACAAGCCACCGTTTCTGAGATATAACGATTCAAAAAGTTGTAAAGGTAGTTATTCTCATAATATGCACACGCTTGCATGCTACCTATGAGGTAGTGTACTTAGCGCGTTTTTTTAACGTGGTTTTCCCAGTAGGCCTACTCCACGAGTCAGTTGTGATCCTGTTTAATTTTAAACTATTGCAAAACAACGGAAATTTTCAAAGATTGGAAAAGATTAAAGCGATGTAAATTTAAAAAAAGTGATGAAGTTCATTCGTCTGATTCGTAACCTTCAAATTCTTCTTGTTCTTCTTCCTGATCTTCTTCTTGTTCTTCTTCTTGATCTTCTTCTTGTTCTTGTTCTTCTTCTTCTGCTTCTTCTTCATCTTCATTCTGGGTGTATGTTAATTGCGTCAATAGCGATGTATCGCAAAACACTTCGTTGGAATCAAACGAATCCTCCACTGTTGGTGATTCAACATTAGAGCACGACCGGCTTTGACAATTTGTGCATGCCAGATAACAAAACAGTCCGACTTTTTTGAAACCGCATTTAGCACTGCATCCCTTTTTGTAGTTGCAAAAAATTGTGAGCAGTTTTTCCGGCGCAGATGGGAGTAAAGTTTGAACTGGCTCTAATATATTGTTGACCAACTTCCAACCCCAGTCTGTAGGGTTAAGTGGATAACCAAGCCACACTTGAACTTGGCAATATACCCGAAAAAGATGTTGATGTGCAGCAACTGAGGTAGGAGGAAGACAAGCTAATTGAACTTGTTTTTTATTTTTAGTATTTTTAATGAAACATGCATATCGATGCTTATCTAAACAGGTAGTTTTTTTAGGAGCTCCGTACACAAAAAGAAGAGAGCGGATGCCGTTGGTGATAACTTCTTATTGAGTTGAATTACTCTTTTTAAAAACTTCAGCACATTGAACTATATCTTGTTTTTCAAACATTTTGAAAACTGCTGTTTTACCCCTCCTGTAAAATACAGATGTCTATCACAGCCAGTTATTGCGTGTAAAAATAGTACATGATTTTGACACTTTACAAAAGTAGATAAACTTTTTGATGAATATATATCCAATTGATGTTGAGCTTTTCCTAGTTTTAAAAAGAAAATAGTTTTTTCAGTTGGCGTTCGAGCAGTGAGTAATACGAGTAAGTCAACATCTTCACCAACAACAATAGTTGTATTTGTCAAATTGAATTGCTCTATTGCTGTTTCAATAATCAATACATCAGCATCATTATTAGCTTGTTTTACAAATATATTTTCAGCAGTAAACTTTTCTTTCAACATTGAAATGAACCGAGACTTGTTGTGAGTATTTGTAAGAAATTTCTGTTGACTGGTTGGAACTGTCATAAGTTCATCAAATAAAATATCGTAAGATGAAGATGTTGCTAAAGTTCGACGACGTTGTTCTGCACCTTTGATATTTCTCGTGCAATCATCATAGCCATCAAATACGACAGTAACTCTGGAACCAAAATGTCGACGTACATACTGAACGTATTTATCTAAGATAACGTTGAATGTTTCTTCACTATCCTACACAACGCGGTGTAGTAAGTTTCCTTCGTCAATGATGTATGTCGCATTAGTGTTGTTAATATCAATATTTACCTTTTCAAAACGATCGTAAATGGCAGACTTCTGTGTTTTACACATCCTGATGTCATCAAACAACGATAAAGGGTAGAAGGTAATTCATATTCAAAATATTTTTCTATTTCATCTTGAAATGCTGCAGTAATACTCATGCGTTGGAACAATAATACAGGGTCAATAGGTACTTCTTCTTCATAAACTAAGGGACTGGGTTTCATTTTACCTGATATTCTTATAGTATATTTTATATTTTAAGTATAAGTTACAATGACCGATATAAAAAAATTTCAACATATATAACAACTCTAGAGAAGTATAATATACTCATGCGTACTCATGCATATTATGACAACTTTTTGAATCATTATATCTCAGAAACGGTGGCTTGTAGAAAAAAGTGTTGATACATTTTTTATAGATAATTTTATTATCTATAATTTTTGTCTGAGGTATTTTTATGATAAAACTTACGGTTTTTCTGAAAATCGCGAAAAACTCATTTTTTTTACCTTTGACCTCGAGTAAAATTTTTTCCATACACGGGAATGATGGGGAACTTACAAATTTTATTTATAATTAAGTTTTGAACAATTTAACTGATTTTCAGCTTGTTGTGATTTTATGTATCTTCACTCTCATTTTTTGGTCTAAATTTGAATTAACCTTAACCTCTGGCTAAGGTTAATTCAGTTTTGGTTAGTATGTGTTTCGATAATATTGCTACTTTTGCTAATGAAATAGAGTTATTTATAGATCCGGACTGTAAATAACTCTATTTCATTAGCAAAAGTAGCAATATTATCGAAACACATACTAACCAAAACTGAATTAACCTTAGCCAGACAAACTATTCATAGTCAATTCAAACTACTAAACGATGTGCATATTTATGAGTTACTGCTATTTAAATCCTACTTTGACAACACCAATTTAATTTTCGGAATACAGATCCCTCAAATATCCAACAATATCTATGAAACCCTAACACTACGACCTTTATCTGAACATAACAAAATTATTAAACCGAAAACCAACTACATCCTTTATAACACTATTCAGTACTCATTTATAGAAAAACCTTGCACTAGAATAGAACAAATATTTTTATGTAACCCCTTAACATTACAAAATTCATCATCAAATGAAAGCGAAATCAACATCCTCAATAACCAACCAGCAAAATGCATATTTCAAAGAACTATGGAAGACAATTTCATAGAAGAAGTAGAAGAATTTCATAGAAGAAGTAGAACCAAATCACATAGCAATCTATACTCACCAACCAGTAAATATAAAAAATTCATGTGGTAAAAATATTACCAATTTCATCGGACAACTTTACATTACATTTACCAGGTGTCAAGTTAACATCAACAAACATTTACGGATTATTACACATCATCAATCCAGATCGAACAAATCATTTATAATAATTTACAAATAACCCAAATTTCTAATCAAACAGACTTTGATGTACTTCAAATGGAAAATTTAGAAAATGCAAAAGAAGTGGACTTATTAAAATACCACCATCAATTACATTATGGGACTAATGTTGTAATTATATTCATAATCCGCTTTGCAATAGTAGTTTGCTATAGTTTATACCTACAGGAAACTCAAACCAAAAGCAGTTTACATACGACCAACAGCACCAGAAATGGAACTTTGGCCAACATCAGTCGCTAACCACTCACTATATATATATATATATATATATATATATATATATATATATATATATATATATATATATATATATATATATATATATATATATATACATATATATATACATATATATATACATATATATATAAATTATAAGTCTCAGAGTAATCGAGTCTTAAAAAAACAATTTTTATTCACTTGAAACAAATATTACAATTCAATTACAACATACAATATTAATTATTAAAATTATGAAAATACATTACACGCTAGTGTCATATATATATATATATATATATATATATATATATTTATATATATATATATATATAAATATATATATATATATATATATATATATATATATTATTGTACTGAAAATTATTGAGAATAATTTTTCCTGGATCCAACACACATTTTTATTATAAAATAGAAGAATATTAAGTAAGATGTTGCGAAAAATATTTAAGAAAACGATATTTTTCTCCTTGGAAAAAGGAGTTTTTTTCAGTACAAAAGTACAAAAAAATAATATAGATCGATTTATTTTTTTTCTTAAACTAAGTTTTTTCTTGTCGAAAATTGAAAAGTAAATAATAACTGATTTTGATTTAAAGTTAAAAAAAAAAAAAAACATTGAAAAAAAATTATCAGATATAATTTAAATTTAAAAAAAATCAAAAGTCATACAAATTGAATGATTTTGATAAATAACATAAATAGATCACAAATAAATAATTTTGTAAAAACACGATTAAGTAAACAGAATAAGCAAGCTTATGTATTATGTAAAATTGTGTATAAATTTTGAATTCACACTGGCCGTGTTCACTAAGTCGGTAGTTAAATATCAACCAAGCGGGGTGTGATTTCGGTTCAAACCTAAGGAGAGGTATAATTTTTAATTAATTTTATAAATAATCTGAACACTTCGATTACGTCCATGGTTGTTGATAAACTAAAATATTCTAGAAGCCTCCATGCGAAAATATATTGTAAAAAAAAAATATTTATTAAAAAAACAATCATGTCCTCGAAAGATCTTTGACGGGTACATAAACCGGTGACCAGTGTTGATTCAAATCAGTTTAAAATCGACTGTTGTTTGATACGGTTATAGGTATAATTAACTATTATCCGATTCAGATTAGGTTAAAGTTTGACATTGTGTTGAAAAATTATAATAATTGTTGAAAAAGAAATTGGATTCTCATTTTTTTTTTAAACAATAAAAATTTTTTTTTGTTTCGTAAAAACTTGTGTTTTACTTAAATTTTTTTTTCTTTTCTTTGAAAAAAAGAAAAAAAACGTGCGTGTCATTTCAATTATAAAATATTTATTAAAACCTTTTACTAATATATATGTTTTTGTCGAGTATCGCAATCATTTGCAGGTTCGGGCAGCGCTCCTTCGAGGTATAAACAGAGCCAAGATACCGCGACAAGTGGCCTGACAGGATCAGAGAACGCACTGAAGAAGACAGGATTCACAATGGGAGGAGCATCAATCTAGGCAACAAGGAACACCGACTTCAAGGACCAGCCAACCCTACACCAGAACGACGAAGAAGTTTGGTAGCAGACCCGAAGGAGCCAATTGCATCAACAATGGAAAAGATTTTCGCGGCTATGATGTCAAACTTCAAAAATTTGGATGAGAGGATGGGTGATCGACTCAAAGGATCTGAAGAACGGATGGATGAGCGACTTGGAAATCGACTTCAAGAGTCCGAAGAGAGGATGAGTCATTGACTTCAAGAGTCCGAAAAGAGGATGAGCAACGAACTTGAAGGAAGAATCGGAAATCAACTTCAAGAGTCTGAAGAAAGAGTAGACGAACGAATGGGAAATCGCCTCCAAGAGAGTCAGTTGTTCAACATGAGTTGGGGGAACAAATGATAAATCTGAGGGACGCTTGCATACAGCGGATCGTCCAAATAATCAGTCGAGACCGTGAAAACCGACATCACTAACATTAAAACTGATGTCATTGAGAATCGCACGCAAATCACAGGCTTGGAGGAGAAGATGCACGAACAATACAATAAAATCGTGGATGACATTATACGGATCGAAGAGCGTCAAACACAGCAACTTCAATATATGCGTATTGATCCTCAAGAAGTGAACACAGTAATTTGCTCCACTGCATTGGACACAACGACACTTCTCTCCATCATGCCGGACTTCAGTGGTAGACCGGCTGAAGATCCAGTAGTTTTCTTGAACAGAGCGACGGCATGACTACGACAAACGCATCTGCCCGTAGACTGTTGGATTGAGAGGGTCACAAAAAAATTAACAGGACCAGCAAGAGATTCGGCATTGATGAATCGTGGGTTGGGCAACACCTTCGATGAGTAGAAATGGCAAATGGAGAGCTTTTTCAACAGTAAAGGAAGGAAAGCAAAAGCCGAACTGGAATTGATGACCGTTTCCCAACCCACAGGAATGAAGGCAGAAGCTTTCGTAAATATGAAAGTGCAGCTGTTCAGAAGAGTGCACGCCGATAGGAATACTGATGACGTGTTGCCCATAGTATTGAATTTATTACGCGACAACATAAATCCATTGGTAAAAATTTCAAATCCAAGATCGCTGGACGAGTTACGTACCACGGTTCGAACACCGGACGAAGAGCCAGGATCAATAATGGAGAAGATTGGTACTGGAGAATATATTAACCTCCACAAAACCACACGACATCGGCGTGAACCCCAACAATTACTGGTTCATTTAACAACAATGGAACTCACACCAGAATGGGCCAATTGTGGAAGTTGATGTGCGTGGAAGATATTGGCACTAATAGATAGTCAGACTTCGCACAATTTTATCAGTGAAGAATTGGCAAGAAGTGATGGAAAATGGCACCCTGTCAGAGATAGTACAGGGAGTGGAGCCACATGTAATAATACTTTCATGATTCTGGGAGGAATGTGGATGGACGTAACGATATCGAAAATAAGTTTCAATATTAAAGTTATGGTTGTACCTGGCCTACGGAATCACTTAATACTTGGTCATGAATTTTTAACAAAAAATGGCGAGAGCATCGATTACCGGAGTGAAATAATTTACTTGGGGTGTGATAAGAGAGTCCGCATTGCATGGAGAAAACCAGATGGAGCCCATAGAGAACTGGCAACAATTAACAACGCATTGGGCGAGTTACAAATAAAACTCCTTGTGAACCAAGAGCTGTTAAAAGATGTCAATCGGCGACATCCCAGCGTTTTCGGCAAAGTTGGAAGGACAAAAACGATCTCACATAAAATTGAGATTACAAAGAATTCCCCCATTAAATTACGGTCATATGCGAACAACAATGAAAAACAACGAGTATTGGAAGAGATGATTGAAAAAATGGAGGGCAATGGCATTATGGAACCATCCACATCGCCTTGGGCCGCACCCGTCGTATTGCCGAAGAAGAAAGATGGTACTTTTCGATGTGCGTCTACTATAGAATGTTGAACGATATTACAAAGAGCAATGCGTTTCCGATTCCAGATTGCAAGAGATGTTGTGGAAAGTCAATGGAGCAATAATATTTTCTACATTGGATCTTCAGACTGGTTATTGGCAAATTGAGATGGAGTCACAATCGAAAAGGTACAAAGCATTTACCACCCCAAGAGGTCTCTGTCAATTTCGCATCATGCCATTTGGACTGAAGAATGCTCCAGCTACGTTCCAGAGTTTAATGAACGAAGTTTAATCTGGATACATCGAAGATTTCTGCCAAGTTTACCTGGATGACATACTAGTCTACAGTCGATCAGTCAAGGAACATTTACACCACCTGGATCTTGTACTTGAAAGACTAGAACAACATGGATTAACCTATAAACCAAGCAAATTTATCATTGGCAGCAACAAAGTCAAATACGTGGGACATACATTGAGCGAAGACGGCATTGACAGAGAGGAAGAGAAGAATGAAGCTATCAGTAATCACCCTGTCCCACGAACACGACGACAATTACAACAATTTTTGGGATTATGAGGTTGGTACTGGAGCTGCGTGAAGAACTACGAATATATAGCTGCACTTCTGAGCGAAATGCTCAAAAAGAACATAAAGTGGCGCTGGCTAACATTGCATCAGAAGGCGTTCGAGAATCTCAAGTCATAAATAGTAAATGCACCAAAACTAGCACATCCAGATTTTAAGAATACGTTTTGTTTAAATACGGATGCTGGTGACGTCGGACTGGGTGCAATATTGTTCCAAATGGAAGATGATGGAAAGACAAGAAGAATAATAAATTACGCCAGCAAGAAGCTTGGACCCACAGAAAGAAAGTACGCCACGACAGATAAAGAATGTCTCTTGATAATCTGGGCATTGAGGAAGTTTCGAGGATATCTTGAAAGAAGACACTTCGAATTATACACAGATCATGCAGCGCTCTAATGGTTAAACAAGACGAACGATAGTCGAGCCAAATTGACAAGATGGGCATTGACATTGGGAGCCTATGATTTTGAAATAATTCACATCCCCGGAAAAGATAATCAAGCCGCCGACTCCTGGTCCAGACAACCACAGAGCGAGGCTGAAGACGAAGAAGTGGAGGACATTCCAGAGTGGGTGATTGAAAAGACGGCAAAAACACCGATAACCCTCAACGTCATCGAAGTAGAAACACCCACACTCGACGATATTCGACGATGGCAGGATGAAGATCGTGATGTGACTGCCATCAGAAAATACATCGTTGATAACACAAGTCCACTGAAAACCTCCTCTGAGACCTCCATGTATCTTCGTGGGAGGCCACATGGAGGTCTCTTGAAGCCGGCCAGTGAAAGGCCGGCGTGTGGGGAAACCTCGGTGTGGGGAACGAGGTGTTCGGCAAACTACTTCCGGATCTATTGGGGAGTCAAAGGCATGGAGGTGATGGAAGACGACGGGATGTACCAAGTGTGGACGAGCCAGAGGCCAGAGCAATAGAGCCAGGGTACAACTTGCGGCCCAGACGACCGGCAAGCAATACCAGGCGCCGTTGAAGAGCGATGAACTTGTAATGTGTACGTACACTTTAAGTTAAGCTTACTAGCTAAATTTACTAGTACAATTCAAATAGTTCAAATAGTTCTTAAGTTCATATTGGTCGACCTAATATAATAGCAAATTAGAAAATGTGTGTTGGAGTCTAGAGGGGCAGATTTTGTTGTATTGAAAATTATTGAGAATAATTTTTCTGGATCCAACACACATTTTAATTATGAAATAGAAGAATGTAGCGAAAAATATTTAAGAAAACGATATTTTTCTCCTTGGAAAAGAAGGAGTTTTTTCTCTCTAAGTACAAAAAATAATATAGATCGATTTATTTTCTTTCTTAAACTGAGTTTTTCTTTTGTCGAAAATTGAAAAGTAAATAATAACTGCTTTTGACTAAAGTTTTCCTTTTAAAAAAAATGAAAAAAAATTATCAGATATAATTTAAATAAAAAAAAATAAAAAGTCATACAAATTGAATGTTTTTGATAAATAACATAAATAGATCATAAATAAATAATTTTGTAAAACAAGATTAAGTAAACAGAATAAGCAAGCTTATGTATTGTAATATTGTGTATAGATTTTGAATTCACACTGGCCGTGTTCATTAAATCGGTAGATGAATATCAACCAAGCGGGGTGTGATTATGGTTCAAACCTAAGAAGAGGTAAAATATTTAATTAATTTTATAAATAATCTGAACACTTCGATTACGTCCATGGTTGTTGATAAACTTGAAAAAATATTCTAGAAGCCTCCATGCGAAAATATATTGTCAAAAAAAAAAAATTTATTCAAGAAAACAATCATGTTCTCGAAAGATCTTTGACGGGTATATAAACCGGTGACCTGTGTTGATTCAAATCAGTTTAAAATCTGTTGTTTGATTCGGTTAAAGGTGTAATTAACTATTGTTCGATTCAGATCAAGTTAAAGATTAAGTTTGACATTGTGTTGAAAAATTAAAATAATTGTTGAAAAAGAAATTGGATTCTTATTCATTTTTTAAGCAATAAAATTAGGTTTTTTTTTTGTTTCATAAAAACTTGTGTTTTACTTAAATTTTTTTTTTTTTCTTTAAAAAAAACGTGCGTGTCATTTCAATTATAAAATATTTAGTAAAACCTTCGCTAATATATTTTTTTTTGTTTTTGTCGTGTATCGGAATCATTTGCAGGTTCGGGCAGCGCTCTTTTGAGGTATAAGGAGAGCCAAGATATCGAGACTATATATATATATATATATATATATATATATATATATATATAATATATATATATATAATATATATATATATATATATATATATATATATATATATATATATATATACATATATATGTTAGCTATTTCCGATTAGAATGAATTTATTATTATGATGATTTATAACGTAATCATAAACTTGCTAATAATGAACTATAATTGAAATGTATTTTTATAGGACATGCGTACGACTGACGACTGAGTCAATTATTAGTTAGTTGCTAGAATATACAACGAGTGTACGTCATTACAAAAATGTTAAATATAATTAAATCGAATGTATTATTAAATAAACTTTTAACTATTAAACTATTTCATTACCTACATATTACGAGTTATTATTTATCAACCTGAAGAAGAATAAAACAAAACGGCCATATTTATATATATATATATATATATATATATATATATATATATATGTATGTATATATATACATATATATATATATATATATATATATATATATATATATATATATATATATATATATATATATGTGTATATATATATATATATATATATATATATATATATATAAATATATATATATATATATATGTAAAAGTGAACCACTTTTTAGGATCTCTGGTACATTGATAAGTACATCTGGTACTCACCATAAAGATAAAATTATTTAAATTTATGAAGTGTTTTTAAAAATATTGAAATTTAGAACTGAAACTATTATCTATGGAAATTAAAGTGTTTATAGTTTTTGATATAATTTTTCGATATTGATTTTGAAATAGAAGAATTTGACAATTAAATCGATTTTCTTTTTAAGCTAAGATAAGTTTCTAGTTTTAATGTTAAAATTATTGTACAAAATGTAAATAAACGTTTCTTTTTAAGGAGAAAAACGGTTAGTTGTTTAGTAAAATCCAACCCAAGATTTGAACATTACAAGTCGAGACTACGTCAAAAAATTAAATAAAATAGAATACAAATTTGGATAAGATGTCTTCCCATCAAGTAAGGATTTATTTGGAATTGGGAGAAGATGGAAGCAATGGAGAAGCGTTAATGATCATATCAGTTCGTCTGACGTCGGAAACAACAACTTACGCCATTCCATCGGAATTTCGAGTGGCACAATTTCATGCGGAATTATTTACGCTAATTATTGTAAGAAATGCATGCAAAAGTTTAACAAAAATAAGTCAATACCGCAATATTACGGTAACACTCCCTTAGATAGCTTTAGGAGATAGCTTTACCTTATCAAGATGAAGATACAAATTTTGTTTAAAAAAACACTTATTTAGAAGAATTAACTAATGAAAATCAGAGAATTCGAATTCAAAGTTCGGAGGATGCTCCGGATAATCAAGTAGAGTTAATTAAACTCATTGAAAAATTTACTGCAAGGTTTGATGAAAAAGATCCGAAACCTTTCGACTTGTCCAGAATTCAAAATAAATTGATTATAGAAAAATTTCAAGGGAAAGAGAATGGTAGGGACCGGATGAATACTTTTGAAAGACAATCTGATAGGAATCACGTACTAACACACCATCAGAAAATAGGAGTTCTACGGTTATTTTTAGAAAATAATGCTTCTGAGTGGTACAATGCCACGTATTGTAAATTAGGGTTAGGGTCAGACTGGATAGACTGGCGAAATTCATTTTTACAAATTTATAGTGACAAAAGTTGGAAGTCCATGTATTTTGCCTACAACTTTAAATTTATAAGTGGTTCATTTTTGGATTACGCACTAAAAAAGGAGAGATTACTTTTGGAAACAGAGCCCTTAATGTCCGATAGATCGCGCATAAATCATTTAGTCGTGGGTCTTCCATTTTATATTCAAGATCGTTTTGACAAGGAAGAAATAACGACAACTGAACAACTTATGAATAAACTACGGGAGTCTTCTCAAGCGTATCCAAGAGAAAAAAATTAACCCCTTTAAAAGCGAGAGTCGTTTCCCAGAAAATAATTCGAACCAAAAACAAATAGACAAACAACCCTGCCGCATTTGTGAATCAAAGGATTACCCAGGCCGTTTCCATCCAATAGGTTCATGTAGGAATAAGGGACGCTCGATTGAAGATAGACGGGTAAACTTAACTGAACTCGATGAGTTTACAGTAAATGCGCAAGAAGAGTCAAAAAACTAGAATGCACACCACTAATTAGAGTAAATGTCAAAGTTAATAACCAAAATATAACGGGAATTTATGACAGTGGGTCAAACATAACGTTGATAAACTCAAATATTATACAAGATTTTAAAGAAAAAATATGGAAAAACGAACATATATTTAAGACAATTAGTGGTGTAACAAAAAGTTTTAATAAAATAAAATTACCCTTGAAAATAATAAAATTGAAAAAGAATTAGATGTTCATGTAATAAAAAATTATAATTTTACATATGATATTTTATTGGAATTGGATGCAATACAAAAATTCCGATTACTGCAAGACGAGAATCTAAATATTTTACAGAGGATAGACAATAATAATGTAGAGAAATCACATACTTAAAAAATGAGAAGACAGTCCAATTAAACTATTTTGAGGAACATAATGTTTATCTAAACAAACTAAATCATTTAGATAGAGAGAAAAGAACTAAAATTTTAGAGACTAACGATGTTTTCAACCCATAAATACGATATTTAGCTGGTTGAAAATCATGAGGCGCATATTAAACTTGTAGAAAATAAATATATTTCAAAAAAACCGTATAGATGCTCAATTCCGGACGAACGTGAAATAGAAAGTCAGAGGAATCACAATCCCCATTCGCTGCACCTGTAACTCTGGCTTACAAAAAAGGAAGAATGATCTAAACAAAATCTTAGTACCGGAATCTCAACCCTTTCCGCGAATTGAGGACATCGTAGTTAAAACCCGAAATTGTACTTGGTATTCAGTATTTGATATTAATTCTGCCTTCTGGTCCATCCCAGTACGATTGAAAGACCGGTATAGGACCGCATTTGTTACTCAGAACGGCCATTATCGGTGAAAAAGATTGCCATTCGGTTTAAAGATCTCACCTGCAATTTTTCAACGAATTCTAGCCACGACAATACGTCGTCAAAAACTGCAAGATTTTTGCATCAACTACATAGATGACATTCTAGTATTCTCTTCTGATTTTGGTCAACACATATCCCATATAAATCAATTACTTAATGCCATCAAATCAGAAGGTTTTAGGCTCAAGTTATCAACATGTAGTTTTGCTTAATCCTCAGTGAACTATTTGGGCCATACTCTCGCAAACAATTCCGTGAGGCCACATCACGATAACTTAAAGTCTATCAGAAATTTTCCCAAGCCACAGAACAAAAAAAATATTAGGCAGTTTCTGGGAAAAATAAACTTCTACCACAAATATGTATGAATTTGAATGGAACAGTTAATGTGATTTGACGTTCAATAAGATAAAAGAGTATCTGTGCAAAAGACCAACTTTATCAATTTTTTATCCACAGAGAGACACATTCCTTTCTACTGATGCGAGTGCTTTAGGAGTTAGGGGCAGTATTGAAACAGGTACAAGATGGAGGTGAATTAAAACCAGTAGTGTATCAAAAGTAAAGAAAAAGGCTGTTTATTTAATTTATAATGCCTAGCAAGAGGCTATATGGTACTGGCAACATTGGTTAATAGGACATAAATTTCAAGTAGTTTCAGACCACAAGCCGTTAGAAAACTTAAGAGTAAAAGCTAGAACGGATGAAGAACCGGGAGAGTTAGTATATTATCTATCTCAATATGATTTTACGATCAAGTATTCGCCAGGAAAATATAATCAAGAAGCTGATGCCCTATCTAGAAATCCTGTCTTAGAATCCTTTGAGAATATGGATGACGTACTTCAAATAGTTAATTTGGTTACAATTGAAGATCTTAAGTAAGACCAGATCATCCATCAGAACGAATTATCTACCGACAAGCAAACTTATATGAAAGGTGAACTACTTTACAAAAGACTCCGAAATAGAGAACGAACTTATCAAAGAATTATGGAATAGAAATTATTAAAAAAATTCATTCTCACTATGGTCATATTGGAAAAGGTCACATGCTTGCCAAAATACGACCATTTTATTCTTTCAAAACAATGGACATATTAATAACAGATTTCTGCTGTAAGTGTGATATATGCAAAAGAATTAAATCTAGACGATGTCAAGAGATTGGATATCTGTCGCAATTGGGATCAGCTAAAGAACCCTATGAGATTATATCTCTGGATACTTTTGGTGGATTTGCAGGGTACCGATCGACCAAACGGTATATTTACCTGTTAGTGGATCACTATACTCGATTCGCATACACCTATTCTTCAGGTCAGCTAACCAAAGATTAACTTTTTACGACCTATTTTTAGTAATCATAATGTAAAACTTCTTCTGACAGACCAATATTCTGCTATTAATTCAAAAGAGTTATAAAATTTTCTGCATACCTTTAGCGATACCTCCCGGATCGTAAAAAAAAAGGTCGTCGTCTCCTACAGGATAACGTCGGAGACGGATTCAGATTCCGTCACTTTCTCCAACAAGGAGACGACCAGAAGTGACAAATGAGGGTGGCCGAAAGGGAAATCTAGGAAGTGATCCCACAACTTCTTGGGGCAACCCATCCTAGCCAATAGAAATGGTAAATATATTACAGTGGAATTGCAATGGTATTAAACAACCATCTTAGACCGGCGGAGACATATACGATCCGCCAGCGAGATATTCTGCCAGATGTTCGAGCAAGGGGAGGTGTCGCAATATTAATAAGGCAGGGCCTATCTTACCAAGCCCTTCGTCTTGACACCCCCCTTAGCTGTAGCTGTTAGAATATACGGAACCTTGCAACTTCCACAACTATTTCTGATGCTAGGTGATTTTAACGCTCACAGTCAATTGTGGGGCTGTGAGTATAGAGACGCACGTGGGAGACTCATCGAAAGTTTTTTGGATGAGTCAAACACGTTTCTTCTAAATACCGGTGAGAAAACAGATTAAACGCCAGAACTGGAGATGTCAGCAATTGATCTGACACTATGCTCACCGGCTCTGGCCCCTCGACTAGAATGGATGGTACACCCTGATCCTTGTGGGAGTGACCATCTACCCATCAAAATTTCTCATAAGTCACCGATGTGTCCACATCCTACTTCGCCGAAAGTTTTCAAGTTCCCACGTTGGGGGGAGACGTAGAAGAGGATGTGTGCAAAATAACCTCCAAAGTCATTGAAGCAGTTACACACGCTAAAAGTATGACTTCCGGCATTCCACCTAAGAGCAAAGTTCCCTGGTGGAATGATGTCGTGAGAGTAACGGTTCCAAAGAAATATAGGGCGTTTAACAAACTGAAAAGACGCCCCATGCAGGAAAATTTGATAGCATTTAAAAAAAAGATCAACAGCAATAAGAACTATTCGATATCAAAAAAGGCTATCTTGGGAGCAATTTGTTTTGGCCATCAATACCTCCACACCATCTTCGGAGGTATGGAGGAGGGTAATGGCAATTTCGGGGAAATTTTCTGCCCTCCTTTATTTGGATGGCCGAGTCATATCGCAGTGTGCCGAAATCGCGTGTTTTGCGGAGCATTTCAAGCGCGTCTGCAGCTCCCAAAATTATGACCCGGATTTCATGCGGATCACGATGCATCACGAACAACATGATGATCTTGATTTTTTCTCAGATGAATCCCTCCAGTATAACCATTTTACAATGCAAGAACTACTGGAGGCGCTTAAGGGGTCAAAAGATACATCACCTGGCCCCGATACAATACATTATGCCATGATCCAGAATCTGCCTTATCCTGGTAAGTGCGGATTACTGGATCTATACAACAATATTTTTCGGCAGAGCATTTACCCTCAGCAATGGCGGGAAGCCATAATTATCCCGCTGCTCAAAGAGGGTAAAGATTCATCGCAACCATCAAGCTACCGTCCAATATCTTTGACTTGCTGCTTCAGCAAGATATTGGAAAAAATGGTGAACAGACGTCTCGTCTGGTGGCTGGAAACTAATCATCAGATAAGTAAATATCAGACAGGTTTCCGCCAATACCATTCGATGACAGATCAACTTGTTCGCCTTGAGAATACCATTCACGACAACTTTCTCCGGGGCTATCACTTTGTGGGAGTGTTCTTCGACCTGGAGAAAGCATACGATATGACTTGGAGGTATGACATTGTCAGGAAGCTGCTTGATTGGGGTCTAAGATGATCTCTGTTTCAGTTCATTCAAAGTTTTATGTGTGGCCGCAAATTTCGTGTCCGGGTGGGTGGCACTGTCTCTGGGATCCATTCCCATGAGAATGGTGTTCCCCCCAGTTCGACGCATAGTGTCACCCTTTTTGCTATAGCCTTTTTGCTATAGCTGTATGTTGATGACCTTGCAATTTTCTATGGAGTTCCATCAATGGATACAATTGAAACGAGACTCCAGCAGGGCATCAACGAAGTGGTGCATTCTGCAGAAAATGTTGGTTTTCGGTTCTCTACACTTAAAACTAAAGTGGTCCATTTCTGCAGAAATCGCAAGGCACATCCCGATCCGATCCTTTACTTAAAAGGATCACGCCTTGGATGTGCTGACTCCTTTTTCTGGGACTTGTCTTTGACAAGAAATTAACGTGGCGTCCACACCTCCCTTCCCTGGCAGCGAGTTGTCGCAAGGCAATGAATGTGTTTAAGGGATTGGCTGGTACATCGTGGGGTGCCGACGATAGATTATGCCTAGGATCGATTATGGCTGTGTAGTTTTCTCCTCCGCCCGGATGTCAACGCTCAAAATCCTGGATTCTATTCACCACGTAGACATTAGACTTTCTACAGGAGCCTTTCGAACGAGTCCCTCTATGTGTCTATGTGTAGAGTCGGGTTTGCCCCCATTGAGGTTGAGGCGTGAGCGCCTGCTCAATTATGTTGCGGGGGTATGGGATAAGCCCAATCATGTCAACTTTCCGGCTCTCTTCAGAAAATCCAGATTTCTGAGGAGACTCAATGAGAGGCGTGCCACGGTTACCAGACCTTTTGCCGTTCGAACGCAGGAGGTTTTAGAGAGTCTTATTTCGAACTCGCTCAGATACTTCTCTATAGTTTTCACGAAGTACCTCCTTGGTTGATCCCAAAGGTAAGGTGCCGCTTTGACCTGGCTGGTCTCCGTATAGATGAGACCAGTTTCCAGTACTATCGGCCCTGCTTCCAAAAAACTATTAGCGAATACAATGACTCTCTGTGCGCGTATACGGACGGATCAAAAACCGTTTCTGGTGTGGGGAGCGCTATTGCCATTGGCAACAGCTCACACACTTGGTCGCTCTCCCCACAGGCATCCGTATACACTGCTGAATTATATGAAATTTTGCAAGCCCTGTGATATTGTGAAGAGTTTTCAAACCTTCACAATACATTCCTCATTTGTTCCGACTCGTGAGCGTGCTGCAAGCACTAACGTGCACACTTTCAAGGGCCCTGTGGTGCAAAACATCCAAGCGATACTCCATGTGCTCTAACACATGTCAATCGTTTTTGTATGGACGCCTGGGCACGTGGATATGCATGGAAATGTGGTGGCTGATGAAGCTGCGCGGGTCGCGGCTGATTCAGACCACCTGGATCTAATTCCAATACGCCCAGAGGACCTGAAAGTGTGCATACATTCCAAAATTCATGAAAAATGGCAGCGTGAGTGGAACAACCTCACGGAAAAGCTCAAACAGGTCAAGCCAAGCATCAAAAAGATGTCGGCACCTATAAATCTGAGCCGTAGAGAGAGTGTGGAAGATGAAAAATGACCAGGAAGATGAAAAATTTTTTTATAATTTTGACAAATTTGTGTTAAAGATCCTTTTTCTTCTTTGTTTAAAGATAAGAAAATTATCTGATATTACTATCGATTCAGATTGATTGATTTTTGATTTATCTATGACACCAGTGAAATTGTTAATTACATTAATTGGTATATTTTGATGAGTGCGTGGTTAAATAATTATTTCCTCTGGAGTATGAGATAACGTTAAAGTATTAGTTGAATCTATATTTGCATTGAATTTTGACAGAACATCATGTCCGATTATTCCGTCATATTCTAAATTAATTTTTCTTGCATTCACAAAATAAAAATTACGTTTGCATTCGAAAGTTTTATTTGCAATTAGAGTTAATTGAACTTTACCTAGAGTGTTTATTGAGTTATCTGATGCTCCAATACCATTTAGTGTAATTTCGTGTCTGGAATTTAATGGAGTTATTTTGGTAACGTTAGAATGTTTTACTAACGAGACTGTAGCGCCTGTATCAATAAGAAAGATAAATTCCTTATTTTTCGCGTTTTCTGAGTAGAATTTTAATTTTTTTAATCTAGCATTTGGAGGGACATTTGTTGTGTCGATTTGATTAAGTTGTCCGATTCTACGACACTCAGGTCGGACTGTTGGGAATTTAAATGACTAACTGTTGGATTTAAAGGATTTGAGGCGTTTCGTCTTTCGTCACTTTGTTTCTTTTTTATGCATTCTGATATTTCATGCTCTTTATGTTTACAATATCAACATAATTTGTCTGAATTTGAATGATTGTCGTGATTATTTGAACGATTTTTAAACGACAATCTTTAGTATTATATGTTTTTAATTTGCAATTTTTGCAATACTTTGATTCAGAAGAATTATTAAATGTTTTCTTGTACATTTGAAGAGCTTTTTTTTCTGAAATCGCAATACTATATGCTGCATACAAATTATCTAATTTTGTATGGATTCGTAAAACGCGTGAAATATCAGGATGTGAGTGAAAAATGAATCGTCTAAATGCTGTGTCTTTAATTATTACCTTTTGTTTTTAATGCTGATTCTACAAGTTAATTTGTCGAGACGTGTGTAATATGCGGTAATGGTTTCGTTCGATTTTTATCTTATGGTGTCTAAATCTTCCATTAATTGAGTATAGTGAGTTTGATCGACGTATAATCTCATCAACGCTACTTTTAAAGCTTCAAAACTAGTAATTTCGGATAGATTTAATTTGTTCTTCACTGAGCTAGAAATTTGCGCGAGAATATACGCGAATAATGGCACGATTTGTTTCTTTTGGGCGAATTCATGTGCATGTTTTGCGTTAAGTAGAAAATTTTCTTCTTCTTCACGATCACCATGGAAAGGGGTGATTAACTAGCGCAAGAATGTGAGTGACATTGTTGTCAAATGAATATCTTCATCACCGAGATCGTCGATTTCATCTTGAGGAATATTAATGTTTGGAATATTTCCGTCTGGAGAAGATGAACGTGACATTTTGTGGTGTGTGAAAGATATGATTTAAAATATTATTAAAAAGGAATATTTTAAATTTAAGGATTTTAAAAAGGATTAAACGCAAGTATGTTATAATAACTTACAGTTTTTATTGAGCGTGATTGGGCTACTTCTGTAGGCGCGCAACGTGTTGAGTAGACAGGCTGGTTAGAAGTGCTTGATTCTTTAAAATACAACCAAATGACATCCGTGAACCCTTGAACGTTTAAAGTTTTCTTACTTCAATGTGATGTATCCCACCGCTCTTCACCAATTTATGTTGGATTCCCGGAGTTGGTTCCCAAACAAATATGTTTTGGGGCAGGGCTGTCACCAGGTCGATCGTTTGAAGTACAATCCCGAAACTAATTTACCAACAATAACCAATAAATCTATGATCCTTGGATGTTCGTCCTTAGATGTTGTCCTTGGAATTGTTGATTGGAACGTCCTTTTAATGGTAACTAGACTACTAGTATATCGTTAATTGATAATACTTTTAGTTCAGTAAAGTTAAACATGAAAAGGCGGTCGTGCTTGCAAAAGGTCCGGTCGTCCTGAATTTTTTATATGTTGTTAGGACCTAAACCAATATTAAAAAACCAGATTTGCAATTTCCAAAGTGTTGTGCTAGCGGCAGAGTACCCAAAAAACCATGAAATTTTCGGGCTTTTTTCAGTTTTTGCTCAATATCTCAGTGAAGGAAGGGTCTGACCGGTATAGTCATTCTATACGCTTTTAAAGTAGACTAAATTTTCAACAATTTGAGATTAAAACAAGCTCTATACACTTGTTGGTTCCTAAGATACGGTTCTTAGAAAATAGGCCATTTTTTCCAAAAAGTGAAATTTTTTCGAAATGGTCACTTATTTCGTAAAATATCTTCTAAAATACGCATCCCACGTCAAATATTGTAATAAACTTGTAGTAAATTTAATTTACTTTCATTCGAGATCAGACTGGTACCTGTATGCCCAGCGGTTCTCTCAAAAACGGCTGATAACCAAAAACAGTCATAAGTTAACCAGCGCAGATAATCATCGCAGCGCACATTTTTACTAGATGTATGTATCCATATTTTCGGTAAAAGTAGGCACCAATTGCAATCAGAAGTAAGAAAACAAAAGATCGAGGTCGTACAGCAGTTATCAGAACCTGAGAAAATGACACACACTTCTTCTTCCATGCTTCAAGGGGCCACGCTTGTTTTTGAGAACAACAGTCTCAAAAAATAGCTGTACTGAGTGTCCCTTTGTTGACAAAACGTTTTTGGAGGTGATTTTTTGTTGTTCTCACATCAGGGATACAACCAACCTTGATTTGCTGCAGAAGGTGTGATAAAGAAAACTGGCATTCATCACTGTTTTCCAACAGGTAATCGTAAACACATTCCATCGCTTCTTCAGTATTACCGGTTAGACGATACCCTCTCTTATTCCTAGTAGCAGGTGGTAATCTAAACAGGCTCCTGTAGCACAATCTGTGCATCCACGTCTGCAGCAACCAGGTCGTCAATGGCGAGGAGGCGCTCCGATTGTGCTACAGGAGCCTGTTTAGATTACCACCTGCTACTGGGAATAATGATCATAATAATAATAATAATTTATTATACCAGAAATGATGTACAAATGTAATACATATTGGTTCGTCGTATATTCCTAACATTATAGGTTGTTAGAAAAAAATTCATCCACATTATATGGACAATGATCGAGCAGTAAATTCTTGCAGGCGGTTTCAAAATTCCTTTGGTTACATTCAAGCTTTATATGAGATGGTAACTTGTTGAAAAATTTTAAGCCATTGTAAGATGGACCATGTTCGAAGACATTTAAGTTGTGCTTGGGTACTCTTAAGTCGCTGTCATGTCTTGTATAATACGTGTGATTAAAGTTATTTTGATCTACCGTATGAATATTCTTCTTTATGTGGGCGAGACAATGGAGAATGTATATACTGGAGAGCGTCAAGATTCTCAGATCCTTAAAATATTGTCTACAGGAAGTTTGCTGGCCAACACCTACAATTAATCGTAATATTTTCTTTTGCTTTATGAAAATTTGTGTTGATTGAGAGGCAGACCCCCATAACAAAATTCCATATTTAAGTCTGCTATGAACCAATGAATAGTAATAGTATCATAGCTAATGTTTTTTGACTTAGATTCTCTCTTAAATTTCTAAAAAGAAAAGAGTGGTCGTGGAATAAGAGACGGAACGTCCTGCCAGTAATACTGAAGAAACGATCGATTGTGTGTACGGTTACCTATTGGAAAACAGTGATGAATGCCAGTTTTCTTTATCACACCTGCTACAGCAAATTAAGGGTGATTGTATAACTGATGTCAGAACAGCAAAAAATCACCTCCAAAAACGTTTTGTCGATGACATAGTCATAGTAGAGATGGGCTCCAACAAATGGCACTCAGTACAGCTATTTTTTGAGACTGTTGTTCTCAAAAACAAGCGTGGCCCCTTGAAGCATGGAAGAAGAAGTGTGTGTCATTTTCTCATATTCTGATAACTGCTGTACGACCTCGATCTTTTGTTTCCTTCCTTCTGATTGCAATTGGTACCTACTTTTACCGAAAATATGGATACAAACATCTAGTAAAAATGTGCGCTGCGATGATTATCTGCGCTGGTTAACTTATGACTGTTTTTGGTTATCTGCCATTTTTGAGAGAACCGCTGGGCATACAGGTACCAGTCTGATCTCGAATAAAAGTAAATTAAATTTACTACAAGTTTATTACATATAATATTTGACGTGGGATGCGTATTTTAGAAGATATTTTACGAAATAAGTGACCATTTCGAAAAAATTTCACTTTTTGGAAAAAATGGCCTATTTTCTAAGAACCGTATCTTGGGAACCAATAGGTGTATAGAGCTTGTTTTGACCTCAAATTATTGAAAATTTAGTCTACTTTAAAAGTGTATAGAATGTATATACCGGTCACACCCTTCCTTCACTGAGATATTGAGCAAAAACTGAAAAAAGTCCGAAAATTTCATGGTTTTTTGGGTACTCCGCCGCTAGCACAACACTTTGGAAATTGCAAATCTGGATTTTTAATATTGGTTTAGGTCCTAACAACATATAAAACATTCAGAACGACCTGACCTTTTGCAAGCACGGATGTAGATCTTAACTGGACTATTTTGCTATGTAGAGATTATAATCGCAACTATGCAACTGGCATTACCAAACTGTGGATTATTTGCACTGACTTCAATTAAATAATTACTAAGTTGAATAAATTTGAATTAATGACTTTTATTAATAATTAAAAATGATAATTTTTATTATTACAACAATAATTATTACGTATTCCAAGTAGTTACTAATTTTGGAAAAAGACTATTCGACTTGTATTGATTAACTTGGGTAGTTATTGGACGATTCAGGATATTCATCAGGAATATTGATGTAGCGCGTGTACGCTGTGTGGAGAGGTAAATTATATGGTTTTGATGATTCATATGTTGATTTTCATTGTAATTTGCTAAACCAGTGACTCCCAACAAAAAAAAGAATATATATATATATATATATATATATATATATTGTTCTTTGGTAGATCTGTTTTCATGGGTGTTATAACTATGACAGGCCAAATAAACAAATTCGTCGCAATTCCTGGTACTATTGTCAGAGATAAGAATTAATAAAAGTATTTATGCTATGGGATCTTTCAAGTGATCCATTACTTTGCGGATGATACCGGGAAGATATTTTGTGTTTTATTTGTATTATTTTGTTAATTTCCTTAAAGGTAGAAGGGGTGATTACTTAGGAAGTTTGTGCCCTGATCCGTAAGGATTGTGTTCGGAAAACTGTATATTGTGCAATATTTTAGTAAATGCACATTATGTCCATTGTGTTGTAATTTTCTTAACTCTCTGGCAAGTTTCACAAGGTCGAATGTATTTTTCAACATCTTTTTTCATGCCTTTTCAAATATATTTTTTTCTTTATTGCCTGACATGTCTTATTTACGCCAGGATGTCCAGATAGTACATCGTCGTGATATTATTTCAGGATTTGTTTCTTTGTTCTTTACCAGGGTGTATCAAATCTACAGCTATTATGTTTACTAACGAATTTTCTCCAAAGGAAATGCAGCTATTGTTTTTGTACCAATGTTGGAATTTCGTAAAAATTTCTTCCAATGTCCATCGATCCTTCCTACTAGATATTAAAAATCACTATCGCTAAAATTTGTATAATATCTTATTATTTATATATATATATATATATATATATATATATATATATATATATATATATATATATATATATGGAATGAAATTCGCTATTTGAGGCGCTATTGTTATTCAAAAGGTCGTTATTTGGCAAAATCGGGCAAGGAGAAGAGGGGTTTAGAGGGAGGGGGAAACACAAAATTTGTCATATCTCCCTTACTATTCGATAAATGAAAAAATTTATAAGAAGTATAGTTGTAGGTACTAAATTTTATAGTAATTTTGTTCTTTATCATTTTTCTGTTAACGAATATTTACAGAAATATTTACAATTAAAGATTGAAAGTTAAATTCTAAATATCTCTGTAAACTTTAGAGTTTAGAAAAAATGATAAGGTAAGGAATTGTAGCAAAGTGGGTTTTCTACTGGGATATGGATTCAAAGATATGTTGCTTGTTGATAATTTGGTGAGACACGCACCAAATTAGCAACAAGCAACATAGCGCTGAATCCATATCCCAGAGATAGTTACGATTAGCTTATTCGTAATGATGATGACTACATTGTAGTGGAAATACTTATTTATAAAATACAAATAAATGTTCTAGGAATAGGGGCAAAATTTGAAATATAATTTAAAACCCTTGCCTGTTCCCCCTATGTTTTTCGATATCTGTTTCGGGCTTTGAGCCTCATCTTCAGATATCGAGGTCTTTACCTGTGGGTCCAAGGGTTGATTCTCTGAATCGGACCCCACAGGTATCACTGTTTCTGATGTAACGATATTAAATTATTTCACTGAAAAAGGGCTGTAGATTTTTTGTCCATATTTTCTGCCTTGGCTTTCTCTAGTGCTGCTTTTCTCCGGGCTGCATCCGCGAGATTTTTCTTTTCCACCTTCAGGCAGGATTCTGGAGTTTATCGTCCAGATTTTTTGCGGCGCTGGATGCACCTGCAGTTTTTTGTGTCTCGGCGAGATAAGCTTGTGCAGCCTCGGTTTATTTACTTTTTGAGTCATCAGCCACTTGATGGGCAGGACATTTATACAGTGGAGTTCACCAGTTGCTCCAAGGAGTTTGTTTATAACAGCATTTGCCCATGCTGCCCTAGCCTTCGGCTAGTTCTCTAGGCACAATACTTCGCAACGTAGCTTGGGTTCCCCTCCTCTTCTCAACCGGGCTTGAGACCGGCTAGGGCAGAGTTATTAAATATAGATAGAATTTTTTATTTATCAACTGTAAAATTTTTAATTGAAATTTTTTTCATAAGTGAAAATAGTTTATAATAATACTTAAATATTTAATACATAATTATTATAAATCGTATAGAAAAAATATAGAAAATATTATTATTTAATATTTTATTATGTTTAATTCTCGCGCTGGTTTTTATATATGATTAGTTTTCGCTACTTAACTATTCAGCAAATTTTTTTTAATGATACTTAAATTTATTAATGATATTTAGTTTTAAAATTTAAAATAATCGATTTTTAATGATTTTTTAATCATATGAAATGAACATTGAATAAAAAACTTTTTAAAACAGTCCTTTTCAGGGCTATGATATGCAAAATAGATCGTGAATGTCCTCGTGGTGCTCAAAGTTAAGTTCGTGATTTTTTTTCTATTTGCCATTAATTCTTCAGTGCTATTAACATCATTTGTATACCCATTTTTATTTTTAGTTCACAAACTTTATTTAACAAACATTGTAGTTTTTCGTAACCTTAATATCAAAATTTAGCCCGCCAGCTTAATAAAGCTTTGCCTTAGTACTATTCTTACCATACTACAGCAAAGCGAAAATGAAGGGCTATGTTCTTAGCAGTCTATGTATTTTTGTATGTTCCACCATACGGACTAAACTACTCATTCGTTTTTAATGAAGCCTAAACTACTAATTCGATTTTAATGAGTGAGGTGTCACTCTCTTCGTCTTAGTGTTCCGCGTATCATAGACTATGTGACGTCATATTAAATCTAATGTGGCGGATATAAATTGCATAATACGCTTGCAAAAAAAATTGACAAATGTATCGAGTTTTGAATCCAATGAAGGGTTTTAATTCACAGGTTCCGAAAATGTGTAATTTATATTTACCCGAATACAGAAGCATATGATTTAGTAGCCTATATATGCATTTTTTAATGTTAGTATGTTCCTGTGTAGCTCCTAAGCTACTTATCATAATTATTATTATTAGCAGTCATGCTTTTATACTTAAATTACTATATTTTCCACAGTAGCGCCTAAACTATTTACTCGCTTTTGTAAATGAGATATCAATCGATTCGTTATTATGATTCGGGTGATATAGGCTAGTTTTTAGCTATCGTATCGAATGGAATGTCAAATGAACCAGGAGAAAATATTGCGTTCATAAATATAATTTGCTATCGTATCGAGTGGGATGTCAAATAAAAGAAGAGAAAATTTTCAGTTCATAAATATAAATATAGTACAATATTAAATAAAATAAAATACACCAAGCGACAGGAAAACAATTTTACTATATTTTAGCGTATATTTGTGATTTCACCATTACTAACGAAATCACATCATGTCCCGACCATCGTTACGAAACATTATTTAGGTTATTATGTTATTTTTTATTTAGTTAGTGACCTAGTTTGTTATCGGATGTTTAATCCGATTGGTTGATAATCCAAATAAGGATTGTTAATTTGTATACTTTAACTGTTTTTTACACGACTACGGCAAAACCAACAGGCAGGTTTATGATTTTCGCAGTCATAGCTCGGCACAGTTTCACTCAGCTCTGAGTAGGAAGAGTCATAGAGTAAATACAGGGTACCTATCAATTATTATTATTTTCTTTTTTTAGCTAAAACATTTTCTGAAATAAATATAATAATACCAACCCTTTTTCTATGGTCTCTATTTCTATTATACAAAGTATACAATACATGCAATACATTGAATACATACTCTGGAACTCTGGGCTGATAATTTGGGGCATAAAATGTACCTTTTTAATATATTTGTGTATGAATAAAATATAAATGTTATATAAATCTTTTGATACTATACCGCTTGACCGTTATGATAAAAGAGGTAATCTTTTGCTAAGAATTTAAATAAAATTGAAAAATAGTTGAGACTTTTAAATAAAGTTATAAATATCTTTTATGATGTAGATTTTTGGAAATTCCGAATAATTATCCTAAACTACTACACATGGGAGAATTAATAAAAAATTATTTACCTGATTTAATTGTTTTTTCTTCATAGGGGGTATTGTATCATTGAAATTTGATGACACTGGATACAATAAACATGCCAATGATAAGGCTGGGGGGGGGGGATAATTTGATTTCTCAATGGTTAAATTTTACATAAAGTGGGAATTTTATGTAAGCTTACTCAACCTGACTGAAATTCTTCGAGTGAGTCTACTTTGAATTAAAAAAGTGAAAAGTACTATTCGTGCTAGTGAAAATTATTTTTCGCATAATTTCATTTTTCAAAAAAAATTAAAGTAGTGATTTTAGTGAAACGGTAGTTATACGATTTAAGGATTTCGAAAATATAAACGTAATGAGTGATTTTTTAGTGGCCCCTTTTAATAGAAAATTTAAAATTTCCGCTTTAATAGAAATTTTTCTCTAATTTTTCCAATGATTGCGCGTTATTAAACGAAATGATTACCCTTCCAAGAATTTATAATTTATCAAGAGATATGAACACGAGCGCAAAAAGTATTGGAAACCCATCTTCGTTTGAATATCCGGAATTATTAAAAATAAATAAATAAAAAACTTAGTAGTTGTTTCACATCTTCTTATCTATGTGAATCGGGATTTTCAACTACATATGAAACATATAAAATCAAATCAATTATAGGGCAGTAATTGGTAGACTACCCTGTATTCAAACATCTTACTTCAAAACATACCTCTCTTGCTTACTCTCGCACAGCTTATGGGAAGCTCAGTTGCTCTGAAGAGATGTATGGTCTATGTATGTATATATTTGTATTTATTCCAATAAATAATTTAAGACTTTATGGGTACTAAAACTATAACCCAACTACGGAAAAAGCACGAAACAAGTTTGAAGAGCCTTGTAAATATTTCTCGTAGTCGAAGGTCGGGAGTAGTTATAGTTTTGCTTTGTGCATTGTAGCTGGCCCTTCGACTACGAGAAATATTAATTAGGGAAAATAAGCATATTACTAGTAATATCTCGGAAAACTTGTTCGAGACGCGTCTTTTCCAGAACGATCAGGGCAAAGCATTAATACTACCTTTACAAGTTTTTATCATAGTTTTTCACATTGTTTTGGGAGAAGCTGCTAAATCTAAAAAAAGATGTAGACCAGTGAACCAATCGTCAGAGGAAGGAGCCGAACAAGACGATACAATACATCACGACACAAAGAGGAGCAAAGATGCTGTTGGCACACAGACTATGGGAAATAGATTTGGAAAATATATATACACTCCAAAAGAGAAAAATAATATAAATGAGAGCAGTAGTTCAAAAAACCCACAAGAATAATATTTTGGAATATTGAGGAAATTTATAAAGTTAGAAATATTGATATTGTAAAATACTTAAGCGACTATGATATTATCTTTTTGGTTGAAACATGGATAGACTCAGGTACAAATATTACATTAAATGGATATGAATGCAAACAGAAGGACGCAAAAAAATGGAAAAAGAAAGGACGAAAATCTGGAGGAATAGCAGTATATTTTAAATCAAGCTTACTCAAAGCAATCGATAGAATTGATAATGAGAACGATAAAGCATTATGGATAAAGTATGTCACGGAAGAAAAAACATATATATTTGCAGTAGTGTATAACCCACCTAAATATTCGGAGTACGAAAATAGACAATTTTTTGGAGAACTTGAAAGTGAAATAAAGAAACAACAAGAGAAATATTTGAATGCAGAGTGGATAATGGTTGGGGATTTTAACGCGAGGGTTGGCATTAAAAACGATATAGAAACGAATACAGAATCCGAAAAAATTAATAATGAACATTCACAGTATTTAGATGTATATATACCTAGCAGAAAAAACAAAGACAAAGAAACCAACGACTATGGACATAAACTAATTCAAATGTGCCAAAATATGGACCTTATAATCCTTAACGGAAGATGTAAAGGAGACCCAGAGGGAGAGTACACATTCATGTCAAACAACGGGCAGAGTGCGATAGATCTTGTACTTATGAAAGCTATGCAATTCTCAAATGAAGTAGACATTTCAGTTGGAGTACAAATAAGCGAATCAAAGCACTTACCAATAGAAATATCTGTGTACAATAAAAAGCCTGAAAATCTAGGTAATAAAGAGAGAGTGGGAGAAGACTTGGAAATATATAGGTGGAAAAAGGAAAAATCCGAGGAATTTACAAAAAACATTATGAGCAATGATTACAAAATCTTTATGTGCGGGGTAAAAGAGATGATAAGGCAAAACAGAATTAATGAAGCGTATGATATATTTAAGATGTCATTTTTATGGGCAGGCAAAAGTATGCAAAATAAAGCAAACAGCAAGTTTACTATAAACGATAATGAATGGTTTGATATGGAGTGCCGTAAAGCGAAAAAAGATGCTACTATCGAGCTAAGAAAGTTTAGAAAAAATGAAACGGAGGATAATCTATTAAACTATCATTGCAAAAGAAAAATTTATATAAAAATGGTAAGACAAAAAAAACAACAAGGAAGAGATGAATTTCTAAAAAAGTTAAATAAAGACATAGAGGAAAATAACGAAGTAGAAATTTGGAAGTTGTTCAGAACATGGAAAAGCTGCAAACCTAAAACGGGGGAAGAGATAAACGTTGAAAGTTGGATGAGATTTTACACAGAACTTTACAGAAAGGATCCAAAACTGGATGCCAAGCAAAAAATATCATCATGCGCAACAGAGAAACGAAACAGTATAAGAATAGAAGAGGAAGACGGCATACTGAGTCAAGGAATAACAGCAGAAGAGATCATGATGATAATTAGTGAATTTAAAAAAGACAAGGCACCAGGTATAGAAGGAATACCTATAGAATTTTTAAGGCACGCGAGGGAAAATCCAGAGGTGATAATGATTCTTTCAAATCTATTTAATGAGATATTGAGGACAAAGGTCATACCAGACGAATGGAAGACAGGCGTAATATGTAACATTTTTAAAAACAAAGGTGAAAAGAGCGACCCGAGAAATTACCGACCAGTTACATTACTGCCCATCATAAGTAAAATTTTCTTAAAAGCAGTAGCAAATAGAATCCAAGAATGGGCAATAAATAAGAACATCATCACCAAATTTCAAGCTGGATTTAGAAGACAGTTCGGAACTCTGGACAACATTCTAATATTACAAGATTTAATAAAAGAGAGCTTGGCAAAACATAAAAAATTGTATACATGCTTTATAGACGTGGAAAAAGCCTTCGATTCAGTGGATAGAGAAATGTTGTGGGAAAAACTAGAAAAGTTAAACATGGACAAGAACACAATCACATTATTAAAATCTATCTACGCAAATTACAGATTCTGTGTTAAAATAAGTGGAGGTAAACGATCAAATACATGTAAAACGGAATGCGGCTTGAGACAAGGGTGCCAAATCTCGGCTATTCTTTCCTCTTATATTTAAACGATCTGCCAGAAATTCTCTATCATATAGAAACACATTCGCCGTCCGTCCGAAATTAAAAGATTAAAATATTAATGTACGCTGATGATATGGCATTAATATCACAGACACCTCTAGGTTTAACAAGATCACTAAACTGCATGAGTGAATATTTTAAAATTAATAAAATTAAGGTAAACGAGAAAACAACTAAAATAGTCGTGTTTAGAAATGGTTATAAGCTAAAAAAGAGTGAAAAGTGGAACTATGATGGGACACAGATACAAGTTGTAGACAATTTTAATTATTTGGGAATGCACTTTAGTTGGGATGGGAAATGGAATTTGCAAGTAAAAAAAGTGATAAATAAAGCTGAAAAAGGAGTGTATTTAATTGAAAAATTTATGTATGAGAATGAATGGATCCCTGCATTATTAATGAAAAGAATTTTTGAAATACTAATAATGCCTATTATCATGTATGGAAGCCAAATATGGGGATTAGAAGAAAAAGTTCTTGCAAAAATAGAATCTTTCAGAAATAATTTTCTTACAAAAATATTAGGAATAAGCAAATCTGTTGCTAGCTGTGCAGTCTTGCTGGAGATGGGTTTACTTCCTGTAAAATGTACAGTTACAAAAAACGCTACCAAATTTTACTTGAAAATAAAAGATTGTGAGTTCAAAGAATTGCAACAAGCTTGTATCAAGGAGAGTCAGACATCAAACAAGATAGGATATTGGAGGGGTTTGTTAGAAAGAGAATTGGAAAAAATAGAAATGAAGAGCAGTGTGATGGAAGGGGAAGTAAATTGCACACAAGTAATAATTCAAGTCAAGACAAAGATCGAGGAAGCTGGATTAAGGAGCTTATTACAAGAGATAGATAGTAAACCTTCATTACAGCTGTTTAGAAAATTAAACCATTACATAGATGGTGCAAAGTATGTAAATTTACTACCAAGAGAAGATCGAAGGGAACTTGCAAGATTTCGGATGGGACATTGGAACTGGAACAGTAACAAGGATAAGGATGGCAATAAGGTTTGTTCACTGTGCAACGAAGGAGAAAATGTAGAGCATGTTATAAGTTACTGTAAGGGTATGGAAGACGAAAGAAGAAAGTTAGCTCAGAGCACAGGAGTAGAGAGCCCGGAGGTCGTTTCGATAATGAATCAGACCAAAATAGGGGAATTAAAAAGCATAGCGAAATTTATTAAAATATATACGATAAGAAGATACAAATATCTCTGTTAGATCTTGTTAAATTTTGTTGTTAATTTTTTGTTGATTGTTTGATTCCTTATTATTATTATTTTTGAGATTATTGTTGTTTTACATATATATATATATTATATTGCATATTATTGTTTTTATTGCTTATTATAGAGTTTATTATTTGTTACTACTGAGCCAGTCTGTATGTTTTTATATTTAATTTATTGTGTTTTCATTAGTATTAATTGTTAAAACCGATGTACGATTAGAAACAATAAACCTTTACTTTACATTGTTTTGGCGTAATAGATTATGTGACGTACGAATGGGCTTCTTCCCATACCTCCGCGACTGACATGAAGAACAGGCGCTTACGGCTAGAGCGTAAACGTCCGACCGAACGAGAATACAACATAAACATAATCCATCCTGGTCAGAACCAGCTCTGAATATAGTCGCTGTAGCATCTCCCAGACCGCCAATCCCTAAAGCACATTTATTTCCTTGCGACAACTAACTGTGAGGGATTGGAAATGTGGACGCCACGCAAAAGCCAGTCTCACAAACTTAATAGAGTCGCACATTCAAAACGTGATGCTTTTAAGTATAGAATGGGATCCGGATGTGCCTTACGTTTTCTGCAAAGTTGGGCTACTTTAGTTTTTACAGTGGAAAACCGGCCATTTAGGCCACCGTCATGCAGCTTCCTGAGAATACCATTCCTCCAAGTCATACCATATGCTTTCTACAGGTCGAAGGGTACTCCCAAAAAGCGATTACAATTCCCGTTTAATTTGATATCCAATATTAATCCTAAAAATTTTGTGTCATCGGTGACAGTAATTGATTCATTAAAGCTTAATGGCAAAGTAATTGTATTAATTTGAGTATTCCTAAAACAAATGACACTGGTTTTCGAAAAGTTGAGCTTTAGGCTGTTGTTTTCAAACCACGTTTGTAAATTACTTATTAAATTTTCTTATATCTTCTTTTATTATATTCATATTTTTAGCACGATAAAATATCGAAGTATCATCTGCGTACAATATTATTTTATCACTTGTTCTAGATGGTAGATCATTAATGTAAAGTAAGAACAAGAGAGGCCCAAGAATTGACCCTTGAGGAACTCCGCGTAATAATGGCTGGCGTCCCGCCATTGTGGAGGTCAATGCTCTACCGAAAACTATTGTTGCATAGATCCAATATTCTGCACTTATCTGGATAAGAGAAATTAAAAGGAGACTTAAGTTCACTATAAGGCCCACATCGAGGGCATGCAGGCATTTAACGAATGGAATACATGAAATACCATGTGTTTTATTTTGGGTTCAATTCTGCGACAAATTGATAAAAACTTTATGACTTGATACTTACACAACACGTGGTAATCGAATCGTGAAACTTATTCGAATGACACCGAACACCACCGAATTATCCGTAACATCACACAATTGACTTTTTATTTTATTTCATTTATTGCATGAGAGTGGATCAATGATGTTATTTTATCTTTTTCACTTTGCTTTCTTTACAATAACCATTTTTTTTACTTTGTAGATAATAATAATAATAATAAAATGATACTTATACACCTTTTATGAGTTGCCAAAAATTGGTTCAGGTGTGAATCACAAGGACCCATACCTTTTTTTTTCGAAGTATAACCGCCAAGAATAATTTTTCGGATCTATTCTCCCTCCTACGCTTGCAGTCACCACCTGCACTATTTGAGTGTATGATTCATCGGTCCACATCAACAATTGTTCCGTGTACCATATACTATAGAGAAATGCAGAAAGACTTACTTATAGCGTGTGTAGCAGCTTCAATGATCTTGGAGTACATTTTTTACATACCCCCTTCTACGTGTTCCCCCACACCAACGTGGAACGATGTGGACATATCGACGAGTTAAAGTAGAGTTTAATACGATGAAGAATCATAAATCCACAAGAATCAGGAAGTACCATCTATTCCAGTCGACGATCCAGAGCCAGTGTAAATGGTGTCAGATCAATTACAGACATCTGACCAGTCCAGCCATTTAAAGGTAATTTCTCACTGGTAAGCTTGCCAGATCTTCGATATTCCAATCGAAGTGAAACAGATAGATTCTGCATACTGTTAGTTCGAGTAATCTATATTCTTACAGCGATAGCTTTACGGTTGGAGGGGGGTCGTGTGGAGGCAAAGGTTCAAGGACAGGCGTAAATTCCACTGCTGTGGAATCACTTCCTCGGTTTTGTCTTCAGCCAGCCTCTTATTCTTCTTCTCTTCAGCCAGCCTCTTAATCTCTTATCTCCTTGTAGAAGCCATAGACGGATTCCGAGTCCGGCTTGAGATGCTTTTAAGAAAATTATTTGTAAAGACTTAGTGTATAGAAAAATTAACAAATAGATAGATAGATAGATATATCCTGGGTTCTAAAAAGTACTGCACTTCGACCTTATGGTTCATTGTGCTCCGCCTTCTGCTTCAGTCTGACGAGATTCGCTTCTTCCATATTTTGGAAATAGCCAGAAGTTTTCTGTCCAGCTCTTCCTGAAATATCATATATTCGGGATGAGCACCGAACATCTTGTATTTGCTGTAACCTAGAAGTTCGCAATTAAAGATAATGTGGCTGGATTTTTCTTACTCCTCGCCACACAATCTGCACATATTGGACCCATTTTGGAATCCAATTGTGTGTAGATGCTTCGGCTGGGAATAATGCCCGGTAATGAATCCAGTAACCTTCCGCAGTTGCCTCCTGTTCAGCGTCAGTGCATTGAGAGATAGCCTCTTGGTTGCATTCCAAAGCAGTATTTTCCAAAGCTTTTGTTGCGGTACATTTTCCCAGTGATCACGGTGTTTAGCATTTATCTACTTGTTCATCACCTGTTTGCATTCAGTTTTTGGAATTCCTTAAATAGTTACCTAGTGCCTATTGTTTGAAAGGTGTTTCAACTCCCCTCTTTGCTAAGGTATCTGCTTTTTCGTTTCCTTCGAAACTACTGTGACCCGTGACTACCCCCGAGGTAACCTCAGTTCCAGGCATGGCTTTTAGAGAAGCTTGGCTGTCCGAGAGAATACATACGTTCTGGTTTATGTTGCCTCTACGTAGGTACTCACGGACGCAAGCTAGTATGGCGTAGCCTTCTGCTTAAAAGACCGTGGCATATATCCCCAAGTTGAGGCTGATTTTTGCTTTGGGTCTTTCACTGTAGATTCCCGTTCCGGTCCCTTCTTCAGTTTTGGATCCGTCTGTTTACCAGACGTATCCTTTCTTGAGATAGGTTATTCCCCCATCCTTGCATATGAAGGATGGGGGAATCAACCTGATTTTTTTTAAATCCAGTTATTATTGCGAGTTAGTCTATAGACGCTGGATCTCACTTTGGCAATTATTGCAATGTTTAGCGGAGACAGCCTTAGTATGATTTGCATGGTAGCTGTGGGTGCACTGCTCATTGATCTAGTAATGCACAAACAGGCCAGTTTTTGCTTCCAGGGTAGCTTTGTACATGCTGTTATTTGATTGACCTTTGGCCACCACACTAGAGCAGCATAGGTTATAATTGGCCTTTTTACTGTTGTGTACAGCCAGTGGATCATTTTGGGTTTTTATACCCCATATTTTTCCACATGCTCTCTTGCAAAGCATGAGAGAATATTTTCTCTTATTTGTTATGTATTTCAGATGAGGCTTTCATGTTAGTTTAGAGTCTTTTATCATTCCCAAGAATTTGGTTTCCCTTGCGATCTGTAGTTTTTCACCGAAGAGGATGGGTGGTTTTATTTTATTCACCTTCCTTTTCCATGTTAATGGAATTAGTGTGGTCTTACCAGGGTTTATTTTTAGTGCCTGGTTGATACACTATTCCCGTGTAAATCTTGGTGCGTTTTGAATAAGCTCCGATATTGCGCTTTCACAGTGTTTAGTATCCTTCCTGATAGAGGTTCGTCAGTAGGCCGTTCACTGACAGACTCCACAGGAGTGAGGATAAGACACCACCCTGTAGACATCCTTTGGTGGTTCTCACTGTGACAGACTCGTCAAGAATGGAAGTTTGTATTCTGCTACCTATCAGCATAAAGTTTGTCCACCTGCAAAAGGTGTCCTCTACTCCGTGCTGACTTATAGAGTTAATCATTGCATTGTAAGAGGCACTGTCAAATTCCCCCTCAATGTCAAGGTGTTTATTTTTTCCTTTCGAATCCCTTCACATATCTTTATATTAGGTTCTGGAGGGCTGATTCACACGATTTTCCCACCTGATACGTGTGCTGGTTGGCATGAAGTCGATTTCTTGTCAGTGCCCCTTGAGTTAATTGAAATCCTATCAGTTTTTTCATCGCTTGAAGTAGAATCTAAGACAGACTAATTGGTCTAAAGTCCTTTCCGATATAGTGGTTGAGCCTCCCTGGTTTTGGTAAGAAGGTCACTATTACTTGCTGCCGTACTATTGGGATATAACCTGAAGCTAGGCTTGCCCTGAATATGTGACCAAGTAGAGTTAAAAGATTGTCTGCTCCTTTTTGTAAAATCACTGGGTATATCCCATCTGGTGCTATATAAGGATCGAATGAGTTTATTGCCCATTCGATCTTTGAGCAGGTAATGGTAATCGCCGCTCATCTCCGGTCCTCACTTGTCGGTAGGACGTCTTGGTTAAACTGCTCTTCTGATTGGATCTTCTAGGATACGATGGAGTTTTGCTACCTCAGATGCGTTATCAACATCTTGACATAGTTTCCTCCATGAGTTTTTTTTTGGGCTTTTTTTCAGAGTGCCAGTCTCACAAACGGATATTGTACGCATCATGGCCAAAATAAAAAACACCAGCTTGTCTGGCTACGATGACATACCTGGATTTCTAATTCAGCATACTGAAGCTTTGTCCGTCCCTCTAGCACATATTATTAATCTTTCTTTTGCCGAAGGAATTTTTCCAGACCAATTAAAGACTTTTTCCAGACTTGCTAAAGTCATACTTATTCTCAAAACAGCTAATGCAAAACCCTGCTCAAAATACAGACCGATTTCTATTTTACCAACTTTGTGGAAAATTTTTTAATATGCTTTCCTTGAAGATCTTCTGGATTTCCTCAATGAATACGATATTATAAACGAGTCTCAGAACGGCGTTCGTAAGAATAGATCTACTGAATCTGCTTTGAAAACTTTCATACATTTGGTAATATCTCTGATTGATCAGGGTGCTCCCGTTTGCGGAATTTTTTGCGATTTTAGTAAAGCTTTTAACACCGTCCGACGTAACATTTTACTTTGTATGTTTGAAAATATGAGTGTAATATGATTACCTCTTACCTAATTAACAGACGGCAATTTAAACGGCCAACAGAATCGATTCCACAATTGAGAACATAGGATCCTTCTCAGGTCCACAAGGCTCCGTACTTGACCCAGTCCTATTTATTCTTTACATCAATGATATTTCGCACTGTCTCAGGTCAAATAATAATTTTGTTATTTACGCCGATGACACGAACATAATCAGCACAGCGAAAAATCAAGGTGCTTTTAAAGACCAAATGGAAGACGATATGTTGCCTGTTAAGAAATATGCCGAGGTCAACAGCTAAACGCTGAATGAGCAAAAAATAATGACATTTTCTCTGCAAAAGTCGACTGAGTTTCCTTTCGTTTTGAATACAACCGACGAGTTCAAACTATTGGGCCTACACATCAAAGCCAACCTTAACTGTGACCAACAAACTTTGAGTATCTGTGGAAAAATTTGTAAATCATCGTACATGCTACAACGATTAAGAACCAAAATACCCGACACAACCGTTTTATTTATGCTTTTATTATGCTTTTGTTTTCCCACACATAAAATATGGGATTCTTTCCTGGGGAAATTCAAGTCATGGAAAGTCAGTTTTCATAAAACAAAAGATGTTTTTGCGGTACATTCAACTTCGAACTTCTGATTCATGCAAAGAATATTTTAGAAATTTTAAAATATTGACTCTTCCTTCATTATTTATATTTGAAGCAGCACAATACAATCGTAACAATATTTCTAAATTCACTACAGTGGGTGACACACACTCCTACTTGACTCGACACGGTACTCGACTTTCGATTCCAAAATATAATCTTACGGTTTTCAAGAAAAGTCCTGTCATCGCAAGTCTGGAAATTTACAACAGGCTACCTAAATTTGTCGTAGAGGAAAGTAACTTTAACAAATTTAAATCTAAACTAAAGAACTACCTACAGGGTGCATAATATTACTACCTGGTAATATTTTGGCAAAAAATTCCTTGACTTTTCCAGGTTTTCACACACATTCTCCGGCTCACATGACACACTAGAACAAAAAAACACAGTTAACAATCACTTGACTATGACCGAGCGGTAATCTAATCGGACTCAGCCCTGAATAAAAAAAGAAAAATAATAATAAGAATTTTGTTCACAGTAAAAATATATTATACAAAATATCAAAAAAAAAAAAAAATATATATATATATATAAATATCTAAATATGAAATATATGTTGCCTATGAACCCTATAGGTATTACAGATTGTTTATATCATAGAAAACTTCATAAATTGGGTACAGGGTGGCTAGTTGTCTGGAAAATCTGGAAATGTCAGGGAATTTTGAGATTATAGAAAAGTTATGGAATTGTCAGGAAATTTCGTAAAATTCAAAAGAACTTCATGTAATTCAGGGAATTTTGCATAATTGTATTTAAAATAACTTATTTCTAGAAAATTATTACTAATAATTTTCTGTTTTGAGGTTTTTGAAAAAATTTTATGTATGTTACTCATGAAAAGGAATGTATAGGTTTTATCATATTATCCATAAAAAATGAATATAAATGAACAAATGTATACTTTTCTTAATTTTCCTATCAATAACAAAATATTATATGAAAAAATGGTCTGGAAAAATTCGAATTCACGTCTGGAAAACCTGGAAAAGTCAAGGAATTTTTTGCCAAAATATTACCAGGTAGTAATATTATGCACCCTGTAGGTAGTTCTTTAGTTTAAATTTAAATTTGTTAAAGTTACTTTCCTCTACGACAAATTTAGGTAGCCTGTTGTAAATTTCCAGACTTGCGATGACAGGACTTTTCTTGAAAACCGTAAGATTATATTTTGGAATCGAAAGTCGAGTACCGTGTCGAGTCAAGTAGGAGTGTGTGTCACCCACTGTAATGAATTTCGAAATATTGTTACGATTGTATTGTGCTGCTTCAAATATAAATAATGAAGGAAGAGTCAATATTTTAAAATTTCAAAAATATTCTTTGCATGAATCAGAAGTTCGAAGTTGAATGTACCGCAAAAACATCTTTTGTTTTATGAAAACTGACTTTCCATGACTTGAATTTCCCCAGGAAAGAATCCCATATTTTATGTGTGGGAAAACAAAAGCATAATAAAAGCATAAATAAAACGGTTGTGTCGGGTATTATGGTTCTTAATCGTTGTAGCATGTACGATGATTTCTAATGTTATATGGTGATAGGTTTGTTTCTTGTGTAGTGTTTTGTGTTTGGTTTGGAGAATGGGGTGCTGATGCGGGTGTGAGTGTTGTTGTAGATATACTGTGTTGTATCGTGTATATTTCTTGTGTTGTGTTTTGCATGTGTGACTGTGTGTTGTTTGGGTGATGATGTGAAGTTTCCGTGTTTAGTGTATGAGTGTTTGAATTGGTCAGAATGCATGTTGCTTTTATTATGGTGTGTAAAGCAGTGGTTTGTGTTTGGATAGTGCTTTTTCCCATAGAGAGAAATTTTCTCACTATACGGCAAGTATTAATAATAACTGCCTTTTGTAATTGTATGTATGTGTTTTTGTGTAGTTCAAGTGTATGAATACCGTTGTGAAGTGTTTTTGCAATGACGCTTATTGAGCTTAGAACCACTGGAACGATAGCTATATCGGTGTATTTTGTTAGTTTTTCAGTGTGTATATCTGTAGATTGTGTGTGTTGGGTACTGCAATGTCTATGAGGAATGTGGTTTTTGTGTGTTTGTGTTTAAGTGTAATCTCTGGTCTGTTATGTACCGTCTGTACCGTCTGTACCGTCTGTACCGTCTTGTCCGTGATAATTTTTCTATCCCAATATAATTTTTGTGTGTTGTTTTCGAGAATTGTAGATGGAGTATATTTGTAGTATGGTGTGTCGTCTGATGTGAGTTTGTGTTTTATGGCGAGTTTTGAGTGTATTATTTTTGCTACCTGATCGTGTCTGTGTTTGTAATCTGTTTGTGTAAGGTGTGAGCATGCAGATGTAATGTGTTGTATTGTTCCTGATTTCTGTCGACATTGTCGACAGAGGTCTGTTTGTTGCACAGTGTCTTTGAGTATGTATTTTTTGTAGTTCAGTGTATGTATGATTTGATCGTGTATTGCAAACATGATGCCCTTGGTTTCCGGAAAGATATTACACTTGGTCAACCAAGCCTGCGAATCCTCTCGGTCAACACAGTCGTGGCTAATCTCATGCAAATACTATCCATGTAGAACCTTCGATATCCATGTCTGCATGTTTGTGGCTGTGTGTTGTGCTTTGGTTGGTGGAGGAGAGTGTGTATTGTGTGAATGTTAAGTGGCGTGTATGACTTGTCTGCGGATGTTATGGCTTTGTGTAACTGTGAGGTGTATGTTTAAGATTGGAAGTACTCTCGTAGGATATGAGCTGGCGATCGTGTAATGGTCGGATATCTGCGAGACCACGTCCTCCTAGAGACCGTGGTAAGATCAACCTGGCTGACGATGAGTGTATATGGTGTTTCCTGTGTTTTGTCATGAGTGTTCGTGTTTTAATTTGTATGTTTTTAATTTCAGTGTTTGTCCACTGTATGATTCCAATGGAATATGTGAGAAATGGTGTACTGTATGTGTTGATGGCCGTAATGGTATTTCTATCATCAAGACAATCGTGTCATTTTCCACTGATTCCTCAGGTCGACAGCTATATCGGTGAATTTTGTTAGTTTTTCAGTTTGTGTAGTCTGTAGATTGTGTGTTTTGGGTACTGCAATGTCTATGAGGAATATGGTTTTTGTGTGTTTGTGTATAAGTGTATTTAATATTTGTTTATTTGTGTATACTTTCGTGTCAACATACAAGTGTTTGTCCAAATTCCTTTCGGTTACGCATGACAAACTGTAGAAGACTTTAGCGTATACCCGACACATTTCATTGTCATTGAATTTATTAATTAAATTAAATACTGATATGAAAAAATTAACTCGTCAACCAGGAATCGAACCTCGGGCCTCTGGATAACCGGTCCAGTGTGCATCCACTACACCAAAGACGATTGTGATGTGACAGCCAACTTTTTCATATTATTCTAATTTTTATATATATATATTTTTTTATATATTTTTTAGACAGTATAAACTTCTTGTTGAAGTGATATTATTATTTAATATTTGTTTATTTGTGTATACTTTCGTGTCAACATACAAGTGTTTGTCCAAATTCCTTTCGGTTACGCATGACAAACTGTAGAAGACTATAGCGTATACCCGACACATTTCATTGTCATTGAATTTATTAATTAAATTAAATACTGATATGAAAAAATTAACTCGTCAACCAGGAATCTAACCTCGGGCCTCTGGATAACCGGTCCAGTGTGCATCCACTACACCAAAGACGATTGTGATGTGACAGCCAACTTTTTCATATTATTCTAATTTTTATATATATATATTTTTTTATATATTTTTTAGACAGTATAAACTTCTTGTTGAAGTGATATTATTATTTAATATTTGTTTATTTGTGTATACTTTCGTGTCAACATACAAGTGTTTGTCCAAATTCCTTTCGGTTACGCATGACAAACTGTAGAAGACTATAGCGTATACCCGACACATTTCATTGTCATTGAATTTATTAATTAAATTAAATACTGATATGAAAAAATTAACTCGTCATCCAGGAATCGAACCTCGGGCCTCTGGATAACCGGTCCAGTGTGCATCCACTACACCAAAGACGATTGTGATGTGACAGCCAACTTTTTCATATTATTCTAATTTATATATATATATTTTTTTTTTTATATTTTTTAGACAGTATAAACTTCTTGTTGAAGTGATATTATTATTTAATATTTGTTTATTTGTGTATACTTTCGTGTCAACATACAAGTGTTTGTCCAAATTCCTTTCGGTTACGCATGACAAACTGTAGAAGACTATAGCGTATACCCGACACATTTCATTGTCATTGAATTTATTAATTAAATTAAATACTGATATGAAAAAATTAACTCGTCAACCAGGAATCTAACCTCGGGCCTCTGGATAACCGGTCCAGTGTGCATCCACTACACCAAAGACGATTGTGATGTGACAGCCAACTTTTTCATATTATTCTAATTTTTATATATATATATTTTTTTATATATTTTTTAGACAGTATAAACTTCTTGTTGAAGTGATATTATTATTTAATATTTGTTTATTTGTGTATACTTTCGTGTCAACATACAAGTGTTTGTCCAAATTCCTTTCGGTTACGCATGACAAACTGTAGAAGACTATAGCGTATACCCGACACATTTCATTGTCATTGAATTTATTAATTAAATTAAATAGTGATATGAAAAAATTAACTCGTCAACCAGGAATCGAACCTCGGGCCTCTGGATAACCGGTCCAGTGTGCATCCACTACACCAAAGACGATTGTGATGTGACAGCCAACTTTTTCATATTATTCTAATTTATATATATATATATTTTTTTATATATTTTTTAGACAGTATAAACTTCTTGTTGAAGTGATATTATTATTTAATATTTGTTTATTTGTGTATACTTTCGTGTCAACATACAAGTGTTTGTCCAAATTCCTTTCGGTTACGCATGACAAACTGTAGAAGACTATAGCGTATACCCGACACATTTCATTGTCATTGAATTTATTAATTAAATTAAATACTGATATGAAAAAATTAACTCGTCAACCTGGAATCGAACCTTGGGCCTCTGGATAACCGGTCCAGTGTGCATCCACTACACCAAAGACGATTGTGATGTGACAGCCAACTTTTTCATATTATTCTAATTTTTATATATATATATTTTTTTATATATTTTTTAGACAGTATAAACTTCTTGTTGAAGTGATATTATTATTTAATATTTGTTTATTTGTGTATACTTTCGTGTCAACATACAAGTGTTTGTCCAAATTCCTTTCGGTTACGCATGACAAACTGTAGAAGACTATAGCGTATACCCGACACATTTCATTGTCATTGAATTTATTAATTAAATTAAATACTGATATGAAAAAATTAACTCGTCAACCAGGAATCGAACCTCGGGCCTCTGGATAACCGGTCCAGTGTGCATCCACTACACCAAAGACGATTGTGATGTGACAGCCAACTTTTTCATATTATTCTAATTTTTATATATATATATTTTTTTATATATTTTTTAGACAGTATAAACTTCTTGTTGAAGTGATATTATTATTTAATATTTGTTTATTTGTGTATACTTTCGTGTCAACATACAAGTGTTTGTCCAAATTCCTTTCGGTTACGCATGACAAACTGTAGAAGACTATAGCGTATACCCGACACATTTCATTGTCATTGAATTTATTAATTAAATTAAATACTGATATGAAAAAATTAACTCGTCAACCAGGAATCGAACCTCGGGCCTCTGGATAACCGGTCCAGTGTGCATCCACTACACCAAAGACGATTGTGATGTGACAGCCAACTTTTTCATATTATTCTAATTTATATATATATATATTTTTTTATATATTTTTTAGACAGTATAAACTTCTTGTTGAAGTGATATTATTATTTAATATTTGTTTATTTGTGTATACTTTCGTGTCAACATACAAGTGTTTGTCCAAATTCCTTTCGGTTACGCATGACAAACTGTAGAAGACTATAGCGTATACCCGACACATTTCATTGTCATTGAATTTATTAATTAAATTAAATACTGATATGAAAAAATTAACTCGTCAACCTGGAATCGAACCTCGGGCCTCTGGATAACCGGTCCAGTGTGCATCCACTACACCAAAGACGATTGTGATGTGACAGCCAACTTTTTCATATTATTCTAATTTTTATATATATATATTTTTTTATATATTTGTTAGACAGTATAAACTTCTTGTTGAAGTGATATTATTATTTAATATTTGTTTATTTGTGTATACTTTCGTGTCAACATACAAGTGTTTGTCCAAATTCCTTTCGGTTACGCATGACAAACTGTAGAAGACTATAGCGTATACCCGACACATTTCATTGTCATTGAATTTATTAATTAAATTAAATACTGATATGAAAAAATTAACTCGTCAACCAGGAATCGAACCTCGGGCCTCTGGATAACTGGTCCAGTGTGCATCCACTACACCAAAGACGATTGTGATGTGACAGCCAACTTTTTCATATTATTCTAATTTTTATATATATATATTTTTTTTTATATTTTTTAGACAGTATAAACTTCTTGTTGAAGTGATATTATTATTTAATATTTGTTTATTTGTGTATACTTTCGTGTCAACATACAAGTGTTTGTCCAAATTCCTTTCGGTTACGCATGACAAACTGTAGAAGACTATAGCGTATACCCGACACATTTCATTGTCATTGAATTTATTAATTAAATTAAATACTGATATGAAAAAATTAACTCGTCAACCAGGAATCGAACCTCGGGCCTCTGGATAACCGGTCCAGTGTGCATCCACTACACCAAAGACGATTGTGATGTGACAGCCAACTTTTTCATATTATTCTAATTTTTATATATATATATTTTTTTATATATTTTTTAGACAGTATAAACTTCTTGTTGAAGTGATATTATTATTTAATATTTGTTTATTTCGTCCACAATCGTCTTTGGTGTAGTGGATGCACACTGGACCGGTTATCCAGAGGCCCGAGGTTCGATTCCTGGTTGACGAGTTAATTTTTTCATATCAGTATTTAATTTAATTAATAAATTCAATGACAATGAAATGTGTCGGGTATACGCTATAGTCTTCTACAGTTTGTCATGCGTAACCGAAAGGAATTTGGACAAACACTTGTATGTTGACACGAAAGTATACACAAATAAACAAATATTAAATAATAATATCACTTCAACAAGAAGTTTATACTGTCTAAAAAATATATAAAAAAATATATATATATAAAAATTAGAATAATATGAAAAAGTTGGCTGTCACATCACAATCGTCTTTGGTGTAGTGGATGCACACTGGACCGGTTATCCAGAGGCCCGAGGTTCGATTCGTGGTTGACGAGTTAATTTTTTCACATCAGTATTTAATTTAATTTATAAGTGTATTGTCTGGTCTGTTATACTGTATCCGGAAAGATATTACACTTGGTCAACCAAGCCTGCGAGGCATCCGGTCAACACAGTCGTGGCTAATCTCATGCAAATACCTTCCGTGTAGAACCTTCGATTTCCATGTCTGCATGTTTGTGGCTGTGTGTTGTGCTTTGGTGGGTGGAGGAGAGTGTTTTATTGTGTGCATGTTAAGTTGCGTGTATGAATTGTCTGCAGATGTTATGACTTTGTGTAAGTGTGAAGTGTGTGTTTTAGATTGAAAGTACTGCCGTAGGCTATGGAGCTGGCGATCGTGTAATAGTCGGATGTCTGTGAGACCACGTCCTCCTAGAGACCGTGGTAAGATCAACCTGGCTGACGATGAGTGTATGTGGTGTATCCTGTGTTTTGTCATGAGTGTTCGTGTTTTAAATCTCGGATCAGACCAATATGTAAAAACTGAGTGTTCTGTGGGTGGTTGTATGTCGTATTGTAGTGTGTGTATTTTGCGTGTGTATGCAGCTTCGTATCGTTTAAGTCTTGTAGAGTATACTGTGAGTTTTTGGTGTAGTGTATCCCTAAATTCCTCTAGAGCTGTGTTGTGTTGATCGTATTTGGAGTGTATTTTGTATGTTGTTTTGTATGTGTTTGGTGAGTTTTTGTGTACATGTTCCTTGTATGTATTGTGTGATCCGGCCTAGGTTCCGCCTTATACTCGTAATACTAGAATTTAAATGTTTTTCCCAAGCCGGTTTGCGTATTTGTGTAGTGCGTGAGTTATGCGTGTTAAAGGGTGATGTTACCTTGAAACCATCACATCTAACTACTGCAACAGCTCCGCAGTAAATGATATTGTGTAAGTCTGTAAATGTTGTGTCCTGTGATAAGTATCTTGGTAAAATGTAATTGTTCATTGTGGGGGCTATGTTGGTAAGATTGCTTGAATAGTATTGTTTAGGTAGTTTGTGTTTCTGTGTAGGGTCTAAATGTGTGAATTCCACCAATGCAGTGTTGAGTGAATTTTGCATGTGTGTGATGGATGTTTTATAATAATAATAATTATTTATTGATGTGCTCAAATGAGCTGATCAAGTTACAAATCTAATATTCTAATAAAACATTGATACATATTTCACAAAGAGAAAAAAAAAGAAAAAAATTAATACATTAATCAGACGTAATAATCAATAATTAAAAATTAATACATATATTAAGGACACATAAAGATAGGAGAACACACACCATTCATAACCTATTTGCTCTTCTATCCATCAAATCTTTCAGAAAAGACCTACTATTTTAACTCTGCGATCATCCCTTACATTCAACACTTGATCAAGTGTTCTTAATTCATTTTCAAATAGATCTTTTCGCATTACTTCATTTATACCTCTACATTCAAACAACAGGTGGTAACCTGACTCAACACCTTTGCATCGAACACATATTCGTTCACCATTTACCTTACGCTTATTCTCTCATACATATCTACCCAATCGAAAGTTCGCAAATATCCTTCGCATTTCCTTATTTGTAACTGATAGGTAAGGTGCTCCGTGTTCATAGTAACCGATCTTATTAAAAGTATCAAGAGAGGTCATATCACCAATGTTATGAAACATATCCCCACGGAAGGTGGTAGTTAGGCATTCCCTTACATGCTTCTTTTTTCGTTCATACCCCACATGTTCTACACACAACATTCCTCGATCCATAACATATTTATCCATCAATTCAATCATTCTCTCATTCATTCCATGATTAAGACACTCCTGTTGTTGTTGTTTTTTACATGCAGACATAATACGACAAAAATACATTACACATTGTTGAATTATGTAGACATAAATGGGAACTTCGCTGACCTCAAGCAGAACTGCATTATTAGGAGCAGACTTAGCAACACCCAATACGTCCTTAAACATACCACACACAAACATATTAAATTGTTTATCAATTTTTCCCATACCAAAATATTTGTGCACCGTATGTTAAGATCGGAATGACCATGGCTTTAATCATTTTTAATATGACTACAACAGGAATTTCAGGGTGACTATAGATATATGCTCGGACTCTTCTCCATGTATTCTTTGTCATCTTAGTCATATTTTCTTGGGCGCTTTCCATTTACCGTTATGCGTAATGTAAACACCCAAATATTTAAACATTTTCACACATTCAATACGCTTGCCATGTATACTCCTTTCTTCCTTACAGCTCCATTTACTACCCTCACTTATAACTAGCATTTTGTTCTTTTCAACATTTACACTGAACGTCCACTTTCGACAGTAGTCACTCAAACCTTTCAAAGTCGTTCTCATTCCACCTATTGAATCAGATAGAATAACTATATCATCAACATACATAAGCAGTTTAACCTCCCTGCCCCCCACGCATGGGCTAATAGTATTAAGTTAAATATAAATAATGAACAATATTGCAGATAAATGACACCCTTGCCTCAAGCAACGCTCTGTTCGAAAACTCTCTGATATATCATCATTGACCAATTTAATACAATAGCTAGCCTCAGCATATATCGACTTTAAGATGCCAATCATAGATGTCGACATTTTTAAACTGGATAATTTATGCCACAGCGAATTTCTATCTACTGAATCGAAAGCCTTACACAAGTCGATAAAACAGTAGTAGAGTTTATTTCTTTTTAACTTTAAGTTCCTGTCAATAAGTGATTTTAGGACTGAGATGTTATCCATCGTTTCGTAGCCATGCCGACATCCAGCCTGAAAATCGCTAATGATACCGTTATCCGCGGCCCACTGCTGTAATCTATCAGAAAGCATTTTAGTATATATTTTGCTAATGTTAAGCATGATTGTCAATCCCCTCCAATTATCAACAATTTTTGGGTTACCTTTACCCTTGAATAAATTATCTATCAAACCTGTTGACTATGCGCTAGGAAATACTTTATTTACTTGTAATTTGAGAAACATCCTCGCCATTACAGGCACATATTGCTTATTTTCACACATGCATTTTATCATCTCATTTAGTACACCATCTATTTCTGCTGACTTGGCCGCTCTCACATTTATACCTATATGCTCTACTTTATCTATACTTATAGGAACATCCAAACTATCAACATACTCATCAGAACATTCATCCAAATACTCTGTTGATTCATCATTTGCTCTATACAGTTTCTTATAGTCAACCTAAGTTTCTTATAGTTTCTTATAATCAACCCATTCAGTACCATTTATTAATCCATTCATACTTGGTTTACAGCCTTTACCTTTAATTAATGTCCATAAGGCTTTGTTATCATTTTCCTTTAATGCATTATCAATTTGAATGTAATGAATGTCCTCCTGAGCTCTCTTTTTTAGTTTTATTAATTTGCTAAAACTATGCTTTTCTTGCAAATATTCTATTTTGTTACTCTCACAATTATTCCTTCTCATTCGCCTCAATTTATTCCTAAGAGTATATTTTGCTGTTTGACATATTTGTTTTTGTCGTTGTGTTTTTCCTAGTTGGACCTTCCATACTGCTAGCTACATATTTCACCTTATTTCAACTTATTTCATAAATCAATTGCTTTGTCAACATCTTTATTATCTAATATTCATTCACGCCTACTAGCAGAATTATCGCTTCTAAGGAATTCAGCTTACCTGTCATATCTTGGCAACCCTCTTTTGACCACTTATACAGGAATAGTTTCTGAGGACATTCATCCTCACTCAACATACTGTTTAATTCTACGCTAAAGTTTACTTCTAATGGAAAATGACGGGATACAAACTGTTCGCCTACTCTCATATCGAAATCGCTCTCATACATATCATTTAATACTAACACATAATCAACCACACTACTACCATTCTTGCTTACATACGTCCACTCACCCTGATCATCACCTTTTGTTCTACCGTTCGTAATAACTAACTGTAAGTTTTCACACAAAGAGAGTAGCAACTTGCCGTAATTGTTAACTATACAGTCCCTACTTGCTCTTTCATTAGGCACATTTACAGGCAAAAAATTTTTGCCATTATATTCATCCATTTCGCTACTACTACAACCTTGTGCACTACCTACCCTAGCATTAAAGTCGCCGCCCAACACTACCTCCACACCTGGGTATTTACTCATTAGCAATAAGACCTCACTTTCCAATTGTTGGAAGAAAACCGAATTAGTATAACTGGAATTCTCAGGATGCTGATAAACCGTACCTATTAATATTTTCCTTTCAGAATTTTTTAAGAGTATCCATAAAACATCGTTTAACTTATTCTCTATGTGCAAAATTTTATCCTTCCATTTTAATTTCTAATAATCACTAATCCCACCTGGTTGCCTTCCCCTATCAGTTACCCGACTTTTACTTTTACTCAGACATCCGTATCCATCCATATCATATACCCTGTCTTTATGCGTCCAAGTTTCGACCAAAGATACAATATCAAACTTAGATAAATATGACATGACATCCAAGTTTTTAAGTTTCGATTCCAGACCGTCTCTATTCCAAAACACTAAATTAAACCAAATAACTCAATTTCCACTCCCTAATGCTTCACGTTTTTTGCGCCTCCATTATTATTTGCTGGTGCTAGCTGCTCCTTCAAAGAGTGTGGAGATAAGAACTATCTTCTTAGGATCTTGTTTTATTTTATCAATTAAATCATCTCCTTCACCGGATGATTCAGGTAGCAAACGCTTATTCTTTGATCTAATTGAATTGCGTGCAAGTTGTTTTTCTTTTTCTGACTACGCAAAACTAGTGGAAGGTCATCATTTAAGAAAATTTTGCTTCCCCTTAAATTTGCTCGTGTTCTCATCATCATTGTTTTCCAATTAACATCCTTAAAGGAAACTTCGATAGGCCTGGTGATTGACCTGACACTTCGAATTTGGTGCATTACCACTTCGTTATTTTCTGTGAGATTAATATTAAGAGCATTATTTAAGGTCGCTATTACATTAGGTTTCAGATCCGTTTGATCGTTCTCTGGTACCGAAATGCCGTGGACGATTACATTGTGTTTGTTAATTATTTTTTGTAACTGCTAGTTAGTTTCTTCCAAACTTGGAACTCTTACTCCGCGTTTTTCTCCATTACTTCTTGTAAATCTTTTTTTAATTCGCGTATTTCCTTTGTAATATTATTCTCTGATGCATCGATTCTGTTAAGAATTGCAGATAAAGATTTTTGGATTTTTCCCATAGCAGTTTTGAAGCAGGTTCGTTTAATAGTATTTCAATTTTCAAAAAAGAGAAAAAAAAAATTAATTTGTTTAAATAAAAATTTTATGCATCTATTTATCAACTTCCCAATCAATGTGTTATCGTTGCTAGTGTTTCGGCTATTTGTGTTGTCTGTGTATCCATGTGTATTATGTCTGTGTTGTGTATGGCGTGCTGCTGGTGGTGTACTTGTTGTCTAATTTGGTTTTCTATTGGTATGATTGCGCGGCGTTCATCTGCGAGTCACTGTTCTGTGATGTGTGTAAGGTTTATGTATTTTTGTGTGAATTGTTTAATGTGTGTGGAAATGCATTGACGCACAGAGTGTGAGACTCCTGGCGAGCCAGACTACTCACTAAAGCCCACCCTCCTTTACGGGCTTCGAGAACTTGCGCATTAGCCCCCCCCCCCAGGTTAAAACATAACATTAACAAAAACTTAACAATATCACAGAATATCACCAAACTACCTAGTCAAATGAATTGACTAGGTAGGAATAGAGTTACAAAAAATAAACTATATTAATAAAAAAATTACAACAAAAATTAAAAACAAAAACAACAAATAACAACGTTGCAGTGAAGGGGTAAAAGGCCTTCACTGCAACAAGAAAAAATACTTAAAAAACTAGATAACAATATAAAAAAAATTTTAAACTTAAAAACTAGATAACAATAAAAAGTTTTAAAAACTAAAACATATAACAACGTGTAACAGTGTGAGTGTAAAGAGCCCACACTATTACAGTAAAAACAATAAAACTTAAAAACCATGATATTGTGGGTGTAAAGAGCCCACAGTATCACAAATAAAATCAATAAATAATTTAAAAACACAAAACATTTAAAACAAAGATAAAATCGTACAAGGCTGTACGTAAAAAAACCTATAAAAGAGACGTCTTTTTTAAAATATGAGATGTTTGTTGCCCTAGAGCCTCCGTAGAAGGTGAGATTCATTTGAAAATGTAATCATCCTATTCACGGAGCTCGCATTATATGATAATGCTCGTGCTACATTTTTTCGAAGCCGTCGTCTTTGCCGTAAAGGTTCAAAAACTACACATTCCTCAACAATATGCCTCACGGTTTGCACTGTCCTGCAAACAGTGCACTTTGGCTGATCCTCACCGTACAGAAAATATGCATGCGAGATTTGAGTGTGGCCTATTCGCAAACGTGTAAGGGCCACACTCTGTCTACAGCTCAGATTTACAGGTGCCGGTATCTTATTGATGCTTGGCTTGACCTGTTTCAGCTTTACCGTGAGGTTGTTCCACTCACGCTGCCATTTTTCATTTATTTTGAAACTGTGCACACTTTCAAGTCCTCTGGGCGTATTGGAATTAGTTCCAGGTGGTCTGAATCAGCCGCGACCCACGCAGCTTCATCAGCCACCTCATTCCCATGTATATCCACGTACCCAGGGGTCCATACAAAAATGATGGACATGTGCTGGAGCACGTGGAGCATCGTTTGGATGTTTTGCAACAGAAGGTGCCTTGAAAGCATGCACATTAGTGCTTGCAGCGCGCTCAACGAGTCGGAACAAATGACGAATGTATTGTGAAGGTTCGAAAACTCTTCACAATATCGCAGGGCCTGCTAAATTGCATATAATTCAGCAGTGTAAACGGATGCCTGTGGGGAAAACGACCAAGTGTGCGAGCTATTGTCAATGGCAATAGCGCTCCCCACACCAGAAACGGTTTTAGATCAATCGGTATACACGCACAGAGAATCATTGTATTCGCTAATAATATGTTGGAAGCAGGTCCGATAGTACTGGGAACTGGTCTCATCTTTACGGAGACCAGCCATGTCAACGGCAGCTGGTCTCCGTAAAGATGACACCTTAACTTTGGGATCAGCCAAGGAGGTACTTCATGAAAACTATAGGGAAGTACCTGAGCGAATTCTAGATTCAGACTCTCTAAAAGCTTCTGCGTTCGAACGGCCAGAGGTCTTGTGATCGTGGCACGTCTCTCTTAGAGTCTTCTCAGAAATCTGGATTTTCTGAAGAGAGCTGGGAAGTTGACATGATTGGGCTTAGCCCATACCCCCGCGACATTATTGAGGAGCAGGCGCTCATGCCTCAACCTCAATGGGAGCAATCCCGACACATAGACTCATAGAGGGAGAAAGGCTCCTGTAGCAAGTCTAATGTCTGCGTGGTGAATACGATCTGGGATTTTGAGCGCTGACATCCGGGCGGAGGAGAATACTACACAGCCATAATCCATCCTGGGCTAAACCAGCGATGAATAAAGCCGCAGTAGCATCTCCCGGTCCGCACCTCACGATGTACCAGCCAATCCCTTAAGCACATTCATTGCCTTGCGACAACTCGCTGCTAGGGACTGGAGGAGTGGACGCCACGTTAATATATTGTCAAAGACATGTTACAGAAACCTAATAGAGTCGGCACATCCAAGGCATGATCCTTTTAAGTAAAGGATCGGATAAGGATGTGCCTTGCGTTTTCTGCAGAAATGGACCACTTTAGTATTAACTGTGGAGATCCGAAAACCACCACTTTCTGCAGAATGCACCACTTCATTGATGCCTTGCTGGAGTTTCGTTTAAATTTTATCAGTTGATGGAGCTCCATAGAAAAGACTCTGGGAATGGATCCCAGAGTCAGTGCCACCCACCAGGACACAGGACAAATTTGCGGTCACACATTAAACTCTGAATGAACTGAGGCAGAGATCCTCTTAGCTCCCAGTCATGCAGCTTCCTGAGAATGCCATACCTCCAAGTCATATCATATGCTTTCTCCAGGTCGAAGAACACTCCCACAAAGTGATAGCCCCGGAGAAAGTTTTCGTGAATGGCATTCTCAAGGCGAACAAATTGATCTGTCATCGAATGGTATTGGCGGAGACCTGACTGATATCTACTTATCAGATAATTAGTTTCCAGCCTCCAGACGTGACGTCTGTACACCATTCTTTCCAATATCTTGCTGAAGCAATTCAAAGATATTGGACGGTAGAATGATGGTTGCGATGAATCTTTACCCTCTTTAAGCAGCGGGATAATAATGGCTTCCCGCCATTGCTGAGGGTAAACGCTCTGCCGAAAAATATTGTTGTATAGATCTTGGCATGATGTTTTGTATCAGGGCTAGGTGATGTATCTGTTGCCCCTTTAGCGCCTCCAGTAGTTCTTGCATTATAAAATCGTTGTTATACTGGAGGGATTCATCTGAGAAAATTCAAGAGCATGTTGTTCGTGAAGCATCTTGACTCGCAGGATATCCGAGTCGTAATTTTAGGAGCTGCAGGCGTGCTCGAAATGCTTCGTTAAACACTCATCAATTTTGGTACGTTGCGATATTACTCGACCATCCAAATTGAGGAGGACAGGCGTCGGTGAAGAGGAAAATTTCCCCGAAATTGCTTTCACCCTCCTCCATACCTCCGAAGACGGTGTGGAGGTATTGATGGCCGAAACGTTTTGCTCCCAAGATAGCCTTTTCTGATCTCAAATAGTTCTTATTGCTGTTGAACTTCTTCTCTTAAAAGCTATCAAATTTTCCTGCGTGGGGCGTCTTTTCAGTTTGTTAAACGCCCTCTTTTCCTCTGCAACCGCTACTCTCACGACATCATTCCACCAGGGAACTTTTTTCTTTGGTGGAATACCGGAAGACTTACTTATAGCGTGTGTAGCTGCTTCAATGACTTTGGAGGTTGTTTTCTACGTCTCCCCCCAACGTGAGAACTTGAAAACTTTCCATGAAAGTGTCCCAGCTGGCTCGACGAAGACGCTATCTCGGCGAAGTAGGAGGTGGACACATCAGTGAGTTATGAGAAATTTTTATGGGTAGACGGTCACTCCCACAAGGATCAGGGAGTACCATCCATTCCAGTCGATGAGCCAGAGCCGGTGAGCATAGTGTCAGATCAATTGCTGACATCTCACCAGTTTTGGCGTTTAATCGTGTTTTCTCATCGGTATTTTAAAGAAGCATGTTTGACTCATCAAAAAAACTTTAGCTGAGTCTCCCAGGTGCGTCTCTATGCTCACAGCCCGGCAATTAACTGTGAGCGTTAAAATCACCTAGCATCAGAAATGGTTGTGGAAGTTGCTAGGTTAAACGTGCCAGATCTTCGATACTCCAATCGAAGTCCGGCAGATAGATTGTGCATACTGTGAGTTCGATCGATCCGTATATTCTAACAGCTATAGCTTGTAGGGGGTGTCAAGGCGAAGGGTTTGGTAAGATAGGCCCTGCCTTATTAATATTGCGACACCTCCCCTTGCTCAAACATCTGGCAAAACATCTCGCCGGCGGATGGTATAACCCTTCAGGGTATATGTCTCCGCCGGTCTAAGATGTGTTTCTTGTATACATACACACAAAGGTTTTTGATCTGGCAGAAGCATGTTTATCTCGCAGTAGCGATGTTTAATACCATTGTAATTCCACTGTTATATATTTACCATTTCTATTGGCTAGGATGGGATGCCCCAGGAAGTTGTGGGATCGCTTCCTGGGTTTTCCCATCGGCCAGCCTCTTTTATCTCTTCTGATCGTCTCCTTGTCGGAGAAAGTGAGGGAATCTGAATCCGTCTCCGACGTCACCCTGTAGGAGACGACGATCCATTTTTCGGAGGCCTGGACGTCTCCGGCTTCGTTGATCGTCTTTTCACGATCCACCTCCATCCTTCTTTCTTCTGAGGCGGGCTTGTTGGTTGCCACCTCCGAAACTCTCACGTCAGTCTTTAGGGTCTCTCTCTTACGTCGAATTGTAGCTTTGGGAGGGGCCTGGCAATCGCTTCTTTTGTTTTTTAAAAACTCACTGATGAAAAACGGCAGGTTGAGTGCGAGGGCTGGAGCTCATCACCCTTCTGCGCGCTTCTGGATAAGTGAGCTTATCCAGAAGTCTCACTTTCTGGATAGCCACCTCTTCCTTGTGTTTTGGGCAGTTCCTCGACTTTGCCGAGTGACCACCCCCACAATTAACACATATAATTGGCTCATTGTACGGTCTTCCTTCGTGCAATGGCTCCTCGCAGACACAAATTTGATGCCTTTCACACCTACCTGCCGTGTGCCCGTATCTTTGACACCGATAGCATAGCATCGGTCCTGGAATGTACGGACGCACGATGATTTTCTTGTGAATGCCAGCATTCACTGTTGCTTGCAATTCAAATTTGTTGAAGGTTAGTTGGAGGAGAGGTGAGTCTTTCAACTCACCATCCTGCCTACACTTAATCCTTCGTGCCTCAATAACTCCCTGGTCGGACATATTTGAACTATATCTTCGATGGAGCAAATCATGAGGTCTCTGCAAAAGATCACCCCTTGGGAACTATTTAATGTTCCATGGGGCGATACTTCCACCTCATGATCCCCTAACATCTTTAGATTAGTTTGTTTTTCGTTCGTTGCGTTGTCGCCGAATGTCTCGACCAACAACCCGTTATTAACTTTCTTAACGTCCTTAAGATGTCCTACAGCCACATATAAACATTTAGCAATTAAGAAGGGGCTCACTGACTTGAAGTCGCTAGAGTCACCTTTCTTTTTAATTAAAAACTACCTCACAACTCTCTGTTTTTGGGCACCTAGAATCATTGCCGGGTTGCCATGGAATTTCCTCTTATCTTTACGGGGGCTTGGTTCCCCTTGACGTTTCGGTGATAACCGGGACGCCTCCCGGGCCTCCTTTTACGGAAGGTGGTATTTCCGTTTGTTTGTGGGTTTTTCTAATATCCATAAACTAATTTTAAACCAACCATCGTGTGCAAAGGGGTGGGCTGGAATTGCTAGCTGTCTGCATCCATTGCACACTATCCTACCAAGGAGCGACGTGGTTGGTGTCTAAGTCCCGCACACCTTGCCTCGGCAGAGCAAGCTCACATCACATCTCGGCGAAACTGAGGCCGCAACCTCAGCTGCCCTCAACCACTCTCAGTAGGGTTGCATGGGACCGCCAGTTCACTATCTTCAACGAAGACAATGTCGGCCAGATGACGTGGCCGACAAGTAATGTTGAGACAGTACACGAACTCCGCACATCGAAACCAACAATGACGATAATGACAGCGCGCGACATCCGCACACTCATCCCAACGTTGAGAAGTTTGAGTCCGTTAGCTTCCCCTCCTGCTGGCTTGCAGGCTAGGTACTAGGCCCTCCCACCACGACAAGGTGGACCCACGGAGCCGAAGGGTTATTATTATTATTATTATTATTATAATTATTATTTTTATTGAATCTGGGTGGCAGGTTAAAGGAGGACACTCATCTGGCAGTAACGAGTTCAAATACAAAAAAAGATAATAATAATAGTAATAATAATTTAATTTACGGGAAAAATAATAATTTAACTGCTACACAACTTTAATCGAATTAATGAACAACAACAAACAAAAAAATAAAATAAAATAAAAAATAATAATAATAATAATAATATTATTCGTAACGTTATATTATCGAATGATAATTAGTGAGAACTCTAGGTTTTTGAAATAAAATTTCAAATTCGTCCCCTTTACCTAGATCAGTTTTTTGTATTATAAATACGTATTTCGACTACAATGTAGTCATCATCAGTATAAATTAGCTAGTCGTACTTTACTCTTTGACAATTAGAGATAGTTATAAAGTCGAGATCAACAGACAAAAAATAAATAGAAAATTAACTATATTAAAATATATACTAGATTTAAAATATAATAAATTTTAAATAATATTGAAATTGCTCTTGTTAAAATTTCTTCATTCACATTTGTTCCTGTTAATTTTACTCTTATTAAAATTACTATTATATTGTCCCAGGATATGTTACTTGTTACTAATTTGGTGACGGTATCACAAACTATTTTGGTTTTACGCTACTTATATATGTTCGGCCGACTTTAGACGCTATTCTAAGACCGCACCTGATTGGTGCTGAGTTATGCCTTGCGCAGTGAACACGTTCTTTGTATTTCGACATCTTTAGAGAGAGATGGATGTATTGGCACTTGATTTTACCATAGGATTTTGATTAAATCTGAATTTGGTACCGGTCCATTGTCTAGATTCATAATATTTCTTTTGAATTTCTGAATGTATATGCTTTCGTATGCATCCAGCTCTGAGGGATTTTGAACAGCCTTAACAAGTTTTAAATTAGATTTGTCGATTTTATGGTCATTCTCTATAATGTGTGCAGCTACACAGGATTTTTCTAATCTGCCGTATTTCGTATGAGCCATATGTTCTTTGAATCGGGTTCCTATTTGTCTACGGCTTTGGCCAATGTATATTTGTGAACACGAAGGACACTCTATGCTATAGATTCCCGATTTTTGTTCGTCTATTATTTTTTCTTTTGGGTTTCCGAGGATCTGTTTAAGTTTACAGTTGCTCACGAGAGCTATTTTTATATTATGATCTTCCATTTCTTTTTTAATTTTGTTCGTACACGGAGGGAAGTACGTTAGCTTGCACCATTTATTTTGTTCGTTGTCGGCCCGTTCTGGTGTTAGTGTCGTAGTGTTTCTTTTAAGAATTTTAAATTTAATTTTACGTATCATGAAATTTATTAATTGTGGAGTGTAGCCGTTAAATATTGCGATTTGTTTAATATGTTTGGCTTCTTTAAAATAATTTTTTCTCGACATTGGCACTTTTAGTAGTCTATTTATTAGAAAGTTGAATATGGCTAGTTTATGTTGAGGTGGACTGTTCGAGTCAGAAGTGATGTACCTTTCTGTGTGGGTCGGTTTCCTGTATATGTCAAAATCTAATTTATCTGTGCCCTTGTTTCTGCTGATTTTTAAATCTAAGAAGGGGATCGAGCCTTCCTTTTCGACTTCTGTTGTGAACTCTCGACTTCTGTTGTGAACTCTATAGATGGGTACATTTTGTTGAGCTTTTCCAGAAAGGTTTTTGGGTTTTCTTTGGCCGTATCAAAAATCGTAAAAATGTCATCAACATACCGGTACCAGACCGTCGGAAAGTATTCGAAGCTGTTCTTGGCTTTTTCTTCTAAGTCGTTCATAAAGAGATTGCTTAGAAAAGGTGATAGTGGATTACCCATGCTCGTCCCGAATGTTTGCCTGTAGAATTTTTCTTCAAATGTAAAGACATTTTGTTTCATGCAAAGGCGTGTTAGTTTTAGTAATTCTGATATTTCTTCTTTGGGTATATCTTGAGTATTTAGCCATTTTTCCAATATCTTTATGGTTTCTGGGATTGGTACACTGGGGTATAAAGCTTTGACGTCGAATGACATTAGTAGTGCTTTTGGATGTACCGGTTGGTCTTTGATTTTATCGATTAGTTCGATGCTGTTTTTAATTGCGAGTGAATTTGTTTGGTTAAAGGCCTGGAATTTTGCAACTAACCATTTTGCTATTTTATATGTCGGAGAGTTGATTCCTGAGACTATCGGTCTCATTGATCCGTCGTTTTTATGGATTTTTGGAAGGCAATATAATCTGGGTGTTACCGGATTTGAACATTGGAGTTGGTACTTTGTTTGTTTGTTTATGGTTTTTGGACATTCGTCTAAGGTGTCTTTAACTTCTTTTATGAATGCCGATAAGGGGTTGGTCCTTTGAGTTCGGTAAGGGCCTTCGTCTAGCATTTTATGAACCTTTTGTGAGTAATCGGTTTTGCCCATTATTACTATAGAATTGCCTTTGTCTGCTTTTAAATAATGAACCTCTTTTTGTTTTAATGACTTAACAGTTTCTACATCTGTGTTAGGCTTCGATGTTAACGTTTTCTTAATTATTTTGGCACAATTTTTTCGAATTTGATTTCTAGTGGGTTCATCTATAGTTTTTATGCCAGTTTCGATATCTACAGTTAGATTTACGGACGGACAACTGTTTTGTTTGATTGCAAAATTTAAGCCTTTGTTCAACAAATTCATTTCAGCTTCTGTAAATGATTTTGATGTGAGATTGTGAACTAGTGTTCGTTCATCAAATTTCGATGTTGTTGGCGTTTGTTTGTTGGAACCGCGTTTAAGAGCGCCAAGTTTTTTGTGCAGTTTTGTGGTTTTGGCTTTGAGTTTGTGCTTTATTACGACGTGCACTTGCCTGTACCACGTTGACCAATTTTGATATTCAATATTGCTTAAGTTTTTCGTTATTGATAGGTGTAGCCTATACGCTTCGAGTTCCATTTGGCTACGTTTTGCGTGTAACGATTTTATTTCCAGATTTAGCCATTTACGTTTTGCAGCGAGTATCGATGTTGTTGCTGCTTTGCTTGTATTTTTCGTGTTGATGTTGATAAAATTGGGAAACAACCCGTTTTTTCGGCATGTGGTTAAAAAGTTGATATCTGCTGCCAACAGATATACTTTTTCCGCTAATTTGCGGAATTTATTGTTCTCGAATGACCGGGAAGCCATCTTTAAACGTTATATTATCGAATGATAATTAGTGAGAACTCTAGGTTTTTGAAATAAAATTTCAAATTCGTCCCCTTCACCTAGATCAGTTTTTTGTATTATAAATACGTATTTCGACTACAATGTAGTCATCATCAGTATAAATTAGCTAGTCGTACTTTACTCTTTGACAATTAGAGATAGTTATAAAGTCGAGATCAACAGACAAAAAATAAATAGAAAATTAACTATATTAAAATATATACTAGATTTAAAATATAATAAATTTTAAATAATATTGAAATTGCTCTTGTTAAAATTTCTTCATTCACATTTGTTCCTGTTAATTTTACTCTTATTAAAATTACTATTATATTGTCCCAGGATATGTTACTTGTTACTAATTTGGTGACGGTATCACGGTCACGGTGATAAGTAGCGTAAAACCAAAATAGTTTGTGATACCGTCACCAAATTAGTAACAAATTAGCGGAAAAAGTATATCTGTTGGCAGCAGATATCAACTTTTTAACCACATGCCGAAAAAACGGGTTGTTTCCCAATTTTATCAACATCAACACGAAAAATACAAGCAAAGCAGCAACAACATCGATACTCGCTGCAAAACGTAAATGGCTAAATCTGGAAATAAAATCGTTACACGCAAAACGTAGCCAAATGGAACTCGAAGCGTATAGGCTACACCTATCAATAACGAAAAACTTAAGCAATATTGAATATCAAAATTGGTCAACGTGGTACAGGCAAGTGCACGTCGTAATAAAGCACAAACTCAAAGCCAAAACCACAAAACTGCACAAAAAACTTGGCGCTCTTAAACGCGGTTCCAACAAACAAACGCCAACAACATCGAAATTTGATGAACGAACACTAGTTCACAATCTCACATCAAAATCATTTACAGAAGCTGAAATGAATTTGTTGAACAAAGGCTTAAATTTTGCAATCAAACAAAACAGTTGTCCGTCCGTAAATCTAACTGTAGATATCGAAACTGGCATAAAAACTATAGATGAACCCACTAGAAATCAAATTCGAAAAAATTGTGCCAAAATAATTAAGAAAACGTTAACATCGAAGCCTAACACAGATGTAGAAACTGTTAAGTCATTAAAACAAAAAGAGGTTCATTATTTAAAAGCAGACAAAGGCAATTCTATAGTAATAATGGGCAAAACCGATTACTCACAAAAGGTTCATAAAATGCTAGACGAAGGCCCTTACCGAACTCAAAGGACCAACCCCTTATCGGCATTCATAAAAGAAGTTAAAGACACCTTAGACGAATGTCCAAAAACCATAAACAAACAAACAAAGTACCAACTCCAATGTTCAAATCCGGTAACACCCAGATTATATTGCCTTCCAAAAATCCATAAAAACGACGGATCAATGAGACCGATAGTCTCAGGAATCAACTCTCCGACATATAAAATAGCAAAATGGTTAGTTGCAAAATTCCAGGCCTTTAACCAAACAAATTCACTCGCAATTAAAAACAGCATCGAACTAATCGATAAAATCAAAGACCAACCGGTACATCCAAAAGCACTACTAATGTCATTCGACGTCAAAGCTTTATACCCCAGTGTACCAATCCCAGAAACCATAAAGATATTGGAAAAATGGCTAAATACTCAAGATATACCCAAAGAAGAAATATCAGAATTACTAAAACTAACACGCCTTTGCATGAAACAAAATGTCTTTACATTTGAAGAAAAATTCTACAGGCAAACATTCGGGACGAGCATGGGTAATCCACTATCACCTTTTCTAAGCAATCTCTTTATGAACGACTTAGAAGAAAAAGCCAAGAACAGCTTCGAATACTTTCCGACGGTCTGGTACCGGTATGTTGATGACATTTTTACGATTTTTGATACGGCCAAAGAAAACCCAAAAACCTTTCTGGAAAAGCTCAACAAAATGTACCCATCTATAGAGTTCACAACAGAAGTCGAGAGTTCACAACAGAAGTCGAAAAGGAAGGCTCGATCCCCTTCTTAGATTTAAAAATCAGCAGAAACAAGGGCACAGATAAATTAGATTTTGACATATACAGGAAACCGACCCACACAGAAAGGTACATCACTTCTGACTCGAACAGTCCACCTCAACATAAACTAGCCATATTCAACTTTCTAATAAATAGACTACTAAAAGTGCCAATGTCGAGAAAAAATTATTTTAAAGAAGCCAAACATATTAAACAAATCGCAATATTTAACGGCTACACTCCACAATTAATAAATTTCATGATACGTAAAATTAAATTTAAAATTCTTAAAAGAAACACTACGACACTAACACCAGAACGGGCCGACAACGAACAAAATAAATGGTGCAAGCTAACGTACTTCCCTCCGTGTACGAACAAAATTAAAAAAGAAATGGAAGATCATAATATAAAAATAGCTCTCGTGAGCAACTGTAAACTTAAACAGATCCTCGGAAACCCAAAAGAAAAAATAATAGACGAACAAAAATCGGGAATCTATAGCATAGAGTGTCCTTCGTGTTCACAAATATACATTGGCCAAAGCCGTAGACAAATAGGAACCCGATTCAAAGAACATATGGCTCATACGAAATACGGCAGATTAGAAAAATCCTGTGTAGCTGCACACATTATAGAGAATGACCATAAAATCGACAAATCTAATTTAAAACTTGTTAAGGCTGTTCAAAATCCCTCAGAGCTGGATGCATACGAAAGCATATACATTCAGAAATTCAAAAGAAATATTATGAATCTAGACAATGGACCGGTACCAAATTCAGATTTAATCAAAATCCTATGGTAAAATCAAGTGCCAATACATCCATCTCTCTCTAAAGATGTCGAAATACAAAGAACGTGTTCACTGCGCAAGGCATAACTCAGCACCAATCAGGTGCGGTCTTAGAATAGCGTCTAAAGTCGGCCGAACATATATAAGTAGCGTAAAACCAAAATAGTTTGTGATACCGTCACCAAATTAGTAACAAGTAACATATCCTGGGACAATATAAGAGTAATTTTAATAAGAGTAAAATTAACAGGAACAAATGTGAATGAAGAAATTTTAACAAGAGCAATTTCAATATTATTTAAAATTTATTATATTTTAAATCTAGTATATATTTTAATATAGTTAATTTTCTATTTATTTTTTGTCTGTTGATCTCGACTTTATAACTATCTCTAATTGTCAAAGAGTAAAGTACGACTAGCTAATTTATACTGATGATGACTACATTGTAGTCGAAATACGTATTTATAATACAAAAAACTGATCTAGGTAAAGGGGACGAATTTGAAATTTTAATATTATTCGTGTTTTAACAATGGCGACGAAACATCAGCTCAAGAGACGAAAAAAAAAACATTATAATTGTCTTGTCTTGTTTCTTATAAAACAGTCCGTCCACCAAAACACCATTTGTTTACACATTCTTTCAAAATTATTTCGTCACTAAAAGTTAAACTGTGAACACCAGGGTTGGATTTTTAATTTATTAACATTTCAAATATTTATTTGATTTACCAATATAAAATATGCTTTTTCAAGCTTGAATCTTAAGTCTTATTCACATACACTTCCAAAATTTTTATCCAATATTTCAACTCAACGATCACACAACAAAAATATAAACTTGAATATCGTTTATTAAATATTTTTAATTCTTCCCATTCGACACAACCAGACATTTCTGGCTTTCCACCCAACATTATTATTATCAATTCTAAACAAATATCGCCACACATTAGCGATCGTGGTAGGTTCGGGATGAAATGTCGATACCACGACGCCATTCCCAGAAATCAACAGAGCTTATTAATATTTCCTGGCCTCGCAAATTCAACCATAGACTGTATGCGCCCCTGATCGACTAGCATCACCTTTTGGTTTACCCGATAACCTAAATATCGAACCTCATCCGTTCATAACTCATTTTCCGACGTTCACCTTCCAGTACGCGGCCTTCAAGGCGTCAAAAACTTCATCCAATACCGACAAATGTTCGTCAAACATCTCGGTGACAGTTATCAAATCGTCCAAATAGCCAAAAACTGTTTGCCCACGTCGTTGCCCAAGCATTGTATCGATCAACTGCCGAAAATGAGTTGGCGCGCCGGCTAAGCCGAATGGCATACTCAGGTACTGAAACATGCCGCGACCAGGTACACAAAACGTAGTCTATTCTCGACTGGCCAGGTCTTCTTTGACCTGATGATAAGCATGCTTCAAATTAATTTTTGATATAAATTGTGTACCACTCAACTGTCTTAAATCCACGTCATAAACGGCAATGGATACACGCATGGCTTCGAGATCACGATCAAACGTCTAAAATCGAGACACATTCTATACTCGCCCGTACTCTTGCGTACCAAAATGATCGGATTTGACCAGGCGCTAGTCGACAGTTTGATAATCACGGCTGCAAGTAATTCATCTACTTGCCGGCACGTCTCTTCAATAATTTGAGATCTAGGATAGTTACGTTGACGGATTGGTTCGCTACCTTGTACGTAGATTATGTGCGTCATCAAGCGTAAAATTTGTCTTGCCCGTACACTCAACTTTAGGTAGTCGTCGATCTAATAACTGATCCAAAGTAATTGATCCGGAGTAACTTCCACGATGTCGGCTACTTCTTCTTCGGATAGCCACTCCTTGGATTTCCAGTCGTAAATGTTGGATTCAATCTCCGACCACCATTATCCAGTCCTACCGTCGTAACAAACTCCAAACGCCTTCATCGCAATGATGCTTAAAGTCATCTCGTACCGCAGCGCTGGAATGACTCGCACTTCCATCGGCATCATGTCACCACCAACACACATTGGCAGCATAATCGTAGCTGTAACTTCCATGACCGATCCATCAGAAATGGTAGCAGTACGTGGAGGCACCGAGAATCAATTGGGGAAGCAAAATATACTGGTCATCCAATAACAAGCCATTCAAATGATAATAACGAAGCAGTGCGTGAGAGTGTCGTGGCAAGAATTTCAAAATTCAAGAAAGTCTCTACAGCGTATACTCACTGAAGATCTGCGTGTCCATTCTTACAGAGGTGAATTATTACAAGAACATATATTTAGTTTCAATATAAAAAAATAAAATAAAATTGCAAAAATGTGTTTTCTATTTAATATTTATATATATATATATATATATATATATATATATATATATATATATATATATATATATATATATATATATATATATATTGCAATTTTATTTTATTTTTTTATATTGAAACTAAAGAGTGCGATTTTGGAACGAAAATTCCTGAGACATTTTTTTATTAGAAGCACCGTTAATTATTTATTTATTTATTAAGGAAACTAGGTTGAAACCACAGTTGCAAGAAGAGCATTTCTTTTATAATTCATTTTTTATTTAATTATCAACTTTTGGAAAAATGTATTGCTCAAATTTTTCATATTATTAATTCCTTGAAAAGTCATTAATTAAATTTTTTTATTTTTCGAAAAATGTAATAAATAAATTTTTTTAATTATAAATTTATTTTAAAATGCGCAAATTAAATTCGTTAAATTGTAAAGTTTTCTCAAAATTGCATTAATAAAATTGTTTTATTGAAAAATTTTATCATTGCATTATTAAAAAAATTAATCAATAAAATAATTTAATTAATGCACTTTTGAGAAAACTTTATAATTTAACGAATTTAATTTGCGCATTTAAAAAAAAAAATTAAAACAATTTATTTATTACATTTTTCAAAAAATAGAAAAAATTTAATTAATGCACTTTTCAAGGAATAAATAATTTGAAAAATTTAAGCAATACATTTTTCCAAAAATTGATAATTAAACTAAAAATGAATTATCAAAAAAATTCACTTTTTGCAACTTTGGTTTCAACCTAGTTTCCTGAATTAATTAATAATTAATTAGCTAATAAAAAAAATTTCTCTGGAGTTTTCGTTCCAAAATCGTACCCTCAACTTACCCTCTTATGGAACTCGACTACTTCTGGGACACCCTGTACATATACATATATATATTTATATATATATATATATATATATATATATATTGTCGCGGTATCTTGGCGCTCTTTATACCTCAATGGAGCGCTGCCCGAACCTGCAAATGTGTCCGATACTCGACAGAAACAAAAAAAAAATATATTTGTAAAAGGTTTTACTAAATATTTGATAATTGAAATGACACGCACGTTTTTTGTTTAAAGAAAAGAAGAAAAAAATTTAATTAAACACAAGTTTTTACGAAACAAAAGAAAACGTGATTTTATTGCTTTAAAAAAAATGATTATCCAATTTCTTTTTCAACAATTATTTTAATTTTTCAAACACAATGTCAAACTTGGAATTACTTGTACAAATGCCAACTTTAACTTAATCTTTAACTTGATCTGAATTGAACTGATTAAACAACAGTCAAATATATACTTTGAAACTAATCAGACAATAGTCGATTTTAAACTTTGAAACTAATCAGACGATAGTCGAATTAAAACTTTGAAACTAATCAGACAATAGTCGATTTAAAACTGATTTGATAAGTGCTGATCGTGGCTCTTTTATACCCGCCATGGATCGTTCTAGAATATGATTGTTTTTTTAACAAATATTTTTTTTTACAATATATTTTCCCATGGAGACTTCTAGAATATTTAATTTATCAACAACCATGGACGCATTTGGATGTTTCGATTATTTATAAAATTAATTAAAAATAATAATACTTCATCGAGGCTTGAACCCGAATGATACCCCTCTTGCTTGACATTTAAGTGTCCACTTAACACACACGGCCACCGCCAAGTCAAATTTTTACACAAATTTTATGATACATAAGATTACTGAAAGCTAGCTTACTTCTGTTTACTCATCTTGTTTTTTCAAAATTATTTATTTGTGTATCTATTTATGTTATTTATCAAAAACATTCAATTTGTATGACTTTTGATTTTTTTAAATTAAATTATATCTGATAATTTTTTTTTTTTTTTTTAAAGAAAAACTTTAAATAAAAAGCAGTTTTTATTTACTTTTCAATTTTCGACTTATAAAAAAAACTTAGTTTAAAAAAAAAAATAAGTCGATCTATATTATTTTGTTTTTGTACTTAGAAAAAAAAAACTCCTTCTTGATCCAAGGAGAAAAATATTGTTTTGTTAAATATTTTTCGTAATATTTTACTTAATATTTTTCTATTTCAAATTAAAATGTATGTTGGATCCAGAAAAATTATTCTCAATAATTTTCATTACAACAATATATATATATATATATTAGACCACGAGCCACCAATATGAACCCCCACCCCCCATGAGAATTTATGACTTATTCTTTTTTTTGTTGGTATTACGTACCAGATTAAGAGTTCAGTTGTTTGCCCTTTTTAAATTATAGCATATTCCGGAAAATAAAGAAAAACTGAAAAATAAAGAAAATATAAAGAAATCAAGAAAAAACTGTAATTCGCAAGTGGCAAACACCTAAAACCTTAAAGTACATGTCAATACTAACCAAAAAATGTATGTGTCGAAAATTCCCACGGGGGGAGTGGGTACACACCAGCCTCCTCATTAGCTACATGTGCGTTATTCCATACGTACCATTGGTAGTTGACACGTTTTATGTGGTTTTCTAATGACGTTTTGCATGGGGGAAGTAGACTTAAATTCACACCTTGATTGTTGGGTAGAGAAAATGTAGTTGTGGGAGAATACTTTTGTGAAAACAAATCAAACCGTAGTTTGTTTATATTTGTGTACTCCTTATTACTGTACACGCAACAGACGAATTCCTCCAGGCCGGTCAGTAACGTGTCTGTAATTGTCGGTGATGCTCTTAATGATGTAACATAGGTAAAAACTTTGAAGACTTTCCCAATTTAGATTTCACAGACAACTTTCCATGACGAACAAAGGAACTGATGGTGTCACATCCGGACAGGGCATGCGCATTCAACATAGCGTGGCTCAATTCTACACCTAAATTAGGAGAAATGGCGGTGACATTTATGGCCCTTCGTTTGTTACCAGTTCCTGTATCAAAGAATACTATGTTTTCAATGTTGCTGGCATATCTTATTAACAACATGATTACATCTATGTTCGGGGATCTAATGGGTGAATTGAATCTCTGATGGGTGAATTGTCTTGACAATATTTTGAAGCATGGAAGCAGCGTAATATTATTTTAGTATCTGCTTCCTCTTGTGAAGAGCATAGGTCTTCTTGCGTTGTATGTTTCATAGTTAATCCGTCTTCGCTAGTAAAGCAAGTGCACTTCTTTCTATGAAACAAGTAAAGTTTCCTCCCATGTAAGTAGTGGGCATATTTATGCTGAGCCCATTCATTATGTACCAGGTTAATCAGTTGTTCTTTATTTTTGCCATTAGCAAGGAATTTTTTCCAATCCCGTGAAATCTTGGTTTTGGCCCTCTTATTAAAAACGTATCTCCACAACTATGTCGCGGTATTTTGGCTCTCTTTATTCCTCAAAAGAGCGCTGCCCGAATCTGCAACAGATTCCGATACTCGACGATAACAAAAAACTATATATTAGTAAAAGGTTTTACTCATTGGAATGACACGCACGTTTTGTTTTAAAGAAAATTAAATTAAACAAAAATTTTTACGAATACAAAAACCTGGTTTTATTTGCTCTTTAAAAGAATTTAAAAACAGCAAACAACAGTCAATTTTAAACTGATTTTGATCAGCACTGGTCACGCCTTTTTATACCTGCCATGAGTCGTTCTAGAACATGGTGGTTGTTTTGACGAAATATTTTTTTAAAATATATTTTTGCATGGAGGTTTCTCGAATAATTTAGTTTATCGACAACCATGGGCGCAGTCGGAATGTTCAGATTATTTATAAAGTTAATTAAAAATTATAACGCTTCTCCAAGGTTTGAACCATAATCACACCCCACTTGGTTCATATTTAACAATCCACTTCATGCACACGACCAGCGCGAATTCAAAATTTATACACAATTTTACAATACATAAGCTAGCATATTCTGTTTACTTATTCATGCTTGTTTATACAAAAATTATTAATTTGTGTATGTATTTATGTTGTTCAAAACATTCAACTTCGACTTTTTGATTCTTAAAAAAAAAGAAAAACTTTAAATCAAAAGCAGCTATTAATTTCTTTTCAATTTTCGACTTTAAAAAAAACATTGTTTAAAGGAAAAAATAAATCGATCTAAATGGTTTTCTTTCTGCACTTCAAAAAAAAAAAACCCTTTTTCTATTTCTCTTAAATATTTTTCTATTTGATAATTAAAATATGTGCTGGATCCAGAAAAATTATTCTCAATAATTTTCAATTGAACAAAATCTCCCCCTCTAGACTCCAACACATATTTTCTAATTTTCTATTATCTATATTTTTGGTCGACCAATTTCAGACTTAAGGACGTTCCCAAGAAAATCAGTTTTCTTCAGATTGTTCTGTAATTTTGAATATATGTAGTTAAAAGTATCTTCCACACGTTTAATATTTTTTTAATGGTCCTAACGGTTCTGTATTTGTAAATATTGAGAGTTAAAATTTGTATGTTTATCATATAAAGCATACCCCGATTGATGTTGTCACACACGTTATATTAAATATCAATAGTAATTTTCTTTAGATTCTTTTAAAAAACAAAGAATAAGTAATTGAAGATATAACAAATATATTTCTACAAAAATAACATAAGCAAGCGGTATGAGTTATCTTATATATATTGTTTAAATGTTCAAATTTAAAAAAAATTCCATTTTGTAAACTACAATAGATCAAACAGTGTTATATTTCGCCGCTGCTTGCATACGTAGAAATTCAAAAATATGTTCATTGCGTTGTTTCTCCGATCCGGCAACAGGTCATTCTAACTTAATCTCTAATCTCTAAGATAATTTTTATACTGCTGACATGCTGTAAAATTTTTGAAGGTTATTTTTTTATATTGGATAGTGCAAATAAAATAATAATGAGATCCCGTTTGAAGATTGGTAGATTCGTAAAAAAACAGTGATAAAATAGTTAAAGCTCTTGCGCGTATGTCTGATTCAAAAAAAATTGAAACTACACTCAATGAAACAAATTCTGAAATTCCCGATGAAAACTGTATAGTTACATTGAGGGAATTAGCAAAGATCCTCAAATGTACCAGCTGCAAAAGTCTTTTAGACATGGAAAAAATAAAAGATTTTAAGAGAGAAGGACTTCATATTTACTTCAAAATAATATGTGAAACTTGTACTAAATATAATTAACTTAACACTGGGCTGGTTAGAAATAAAGTTTCTAATTTCAACTCAACCGTAGTTCTAGATAAGTTTGTAATATTGTACTTAAAATTCTCGTGTCACAATTTTAGTTGCCATACTCCTCCGAAACGGCTTGATCTACGTTTATAATACATTTTAAATTATATTACAAATTATACTTGAAAATTGATAATTATCTATTATTTATAACGTTAACTTAATGCTTATTAGTATTAATCAATAAAACAGAATATTTGATTTATTATAAAAACTTATTTTTTATTTAGAAAAATCTACAGCTAACCTATCGGGGAAACGACGCACTGAACGTATTTTTGAATTTCTGCGCTTGCAATTAGCCGCATAATAAAACACTGTACTTCAATATATATGTGTACTATATTTCATTTGATCTATTGTAATTTACATAATGGAATTTATTTTAAGTTGAATACGACTGCTCTTTGGGAACGTCCTTAAGAACCACTATTTGAATTGTACTAGTGTACGTGCACATTAGTTCTTCGCTCTTCATCAACGGCGCCTAGTATTAACTGCAAGCCGCCTGGGCCGCAAGTTGTACCCTGGCTCTATTGCTCTGGCCTCTGGCTCGTCCAAACTTGCTACATCCCGTCATCTTCCATCGCCTCCATGCCTTTGACCCCCCAATCGATCCGGAAGTAGTTGGTCGAACACCTCGTTCCCTACACTCAATCTTCTCTTAAAATTTCAAATTCGTCCCCTTTACCTAGATCAGTTTTTTGTATTATAGTTTTTCGTATTTCGACTACAATGTAGTCATCATCAGTATAAATTAGCTAGTCGTACTTTACTCTTTGACAATTAGAGATAGTTATAAAGTCGAGGTCAACAGGCAAAAAAATAAATAGAAAATTAACTAGATTAAAATATATACTAGACTGTATATATATATTTATATTATATATATTTATACATATTTATATATATTTATAGTATATATATTTATACTGATGATGACTACATTGTAGTCGAAATACGTATTTATAATACAAAAAACTGATCTAGGTAAAGGGGACGAATTTGAAATTTTATTTCAAAAACCTAGAGTTCTCACTAATTATCATTCGATAATATAACGTTCAATCTTCTCTGATTCCCATTGGCGGTGGTTCTTGCACTGGCCGGCATCAAGAGACCTCCATGTATCTTCGTGGGAGGCACTGTATCCAAAACATATATTCCAGCTAGTAAACTTCTCATCACTCTGTAAGGCGCTTTCCTTTTTGGTGCCAATCCACTATGGACACCCTCCAACTTACTGCTGAGCACTTGGTTGCGCATCCAGACGGACTCTCCTGGTTGATAAACGAGTCCCTTCTCCACTTGGTCATTTTCTTCGGCATGGGCCAACATTGTTTGCCGAACTCTTTCATCATTTTCTTGACGTACTTTGCCTCGCTCATTAATTCAATCTTGAATATCTTGAGGCTCTTCAGCTGTTTGTATTTGCCAATCCCCATGCTTCTTCATTTCTGCCCCCCAGTAACAATTGAGCAGGCGAAAACAAGTTGTTTAATTTGCTCTATTTCGTATTGCGAATAATGACTTGCTTAGTTGCTGGTCCCAGTTTTTGTAAGCTTGATCCAGTAAATGCAGAGGCAAAAACTTTTTCAACTCTTGGTTCTGTCTTTCCGTCGGGTTGGCTCGTGGATGGTATATTGGAGTCGTCATTATTTCTGTGTTACAATCTCTATTCACTGCTTTCCATTCTTTCGATCTGAACTGGGGACCATTATCACTCAGTACTACTCTCAGATAACCATATCGACTGAATACTTCGTCTTTTAGTACTTGTGCTAACTTCGAGGTCGACATGTCCCCCAATGGAAATGCTTCGATCCATCTAGTGAAAACATGTCTATATTGGTCGTTGTCTTCGAGTCCTTGGTACAGGGTGATTGCTTATAGCTTCGTTCTTCTCTTCCTCTCTGTCAATGCCTTCTTCGCTGAATATGTGTCCCAGGTATTTGACTTTGATGCTGCCAATAACACATTTGCTTGGTTTAAAAGTTAGTCCATGTTGTTCTAGTCTTTCAAGTACAAGATCCAGGTGGTGTAAATGTTCTTTGACTGATCGACTGTAGATTAGTATGCCATCCAGGTAAACTTGGCAGACATCTTCGATGAATCCAGATAGTACTTCGTTCATTAAACTCTGGAACGTAGCTAGAGCATTCTTCAGTCCAAACGGCATGACGCGAAATTGATAGAGACTTCTTAGGGTGGTAAATGCTGTGTACTCTTTCGATTGTGGTTCCATCTCAATTTGCCAATAACCAGTCTGAAGATCGAATGTAGAAAATATTTTGGCTCCATTGACTTTTCTCAACATCTCTTGCAGGTCTGGAATTGGAAACGCATTGCTCTTTCTAATGTCGTTCAACTTTCTATAGTCGAAGCACAATTGAAAAGTTCCATCCTTCTTCTTCGGTAATACGACGGGTGCGGCCCAAGGCGATGTGGATGGTTCTATAATGCCATCGCCTACCATTTCAATCATCTCTTCCAATACCCGTTGTTTTTCATTGTTGTACGGGTATGGTCGTAATTTAATGGGGGAATTCTTCGTAATCTCAATTTTATGTGTAATCGTTTTCGTCGTTCCAACTTTGCCGAAAACGCTGGGATGTCGCCGAATGACATCTTTTAACTGCTCTTGGTTCTCAAGGAGTTCTATTTGCAACTCGCCCAGTGCATCGTTAATTGCTGCCATTTCTCTATGGGCTCCATCAGGTTTTCTCCATGCAATGCGGACTCTCTTATCACACCCCAAGTAAATCATACCACTCCGGTAATCGATGCTCACACCATTTTTCGTTAAAAATTAATGACCAAGTATCAAATGGTTCTGTATGCCAGGTACAACCATTACTTCAACATTGAACTTCATTCTAGATATCATCACATCGATGCACATTTTCCCAAGAATCTTGAAAGTGTTATTACTTATAGCTCCACTCCCTGTACTATCTCTGACTGGGTGCCATTTTCCAATACTTCTTGCCAATTCTTCACTTATGAAATTGTGTGATGCCTGACTATCAATCAATGCCAATATTGATCTTCCACGCACATCAACTTCAACAATTGGCCCATTCTGTTTTTGGTCTCCATTGTTGTTAAATGAACAGGTAATTGTTGGTGTTCACACCGATGTTGTGCGTTTTTGTGGAGGTTAATGTTTTCTCCAGAACCAATCTCCTCCTTCATTGATCCTGGTTCGTCGTCCAGTGTTCGAACCGCGGTGCGTAACTCGTCCACCGATCTTGGATTTGAAATGTTTACCAATGAACGTACGTTGTTGCGTAATAAATTCAATATTATGGGCACCACGTCATCAATATTCCTGTATCGGTGTGCACTCTTCTAAATAGCTGCACCTTCATGTTAACGAACGCTTCTATCTTCAATCCTGTGGGTTGGGAAACGATCATCAATTCCAGTTCGGCTTTTGCTTTTCTTACGACACTGTTGAAGAAGCTTTCCAACTGCCACTTCCATTCGTCGAAGGTGTAGGCCAACCCACGATTCATTGATGCCCAGTCTCTGGCTGGTCCCGTTAGTTTATTTGTGACCATCTCGATCCAACAATCTACTGGTAGGTGCGTTTGTCGTAGTAATGCCGTCCTCTGTTCAAAAAACTACTGAATCGTCAGCCGGTCTACCACTAAATTCCGGCATGATGGACAGAAGCGTCGTTGTGTCCAATGCAGCGGAGCGAATGACTCTATTCACCTCTTGAGGATGAATACGCATGTCTCGCAGTTGCAGTGTTTGACGCTGTCCGATCCGTGTAATGTCATCCACAACTTTATTGTATTGTTCGTCCATCGTCGTTTCCATCAAGCCGTGTTGTTAAGTGGCTCTCTATGCCTTCGATTTGTGTGCGGGTTACAGCTACATCGGCTTTAATGTTCGTGATGTCAGTTTTCACAACCTCCACGTCAGTGCTTATTTGGCTGATACGTCGCACGCACCCTTCTCTTAGGTTCTCCATTCGTTCCTACAAATCCTCTTTCAGCTTTTGTTGGACTTGTTGCATTATACTTAATGTCTGTTTGCCTACTCTCTCTTCAGATTCCAGATTCGATTTCCGATACTTTCTTCAAGTTGGTTGCTAATCCTCTCTTCGGACTCTTGAAGTCGATTTCCAAGTCGCTCATCCATCCGTTCTTCAGATCCTTGAAGTCGATTGCTCATCCTCTCTTCAAGTCTGTTGGCCGTCTTCTCCAATCGATCACCCATTTTTTCGTCCAGGTTCTTAAAGTTGGACATTAATATCGCAAACATCATTTCGATGGTTGCTGTAACAGGCTTCTCTGGGTCAGAATTCGTTGTGGGTGTTTGTTTCTTCTGTGCTTCTCATCCAGTCCTGTCACGGTCGCCACTTGACGCGGTATCTTGGCTCTCTTTATTCCTCAAAGGAGCGCTGCCCGAACCTGCAACAGATTCCGATACTCTACGAAAATAAAAGAAAATATATTAGTAAAAGGTTTTACTAAATATTTTCTAATTGACATGACACGCACGTTTTTTTTTTTTAAAAAGAAAATTAAATTAAACAAAAATTTTTACAAAAACAAAAACCTGGTTTTATTTGAAAAGAATTTAAATCTAATTTCTTTTTCAACAATTTTTTTAAATTTTTCAACACAATGTCAACTTTAAATTAATCGTACAAATGCCAACTTAATCTTTAACTTGATCTGAATCGAATAACAGTTAACAGTCAAATATATACTTTTAACCGAATCAAACAATAGTCGATTTTAAACTGATTTTGATCAACACTGGTCGCGCCTTTTTATACTTGCCATGGATCGTTCTAGAACATGGCAATGTTCTAGGTGGTTGTTTTGAAGAAATATTTATATATATATATATATTTTTGCATGAAGGTTTCTCGAATAATTTAGTTTATCAACAAACATGGGCGCAGTCGGAAGGATCTTCTCAAAGGTTTGAACCAAAATCACACCCACTTGGTTGATATTTAACCATCCACTTAATGCACACGACCAGCGCGAATTCAAAATTTATACACAATTTTACAATACATAAGCTAGCTTATTCTGTTTACTTAATCATGCTTGTTTACACAAAAATTATTTATGGGTGTATGTATTTATGTTATTCAAAACATTCAACTTCGACTTTTGATTTTTAATTAAATTATATCTGATAATAATTTTTTTCAATTTTTTTTTATTCTTAAAAAAAAAGAAAAACTTTAAATGAAAAGCAGTTATTACTTTCTTTTCAATTTTCGACTTAAAAAAAAACTTTGTTTAAAGACAAAAATAAATCGAACTAGATTGTTTTCTTTTTGCACTTTTTGCACTGGATCCAGAAAAATTATTCTCAATACAACAATACTTTTTTTCGTTGGAATTACCGACCAGATTAATAATCAAGATAAGATCAATTGTTTGCCCTTTTTAAATTACAGCATATTCCGGAAAATAAAGAAAAACTAAGAAAATGTGAAGAAATAAAGAAAAAACTGTAATTCGCAAGTGGCAAACACCTAAAACCTTATAGTACATGTCAATACAAACAAAAAACTGTATGTGTCGAAAATTCCAACGAGGGGAGGGGGTACACACCAGCCTCCGCTAAAAAAAAGAGACCTTTTTGGTATTATACCAGAGAGGCGACATAATATAACCATAACGTAGGGGTAGTAGTGGAATGATCGTTTTTCCAATATCTTTGACGGATATCAAGAAAGCCAGTCCTGAGAGGACAGCACTCCAGTACAGACCGTATCGTGCAGTTGCGTCACACACCAGCCTCCGCTAAAAAAAAGAGACCTTTTTGGTATTATACCAGAGAGGCGACATAATATAACCATAACGTAGGGGTAGTAGTGGAATGATCGTTTTTCCAATATCTTTGACGGATATCAAGAAAGCCAGTCCTGAGAGGACAGCACTCCAGTACAGACCGTATCGTGCAGTTGCGTATTAGTATCAACTGAACTCTGCTGAATGGTCACATGGAGAAAGCGTTTGGATTGTTGGTAGACCTTTTGGAATATATATATATATACATATATATGTATATATATATATATATATATATATATATATATATATATATATATATATTATTTCATAGTAATAAAATGAGTTGCAACATTATAAACATTATGAAATGTTTACGGAATTAAATATATTTGGTGAATATCAATTAATCATGTTTGATTGAAGTACCATGTTTGATTAACATATATACTGGTTCAAACGATCATACTCCCAATGTAACTCCGACATATATATATATATATATATATATATATATATATATATATATATGTATAATATATATATATAATATATATATATATATATATATATATATATATGTATATATAATATATATATATATATATATATATATATATATATATATATATATATATATATATATATATATATATATATATACATAATAAACAGATATACGTAATAAACAGAGTTGCAACATTATAAACACTATGAAATGTTTACGGAATTAAATATATTTGGTGAATATCAATTAATCAATGAAGTACCATGTTTGATTAACAAACATGGTTTGTGATCATGGCATTCCACCCATCCCTGTCGTTGGTGAGATGAAGAATGTCAATATTTGACATATTTAATTTTAAACTTTTAAGATAATTACGACGTTTTCTTCCTCTCGCCAAAGATCCAAAAATTTTTCCTGTAAGAATATCATATTCTAGACACTTTTTAGCGAATTTCCTGAAAGGAAATAGAGCTATTGGTCCCGTACCGAAGTCAAAATTTCGCAAAAATTTCTTCAAATGTCCATCGATCCTACCTAGTAGATGTCAAAAATCACCATCTGTAAAATTTATATATATATATATATATATCTATGGACATATATATATATATATATGTGTGTGTCTGTAATCACTCTAGCGGTCACAGTTTTCATTTTATCGGAATGAAATTTGGTATTTGAGGCGATTTTGGTATTCAAAAGGTCAAGTTCGTTAATGGGTAAAGTCGGACAAGGGGAAAGGGGGGCTTAGAGGGAGGGGGAAACACAAAATTTGACATATCTCCCTTAATATTCGAAAATTCGAAAAATTTATAAGAAGTAAAGTTGTAGGTACTAAGTTTAACTGCAATTTTGTTTCTTATCATTTTTTCTGTTACACTAATATATACAGAAATATTGACGGTTTAAGATTGAAATTTAAATTCCTTAATATCTCTGCACACATTAGAGTTTTAGCAAAAATGATAAGGTGATGAATTGTAGCAAATTTAATTTTCTACAACTTTATTTCTTACAAATTTTTCGATTGTTCTAATATTAAGAGAGATATTTTATATTTTGTTTTCTTCTTTCTTTATACCCCCCCCCCTCCCTTTCCCTCGACGTATGTCATCTATTAATAAAATTGGCCTTGCAAATACTAAAATCAAATACGAAATTTCATTTTGATCAGACTAAAATTGTAACCGCTAGAGAGTGATTTTTGTATTCTAAAGAAATTCGCTAAGTTGAAGCAGCTCCTGCGTAACGGATTTTTCAAATAATATGGCCCTAAAATTAAGCTGACGAAATCTTAAAGCCTCTATCAGTTCACGGCCTACTCCAGGTTTTTGTAGAACACGTTCGTTTGATATTCGTTGGGTCCATGATATCCGCTAAGAGCGACACAGGAACATTTCTGTTGCGGTTAGTAATTTTTCAGAAGCAGTTGACACCGTCCATTTTTCGCATGCATATAATAATGGTGAATATAATGATCATTTAAAACTTTGTTCACTCGCCAAAACAATTGTGGACTTTTACAAAATGTAACCGAATTAAAAATTCAGGTCGGTTCAATTTTATTTTACGGGAGTGTATATTAAAATGAAATATATATCGAGTTCCATAGTTTTTGCCACAATATCTATAATATTAATATACAGAACACCATTTTGTCCCCAGGTTCCCCAAAAACCTGCAAACCCGACCAACTGGGGGTATGCCCGATGAAATAACAGATTTTAGTACTCACTTGGAATAGTTACAGATCATAATACATAGCGAAAATTTATGTGTGAGAGTTGACGACGCGGAAAACGGATTTAAATTTAAATGTATATATTTAAAAAAAATATTTCTTGTAACATTGCACGGTTATAATTTTTTCAGGTTTTTTTATTCCGGTGTTATTTTTGTTCAGCGTATTTTTTTGGCGAGGTTATTTTGGCTGGGTGTTTTGTCCAAGGGCAACTAGTTGCGGCACCGATAAATTATTCTAGAAATATTTCAACAAATATATATAACTTGCCTATATATATATATATATATATATATATATATATATATATATATATATATATATATATATATATATAGCGGAGGCTGGTGTGTACCCCCTCCCCTCGTTGGAATTTTCGACACATACAGTTTTTTGTTTGTATTGACATGTACTATAAGGTTTTAGGTGTTTGCCACTTGCGAATTACAGTTTTTTCTTTATTCTTCACATTTTCTTTGTTTTTCTTTATTTTCCGGAATATGCTGTAATTTAAAAAGGGCAAACAATTGAATTATTAATCTGGTAGGTAATTCCAACGAAAAAAAGTATTGTTGTGTTGAGAATAATTTTTCTGGATCCAGTGCAAAAAGTGCAAAAAGAAAACAATCTAGTTCGATTTATTTTTGTCTTTAAACAAAGTTTTTTTTTAAGTCGAAAATTGAAAAGAAATTAATAACGGCTTTTCATTTAAAGTTTTTCTTTTTTTTTAAGAATAAAAAAAAATTGAAAAAAATTATTATCAGATATAATTTAATTAAAAATCAAAAGTCGAAGTTGAATGTTTTGAATAAGATAAATACATACACCCATAAATAATTTTTGTGTAAATAATTTAATTTTCTTTTCTTTAAAAAAAACGTGCGTGTCATTCCAATTAGAAAATATTTAGTAAAACCTTTTACTAAGATATTTTCTTTTATTTTCGTAGAGCATCGGAATCTGTTGCAGGTTCGGGCAGCGCTCCTTTGAGGAAAAAAGAGAGCCAAGATACCGCGTCAAGTGGCGACCGTGACAGGACTGGATGAGACGCACAGAAGAAACAAATACCCACAACGAATTCTGACCCAGAGAAGCCTGTTACAGCAACCATCGAAATGATGTTTGCGATATTAATGTCCAACTTTAAGAACCTGGACGAAAAAATGGGTGATCGATTGGAGAAGGCGGCCAACAAACTTGAAGAGAGGATGAGCAATCGACTTCAAGGATCTGAAGAACGGATGGATGAGCGACTTGGAAATCGACTGGGGGAGACTGGGGGAAATTGAATGGAAGTGGCAGTTGGAAAGCTTCTTCAACAGTGTCGTAAGAAAAGCAAAAGCCGAACTGGAATTGATGATCGTTTCCCAACCCACAGGATTGAAGACAGAAGCGTTCGTTAACATGAAGGTGCAGCTATTTAGAAGAGTGCACACCGATACAGGAATATTGATGACGTGGTGCCCATAATATTGAATTTATTACGCGACAACGTACGTTCATTGGCAAACATTTCAAATCCAAGATCGGTGGACGAGTTACGCACCACGGTTCCAACACTGGACGAAGAACCGGGATCAATGAAGCAGGAGATTGGTTCTGGAGAAAACATTAACCTCCACAAAAACGCACAACATCGGCGTGAAAACCAACAATTACCTGTTCATTTAACAACAATGGAGACCAAAATCTCACATCAGAATGGGCCAATTGTGGAAGTTGATGTGCGTGGAATATATATATATATATATATATATATATATATATATATATATATATATATATATATATATATATATATATATATATATTTATATATATATATTGATATATATATATATATATATATATATATATATATATATATTTATATATATATATTGATATATATATATATATATATATATATATATATATATATATATATATATATAAATTCTCATGGCTATTCTATCCGGCATGGGTATTCCTGACAGTAACATAGTTACCGACGGCGTAGCATAGCCCTTCATCAATGCACTTAAGCCTCTCCACCAACGACAAGGTCCTACCAAGCCTAGGAGAAAAGCATACAGTTATTAATATTTAGGAGGGTCCCTAATTGACTATACTTTAACAAAAGAAAATCTGTGTTTGGAAATAGACAATAATAGTACAATTGGCTCTAGAATAAATATAATTGTAGTTGGTTTTTTTGTTAAAATTCTCAAATTCAAGCATTGAAAAATTGTATACTGTATACGAATTGTAAACGATATAAAAATAATAATTTAAACGAGAATAGAATAGAAATAAATAAATCTGGTACACAACAAAGAAAGAAACTACCCGAGATACAAAATATAAAAACCATGTTATATGTATGAGGCAAAGTAGATTTCATCCTGCAAATTAATGTCGGAATAAACAAACTATTCAGAAAAAAGTAACTAATTTTATTCTAACTCAAGCTTCGTCATATGATGGTGAAGCAGCTGAAACGATGAAAATAGAAGTGGACGAAAGTTCATTAAACTAGAAAGTTCGGAAAAATTTATCCCATTAATTACTGTAAATGTGATAATAGACGTCAACAGGAAGATAAAAGCAGTGTAGTATGACTCAGTATCTAATATAGAGAGGTAGATTGTAAAGGCTGCCCTGGACGGGCTACACTTCGACCATAAGGTCCATTGTGGTGCCTTAGGATGTGAGGATGTGAATGCAGTGGAAGGAATTTGTGAGTAGACTAGGAATTGGTAGGATATGCGGCTGCAGCCGACTATGATAGGAACTATGCCGATATTCATCTGGAGTTCGTGAAGGAAACTGCAGAAAACCTTCTCAAGCATAGCTTCGTTCTTGTCCATACGCCGACAGTTTAGTCAATCAACCGCCCCCTTTTTTTTATAATTGACAAACTGCCGATGTCGGGATTCGAACCCATAACCTCCCAGTGTCCAAGTACTGCATACTGCGCAGACATGACGCCTTAGACCGCTCGGCTACTTGGCTAGTTCTAATATAAGTTTAGTTAATAAAAAAATAGCTGATATTTTAAAAACCAATTTGATGAAGCATAACACTGCATTCAAGACAATTAATGGTTTCAATTTCAGTTGCCATTTTCCATCGCATCCTCTCAAACATTATAAGACGAAAGAATCTTGATAACTTTTGCGTTAACTACATCGATGACGGGCTTATATTTTCTCGAAATTGGATAGAACACATACTCCACAGAAGGATTTAAATTAAAACTCGAAAAATCCATGTTTGCATCAAAATCAGGCAAATATCTCAAATATCTTAGACAATCTAGTGGCTATAAAAAACTTAAAGAAACCAACAGATAAATCTGGAGTTCGCAGTGTGCTACGAACGATAAATTATTTTTTTAAATACATAGACCATAGTGCTCAAAAACTTGAACCTCTTCACATGTTACTAAAGAAAAGTACTGAGTTTTATTGGTCAGAAGAATGTGAGCGTAGTTTTTATTTGATAAAAAAATATCTATGCTGTCGTCCAATACTATCAATCTACAAAATAGGAAAAGACATTTATATTGACACTGACACTAGCCAAAAAGGACTCGGAGCTACTGTTAGACAGCCACAATCGGATGGACTGTTGCATCCTGTGGCATACTTCTCCAGAAAATTATCAGAAAAAGAAATGGATACATTCCGTTTTGAATGTATAGCAATAAAGGAAGCCATAAAATATTGGCAGTCCTATCTTATTGACCGAAAATTTTTTGTTTACAGTTACCACAAACCATTGGAAAATTTAAAAACCAAATCACGTACTGATGCAATTCTCGGTGATTTAGTACATTACTTATCACAGTATAATTTCAAAATATTTTAGAATATTTTAAGAACGACGACGTTTGATAGATACAATTGTCTTGACTTGATACAATTATTTGAAATTAAAAAAGATCAACAAGAAAATCATACTGAACTTGAAAATTCTAAGAACATCGAACGCCGAAACGACATAGCTTTTAAGAAGTTGAATGGAAGAAAGCGGATTTTTGTTTCTGAAAAATTGGGATTTGAGATAATAAATGGAGTACAAAATCATTACGGTCATATAGAGATAGCACAAATGCGAAATAAAATTCGCCTATATTATTATTTTAAGAAATTAGACAAATTAATTACAGAATTTTGTAAAAGCTGTCCAACATGTAAGAAAAGTAAAACACGCCAAGAAAGAGTAATAAGAAAAATGTCAAGAATGGGACCTACAACAAAACCCTATGAGTAATGTCCATGGATACAGTTTATAGATTCGCAGGAAATAAATCTTCAAAAAATGCATGCACATTTTAGTGGATCATTTTAGCAGGTACGCATGGATCTCCACCACAAAAAGCCAATGGACAAAATATTTTATTCATCTCATCGACCCATTTGCCAAAAAACACTAAATAAAATTAATTAATGCGGACCAATACACAGGCCTTACCTCGGGAGATCTCAAAAAGTTTTTGAATCACCTAGGTAGTCGATTAGTTTATACCTGTATCGATTGTCCCAGTTCAAATGGTCTAAACGAACGGTTAAATCAGACCTTAGTAAATAGATTTAGATGCAAAATAGTGGAAGGCGACAAACGAGCATGGTCAGTGATTGCCGAAGATTGCGTTAAGACGTGTTACTCAACAATTCATAGCTCGACTAAATTTGAAACTAGTTATCTATTTTATGGACAGCAATCACACATTTCTCCAGCAGATTTTTCGACTTCTTGTAATTTGGAAAATGATCGTAAAAATGCGTTTTTTAATTCAACGAAAAGTTTTAATGAAAATAAAGGGTATAGTCGAACATCGCGCCATGTATCATTTCAATGTTGCGATCTTGTTTACGTGGAAAACGGAAACAAAATGAATAGGAATAAATTGGACAAAGTGCGATTTGGACCATTCAAAATTTAAAAAAGTATTTCCTCTACGTATTACGTAAGTCGACTGTGGGAAGAAAAAATCTGAATATAATTTCTTTCATAGCAGTAAGCTGTTTACCCCGCAAAAAGTGACTTGAGAGGGGGAGGTATAAATTATATTCATAAATTCCTGCCTTACATACATACCCTACCTATAACCGGATATCTGAAATAGTTTGGTTATAATAAGTTAGTTGATGAATGACACACACATTTTTGTTTGAATATTATTTATTTTAATGTGGTTAAATATCGTTGTAATTAATTTATTCTTTATGGGTATGTTTGTGTTATAAAACTTTTGGTATTTGTTTTTTTGTTTTATGCTTTTTATTTTATTGGAAATATATTCTGTACAGATTACACATTAATTAACTTACAAATTAATACAAATTAATTACAATCTTATTTAAAAGGAGATGACCACATTATGTTTTTGTGTTATTAAAAGAAATGAAGATTTCTACGCATAAATTATATATATATATATATATATATATATATATATATATATATATATATATATATATATATATATATATATATAATATATGTGATTTTTATTTGGAGTATATTAAATCCAACTCTCTCCAAGGGGAATTGTCGTGGGCAGCATCCCAGTACAAACAAATGTGTACTGGGATTGTAGTAATATCAGATATTACTACAATCGCAAATGAATTTAATAGCTACTATGTTAATATAACGGATGTTTTGAAATTAGAAGCTCCAACTGTTAGCTCTCATTATGTAATAAAAAGTAACCTTAATTGCTTTTTCTTGATTCCAACAAACGATGAAAAAGTTTTCCAAACGATTAAGTCGTTAAAAAATACTCGATCTGCTGGTTGGGATGAAATTCAAGTGAATATTAAAAAAAAATTTGCACAGTTTTTGTCGGCGCCTCTAAGTAACATTATCAATACATACTTTCAACAAGGAATTTTCCCAGATTTGCTGAAAATAGTTGTGGTTAAACCTCTGTATAAAAAAGGAATTTATAGATAGAAGGAACAAAAAATTTATAGATAACTATCGTCCAATATCTTTATTGAGCAACATCTCAAAAATTTTTGAAAAAATTTTACACAAAAGAGTAAATGCATATTTAGCTAAATTCAATTTTATATCAGAAAACCAACATGGCTTTATCCCAGGATTTTCAAGAAATTTGGCTATTTTCAAAGTAATTAATCAGATTTTAAACTCTTGGAATCGGAGCCATCTTAACGCTTTAGCACTGTTTGATCTATCAAAAGCATTTGATTGTGTGGACCACGACCTTCTATGTGATAAACTATATCACTTTGACTTTCGCGGAGTGATATTTAAATTATTCAGTTCTTATTTGTTAAATCGCTCACAATCTGTGCAATTTAATCAATTTGATAAAAACTACATCAAATAAATCCTTTCTGATAGAGAAATCATAAAAGAAGGTGTGCCACAAGGATCAATTCTTGGGCCGTTGCTTTTTATATTATATATTGTTCGCTGATGATACCACTGTTGCTTTCGAACAGTTGAATGAGGGTAGTTTGAAGGCCTCTATATCGGAATCGTTAACATCGCTATCTCAATGGTGCACAAAACAGAGCTTGAAGCTGAACATAGAAAAAACCCAATATATAAAGTTCGGTGATTACGGGCCGCTTAAAACTAGTTTCAATTCCATCATTTGGTAATATTTCTTTCTGTGATCAGGTAAAATTTTTGGGCATTCCTCTTAATAAGAATTTAACTTGGAATAACCATATAGATCAAGTGACAGCAAAAATTAGTAAATACACTTATCTTTTGCGCGTGATCAGAGATACAATAAAAAATTTATTTATAGCACAGAAAACGTGTAAACTGGTATATAAACACAATAAGATCCTTACTTTATATGATTTGTATGTGTATGAATGTTTTGTATTCTTTAAACCATATTCCGACCTTTTCATGTGTATACAGATCATCAACACGAGACTCGTAATAAAAATAAATTGAAGATAAATGCATGTACATTAACAAAATCGTAAAAAGGGCCGCCCAACTCTATCATTAGAATTTTTAACAGGATATCAGATAATATTTAACATCTACCATTTCACCTCTTTAAGAGGAATTTGAAAACGTTTCTTTATACCTTGAATCTTTATTCTGCAAATGAATGGATCTTAAAATCAACATAGTATTATAACATTTTCTTGTATTTTTATTGTATTATTATTATTAATGTTTTTTTTTCAAGGCTGAGCCCGATTAGTTTACCGCACGGACATAGTCAAGTGACAGTAAACTGTGTTTTTTTATTTTTTTGTTCTAGTGTGGAACCGGAGAATGTGTGTGAGTGTGCGTGTTTATTTGTCTTGTTGGTGTAGTGTTTGTCTGTATCCGGTTTTGTCCTATTCAAGTCGGGTCACTTCCAGGTAGGTTCGCAGTATGACCTGATTCATTTCGTCTGTCCACTTCATGCGCCTCCTGGAAGTATTGTCTGTGGTGGCCATTTCCGATTGCGGTAATTGAACAACCACAGACAAATCGTCACGGGTGTCTCGTCCGTCGTCGGCTGTAACTTCTTTAGTGATGGATGGCCGCCTGATCACCAACTCATCACCACCGGGTCGCACACTGTCACATCCAGCGGTGGCTCCAGATGTGCCCTGGCGATAACCCCCAGGAAGCGGCTTTTTTCCGAGGCTTTTATAGCTTTTTTGCACCATAAAAATGGGTTGGTTCGGGCCCCGGGAGCGCCAATTCCCGAACAACTAGGACTGCCAACTGTCACCGTGACGGGTTATTTTTTTTTTTTTTGCGGCAGGGAGGTGGGAAATGCATTGATGCACAGATTGTGGGACTCCTGGCCAGCCAGACTACCAGCTAAAACCCACCCCCCTTTAGGGGCTACGACAACTTGCTCATTAGCCCCCGTAGCTTAAAACATAACAACAACAAAACTTCAGAATATCACAACACTACCTAGTCAAATGAATTGACTAAGTAGGAATAGAATAACAAAAAATAAACTATATTAATAAAAAAATAACAACAAACAATTAACAACAACAACAACATCAAATAACAACGTTGCAGTGAAGGTGTAAAACGCCTTCACTGCAGCGGAGACCAGCCAGGTCAAAGCGGCACCTTACCTTTGGGATCAGCCAAGGAGGTTCTTCATGAAAACTATAGGAAAGTACCTGAGTGAATTCGAAATTAAGACTCTCTAAAAGCTCCTGCGTTCGAACGGCCAAATGTCTGGTGACCGTGGCACGTCTCTTATAGAGTCTCCCCAGAAATCTGGATTTTCTGAAGAGAGCCGAGAAGTTGACATGATTGGGCTTAGCCCATACCCCCGCGACATAATTGAGGAGCAGGTGCTCACGCCTCAACCTCAATGGGGGCAATCCCGACTCTACACATAGACTCATAGAGGGAGAAAGGCTCCTGTAGCAAGTCTATTGCCTGCGTGGTGAATAGGATTTACGATTTTGAGCGCTGACATCCGGGCGGAGGAGAATACTACACAGCCATAATCCATCCGTGGCAGAACCAGCGATGAATAAAGCCGCAGTAGCATCTCCCGGTCCGCACCCCACGATTGTTGTATAGATCCAGTAATCCGCACTTACCAGGATAAGGCAGATTCTGGATCATTTCATAATGGATTGTATCGGGGCCAGGTGATGTATCTGTTGACCTCTTTAGCGTCTCCAGTAGTTCTTGCATTGTAAAATCATTGTTATACTGGAGGGATTCATCTGAGAAAAAAACAAGATCATCATGTTGTTCGTGATGCATCTTGATCCGCAGGAAATCCGGGTCGTAATTTTGGGAGCTGCAGACGTGTTCGAAATGCTCCGCTAAACACTCGCTGCGATATGACCCGGCCATCCAATTTGAGGAGGGCAGGTGCCGGTGATGAGGAAAATTTCCCCGAAATTGCCTTCACCCTCCTCCATACCTCCGAAGATGGTGTGGAGTTATTGATGGCCGAAACATATTGCTCCCAAGATAGCCTTTTCTGACCTCTTCTGTATAGTTCTGATTGTTATGGATCTTTTTTTTTAAAGGCTATCAAATTTTCCTGCGTAGAGCGTCTTTTCAATTTGTTAAACGCCCTCTTTTTCTCTGCAACCGCTACTCTCACGACATCATTCCGCCAGGGAACTTTTCTCTTAGGTGGAATGCCGGAAGACTTGCTTATGGCGAGTGTAGCTGCTTTAATGACTTTGGACGTTATTTTGTACACATCTTCTTCTACGTCTCCCCCCCCCCAACGTGGAAACTTGAAAACATTTCATGAAAGTGTCCCAGTTGGCTCGACGAAGACACCATCTCGGCGAAGTAGGATGTGAACACTTTGGTGAGTTATGAGAATTATTGATGGGTAGATGTTCACTCCCACTAGGATCAGGAAGTACCACCAATTCCAGTAGATGAGCCGGTGACCATAGTGTCAGATCAATTGCTGATATCTCACGAGTTCTGACGTTTAGTCGTGTTTTCTCATCGGTATTTAAAATAAACGTATTTGACTCATCCAAAAAGCTTTCGATGAGTCTCCCACGTGCGTCTCTATGCTCACAGCCCAACAATTGACTGTGAGCTTTAAAATCACCTAGCATCAGAAATGATTGAGGAAGTTGCAAGGTTAATCGTGCCAGATCTTCGATACTTCAATCGAAGTCCGGCAGAGCCCTTCGGCCAGCCTTTTCAATCTCTTCTGCTCGTCTCTTAGTCGGAGAAAGTGACGGAATCCGAATCCGTCCCGCACTCCCTACCTCGGCAGAGCAAGCTTACATCAGATCTCGGAGAAACCGAGGCCGAACCCTCAGCTCCCCTCAACCACTCCCTGCAGGGATGCATGGGACTGCCAGTTAAACGTCTTCGACTAAGACAATGTCGGCCAGATGACGTTGCCGACAAGTACTGTTGAGACAGTGCACGAACACCGCACACCAAAACCAACGATGAAGATGATGACAGCGCGCGATATCCGCACACTGATCCCAAAGTTGAGAAGTTTGGGGCCGTTAGCTTCCCCTTTTGCTGGCTTGCAGGCTAGGTACTAGGCCCTCCCACCACGACAAGGTAGACCCACGGGAGGGGGTTTATTATTATTATTATTTCTCTTTTTTTTTTTATTCAAAGGCTTTAATTCATAGTCAATTGACGGTAAACTGTGTTTTTTATTTTTTTATTCTAGTATGTCATTTAAACCGGAGAATGTGTGAGAATGTGCGTGTATATTCGTAAGGGTGTTTGTGTTCTTGTACTGTGTATAAATGTATGTATGTTTATTGTGTTCTCCGACATCGCCTTTTGAGTGCTGTTATAGTTCGATATTGTATGGTAATGGGTTTGTTTCTTGTGTAGTGTTTGGTTTGGAGAATGTTGTGATGGTGCGTGTGTGAGTGTTGTTGTAGATATGCTGTGTTGTCTGGTGTATATTTCTTGTGTTGTGTTTTGCATGTGTGACTGTGTGTTATGAGAGTACTGATGTGAAGTTTTCGTGTTTGGTGTAAGTGTGTTTGCATTGGTCGGAATGCATGTTGTGTTTTTTGTTGTGTGTAGAGCAGTGGTTGGTGTTTATGTTTGAAGAGTGCTTTGCCCCATAGAGAGAAACTTTCTCACCATACAGCAAGTATTTATAATAACTGCCTTTTGTAATTGTATGTATGTGTTTTTGTGTAGTTCAAATGTATGTAGACTGTTGTGAAGTGTTTTTGGTATGACTCCTATTGAGCTTAGAACCACTGGAACGATAACAACTCGTGCCATTTTCCACTGATTCCTCAGGTCGACAGCTATATCGGTGTATTTTGTTAGTTTTTCAGTGTGTGTAGTCTGTAGATTGTGTGTGTTGGGTACTGCGATGTCTATGAGGAATGTGATTTTTGTGTGTTTGTGTATAAGTGTAATGCCTGGTCTGTTATAGTGTATCGTCTTGTCTGTGATAATTGTTCTATCCCAATATAATTTATGTGTGTTGTTTTCGAGAATTGTAGATGAAGTGTATGTGTAGTATGGTGTGTTGTCTGTTGTGAGTTTGTGTTTTTGGTGAGTTTTTGGTGTGTTATTTTTGTTACCTGATCGTGTCTGTGTTTGTGATCTGTTTTTGTTAGGCGTGAGCATGCAGATGTAATGTGTTGTATGGTTTCTGGTTTCTGTCGACATTGTCGACAGAGGTCTGTTTGTTGTGCAGTGTCTTTGAGTATGTATTTTTTGTAGTTCAGTGTATGTATGATTTGATCCTGTATTGCAAACATGAAGCCCTTGGTTTCCGGAAAGATATTACACTTGGTCAACCAAGCCTGCGAAGCCTCTCGGTCAACACGGTCGTGGCTAATCTCATGCAAATACCATCCATGTAGAACCTTCGATATCCATGTCTGCATGTTTGTGGCTGTGTGTTGTGCTTTGGTTGGTGGAGGAGAGTGTGTATTGTGTGCATGCTAAGTGGCGTGTATGACTTGTCTGCGCATATTATGGCTTTGTGTAACTGTGAGGTGTGTGTTTAAGATTGGAAGTACTCCCGTAGGCTATGGAGCTGGCGATCGTGTAATGGTCGAATGTCTGTGAGACCACGTCCTCCTAGAGACCGTGGTAAGATCAACCTGGCTGAAGATGAGTGTATGTGGTGTATCCTGTGTTTTGTCTTGAGTGTTCGTGTTTTAATTTGTATGTTTTTAATGTTTGTGTTTGTCCACTGTATGAATCCGAAGGAATATGTGAGAAATAGTGTACCGTATGTGTTGATGGCCTTAATGGTATTTCTATCATCAAGACCACTTTTGAGTATGTTTTGTATTCTTTTTATGTAGTGTTGTTTAAGTGTTTGTTTTATATCTGTGTTTGGGATGCCTTGTGATTGCTGAACACCAAGATACTTGTATAATTCTCCCCTCTCCATGGGGCTAATGAAACCACCATTTTGTAGGTTCCTTTCAACAGGCCTTTCTGGGTCAGCATAAATGTGTTGTGTTTTGCATTTGTCAGTACCATCCGGATGTCTGTAGAGAATATTTCAGTCAGTCGTATTAAATGTGTCAATTGTGTATCTGTGGGGGCATACAGTTTCAAGTCATCCATTTAATTATTATTATTATTATAATTGTTTATTTTTATTATTATTATTATTAGTATTATTCTTATTATTATTATATATATATATATATATATATATATACATATAAGTATATATATATATATATATATATATAGAGCATTTTCCATAACTTGTCGTAGAGTTTCAGGTCCCAGCACCCTCACTCACTTCTTCTCGGATATTGGCCTTATGCTCTTGGATGGTTCTTGGCTTATTGGTTCACACCTTACCCTTTAGATAGCCCCAAAGAAAAAATTCGGGATCCGTTAAATTGGGCGAACGCGGTGGCCAGTTAAAATCAGAAAAACGCGATATTATTCGATCGCCAAAAATTTCGCGCTGAAGAACCATAGTTGGACATGCTGTGTGAGCTCCATCTTGTTGGAACCACAATTCTGGATTGCGATCTACCTCTGGCCTTCAAAAATTTCCAATCATGGAAATGGCTCGGTTTTGAATATCATTCACATTAAGCGCAAATTGTTAGTCGTTTTTAAAAAAAATATGGTCCAATGATCCTTTTTGAAGTTATTCTACACCATACTGTGCATCTAAGTGGGTGCATTTGATCTTCAACAATTATTCTTGAATTTTGGGTGCCCCATAAATATCAATTTGCAATAACATCAGCAATTTTTCGAACATGAAAGAAATTTCGATATGAACTTTGTGTCTGAAGAATCGACTGTTGACTCTCAAAATAAAATTGAAAAACTTTGATTCTTTGTTCTGTGCTGAGTCTTTCCATCAAAATTTCCCAAGTTTTTCAAAGTTTATTCTGAAAAAAAAAATACGTAAACAAAATATTTATTCAGTAGTTAAATCATAACATTACCTATGCGCCAACCTATATATATATATATAAATATATATATATATATATAAATATATATATATATATATATATACATATATATATATATATATATATATATACATATATATATATATATATATATATATATATATATATAAATATATATAGAGTGAGTCAAAAGTCATGGAGTTTATTGAAAGGGTGGATAGAGGATGAAATTCTAAGATGAAAATCCTTAGACAATTGTGTTCCAGACCCACCGTTCATTAGATATTAATTAAATAAAGTAACCAATTAAAGAAGCACGTTAACGGAATAAGAAATGGTGGGGAATGAACGCATACTCTCAACCAATAACTTAGCTCACTAAAATTTTGAAAAATATTATACTTTATTAAAGGATTTATTAATGTTTTTTGCACTGATTAAATAAAATTGTAATTTAGAGTAATTTTCTACTTTTTGTTAAGTAAATTGAAGGTTTTCAAATATTGGGAAGTTTTTCAGTCCGAGAATCGAAAACTGAGTTTTTATAGGATCTTGAATTTTTGAGGTCCTAAAAAACTATCCTGACTATCCTTATGATAATCCCAAAAATATTTTTTTAAAGAATTTTTACACTACTGTATCGATCGATTCCAAAATCTAATCAGCTCTGAACTTTAAAAAAACAACGTCAAATGCGGCCGTAAAGTTTCATCGTAAGAAATCTAATAAAAACTCAATAATTCACAATTATTTTAAATTCTACTATAAAAACTGTACTGGATTTGAAACGCATAAGGTTGACTCGCTCTACGTTAGTCATGGGGAGAACTCGCTCCCATCACGTATCTCTGCTGACTCTGCGATAATTCCCCACCATTTATTTTTCCGTTAAACCGTTTCTCTTATTGGTTACTTTATTTAATTTATATCTGTTTAACCGTGGATCAAGCGCAAAAATCCCCAAGGACTTTTAATCTTTGAATTTGATCCCCTATACACCCTTTCAAAAAACTCCATGTCTTTTGACTCATATATACAGGATATATATATATATATATATATATATATATATATATATATTATTTATTATATATATAAGTTATAGATTCTAGTATGGGTCACCCAATACTAAATAATAAAACTCGTGTACATGTGGATCAGCATTTCCTGTCAAACATCGATCAACGTGACCAAATTTATTGTAAAAACACTTACTAATCCAAAATTATTGTATATAAACCGAACATTTTGATTGATTGAACACTTATTACTTTCATGTACATAATCGCTGTTAATTAAAGTTTTGACTATTATTTTAAACTTCGTTGTAATAATTAAGGCAATTTTGGGGAAATTTTCCTCATCACCGACGCCTGTCCTCCTTCCTTGAAATCGCTGAATGTTTTGCGGAGCATTACAAGCACGTCTGCAGCTCCGGATTTCCTTCGGTTCAAGATACATCACGAACAACATGATGATCTTGATTTTTTCTTAGATGAATCCCTCCAGTATAACAATGATTTTACAATGCAAGAACTACTGGAGGCGCTAAAGGGGTCAACAGATACCACACCTGGCCCCGATACAAAACAGTATGCCATGATCCAGAATCTGCCTTATCCTGGTAATAGCAGATTACTGGATCTTACTAAAATATTTTTCGGAAGACGTCTACCCTCAGCAATGGCGGGGAGCCATTACTATCCCGCTGCTTAAAGAAGGTAAAGATTAATCGCAACCATCAAGCTACCGTTCAATATCTTTGACTTGCTGCTTCAGCAAGATTTTGGAAAGAATGGTGTACAGACGTCTCGTCTGGTGGTTGGAAACTACTTATCTGATAAGTAGATATCAGACAAGTGTCCGCCAATACCATTCGACGACAGATCAACTTGTTCGCCTTGAGAATGCCATTCACGACAACTTTCTCCGGGGCTATCACTTTGTGGGAGTGTTCTTCGACCTGAAGAAAGCATGTGATATGACTTGGTGGTATGGTATTCTAAGGAAGCTGCATGACTGGGAGCTAAGAGGGTCTTTGCCTCAGTTCATTCAAAGTCTTATGTGTGACCGCAAATTTCATGCCCGGGTGGGTGGCACTGACTCTGGGATCCATTCCCAAGAGAATGGTGTTTCCCAGGGCTCGACGCTTAGTGTCACGCTTTTTGCTATAGCGGCCAATCACATTGTAGCTTAAGCCCTGATTCGTCACAGTCTGTCTGTATATTGATGACCTAGCAATTTTCTATGGAGCTCCCTCAATGGATACAATTGAAACGAGACTGCAGCAGGGCATCAACGAAGTGTTGCATTCTGAAAGCGTTGGTTTTCATTTCTCCACAATTAAAACTAAAGTGGTCCATTTTTGCAGAAAACTCAAGACACATCTTGATCCGATCCTTTAGTTAAAGGGATCACGTCTTGGATGTGCCGACTATATTAGATTTCTGGGACTTGTCTTCGATAAGAAATTAACGTGGCGTCCGCACTTCCAATCCCTGGCAGCGAGTTCTCGGAAGGCAATGAATGAGCTTCTCTTGGGAATGGATCCCAGAGACAATGCCACCCACCTGGACATGAAATTTGCAGTCATACATAAAACTTTTAATGAACTAGGGCGGAGATGCTCTAAGACCTCATTCATGCAGCTTCCTGAGAATGCCATACCTCCAAATCATATCATATGTTTTCTCCAGGTCGAAGAACACTCCCACAAAGTGATAACCCCGGAGAAGTTGTTGTGAACGGCATTCTCATGGCAAACAAGTTGATCCTTCGTCGAATGATATTGGCGGAAACCTGTCTGATCTAGAGCACGGTAGTGCGTAAGGCCGAGTTTTAAGGGACACATCGGACTTTTCACTACAGTGATATTGCTTATGGAAATATTAGGAGTTGATTTGACCCCGAAATATCTTCTGAACGAAAAGAGCTATAGTGTTGAAATTTCGAATTATCGATACTTTACGGAATTATAAGAACCCGGTTTTTTCAATGATCGTTAACGAATTAACCGTTTAAAAGTTATTTCACTTCAAAAACGCAAAATTAGCGGTAAAACCCCTAATTTTTGGTAACTAATAGATCAATATTCTACGATACTTCCAGATATGCTGTAAAGTTGATATTTGGCATGTAGGTAGCTGTAGTACCCAAACCGATGGGAAAATTGCAAAAACTGGAAATTTGAAACCGACGTGAAATTGCTTCAAACTGACGAGAAAAGTCGATAAACTGCAATTTTTTCAGTGCAACCCCCCGGAAAATTAGAAAAACATCCTCCAAAATTACGTTTTTCTGTTCTATTAATGCTATAAAGATGAAATTTTCACTAATCGACCAACAATCACTAATCAAATAATCACTAATCGATTTCACTGATCGAAATAACGTCAAATTAACAGAATATTTTGAAAAATTTCATTACCTACATCGCAACCACACCGAAAATGGGAAAAACATCCCTAAAACTGACCTTTTCACTTCTATTCATGATAGAAAGATAGGGTTTTTTCCATTCGACGTGGAACAGTTTCAAAATAACAGAATTATTTGAAGGAAGAAAATTTTTCCATCACAACTCTTCGAACTTGGTAAAAACACCCCCAAAACCAACTTTTTCGTTCTATACATGCAACAAGATGCAGTTTTTTGCAATCGACGCATAATAGCTACAAATTAGGAAGTTATTTCGAAAAACTTAATTTTTTTTATTGCAACTTCCCGAAAAATCGAAAAAACACCCCCCAAAATTACGTTTTTCAGTTCTATATATGCTAAAATAATGGAATTTTCACCAGTTGACCCGAATTAAAGTCAAGTAAACAGAACACTTTGAAAAATTTCATTACCTACATTGCATTCCACCCCCTCCTCCCCAATTAATTGAAGAAAAATTGCCATTTCACTTCTTTATAAAGTCAAGTTAACAGATTATTTTGCAAAATGTCATTACCTATAACGCAAACCTCCGAAAATGGGAAAAACACCCCTTAAACTGCCTTAAAGCATTTTGATCAGACTAAAAATATGACCGCCAGAGAGTGATTTATGTATTCTAAGGAAATTCGCTACATTACAACCATACTATATTGATGTTTTAGTCCTTCAAAAAGCGAGCAGAGCCAGTTGACGTTATATAAGGCGAAGCGGTCTCTTTTGTATATGTGAATCTAAAAAGAGTAAAGTATCGCGAAGCGTAAAGAAACGCAAAGCATACGCGAAGAGTAACAAAAGCTATAAATATATAATATATAAGCTATTTACAAAGTAAATAGCTCTAGGCTTCATATAATATTTGCTTCTTAAAAAGTGATGATGTGGAAGAAAGGACCGAGCTATTTACAAAGTAAATAGCTCTAGACTTCAGATAATAGTTGCTCTTTGAAAAGTGATGATATCCCATTAAAGAGCCGAATTATTTACAAAGTAAATAGCTCGATAAACTATTAACTAAAAAAAATTAATGGGGGGTAAATTGATTAAATGTAAGAAAAAATTTTGTTGAAATTTATTTCGTAAGTTTTCCCTTAGTATGTTTTTAAAATTTTATAACGCGGCAAGTTATTTTTTCTGATGATTTCAAATATTTTAATACTTGCCGCGTTATATAAAATTTTAAAAACATACTAAGGGAAAACTTACGAAACAAATTTTAACAAAATTTTTTCTTACATTTAATCAATTTACCCCTCATTAATTTTTTTAGTTAATAGTTTATCGAGCTATTTACTTTGTAAATAATTCGGCTCTTTAATGGGATATCATCACTTTTCAAAGAGCAACTATTATCTGAAGTCTAGAGCTATTTACTTTGTAAATAGCTCGGTCCTTTCTTCCATATCATCCCTTTTTAAGAGGCAACTATTATATGAAGTCTAGAGCTATTTACTTTGTAAATAGCTCGGTCCTTTCTTCCATATCATCACTTTTTAAGAAGCAACTATTATATGAATTCTAGAGCTATTTACTTTGTAAATAGCTCGGTCCTTACTCTCATATCATCAGTTTTTAAGAAGGAACTATTACATTAAGGATTTTCCCGAAAACTCAGCCCTTTCTTACATTTATGTTTTTGGCCGAATATTTACTTATCAGACGATTAGCTTCCAGCCAGCAGACGAGACGTCTGTTCACCATTTTTTCCAATATCTTGCTGAAGCAACAAGTCAAGGGTATTTGACGGTAGCTTGATAGTTGCGATGCATCTTCACTCTCTCTAACCAGCGGGATAATAATGGCTTCCCGCCATTTCTAAGGATGAACTCTCTGCCAAAAGATATAGTTGTATAAATCCAGTAATCTGCACCTACCTGGATAAGCCTAATTCTGGATCATGGCATTATATATTGTATCGAGGCCAAGTTATGTATCTATTTAGCCTCCAGCCCTTTTGCGGCTCCAGTCCTTCTTGCATTGTGAAGTCGAAGTTAAACTCAAGATCATCATGTTGTTCGTAATGCATCTTAACCCGCAGGAAGTCATAGTTTTGGCATAACTTCAGGCATGTAATACGCCGCTAATCGCTCAGCTATTTCGGTACGCCGCGCCGTTGACGATACCGGAAGACTTACTTATAATATGTATAGCTGCTTCAATGACTTTAGAGTACATTTTGCACACATCCTCTTCTACATCTCCCCCCAACGTGGGAACTTGAAAAGTTTCTATGAAAGTGTCTCAGTTAGCACGCCGAAGACGCCATCTCGGCGAAGTAGGGCGTGGACACATTGGTGATTTATGAAAAATTTTGTTCCATCCATTTCAGTCTATACGACAGAGCCTGTGAGCATAGTGTCAGATCAATTGCTGGCATGGAAAAGTAATTTCTCACCGGTATTTAAAACAAACGTAATTGACTCATCCAAAAAACTTTCTATGTGTCTCCCACATGCATCTCTTTACTCACCGCCATACAATGGACTGTGAGCGTTAAAATCACCTAGCATCAGAAATGGTTGTGGAAGTTGGTTAAATTTTTCAGATCTTCTGGCAGATAGATTGTACATACTCTGAGTTCGAGCGATCCTTATATTCTTACAGCTTTAGCTCGTAGGGGGTGTCAAGGCGGGTCTGGTAAGACAGGCCTTGCATTATTATTATTGCGACACCTCTCTTTGCTCGAATATCTGACAGAATATTCTGCCGCTGGACGGTATAGCCCTTCAGGGTGTATGTCTCTACCGATCTAAGATGTGACTCTCGTATACATAGGTGTTCGTTCTGTCAGAAGCATGTTTAGCTCACAGAAGCGTTTTTAATACCATTGCAAGTCCATTGTAATATATTTACCATTTCTATTGGATAGGAAGTTGTGGGATCACTTCCTGGGTTTCCTTTCGGCCAGCATATTCTATCTCGCCTGATTGTCTCCTTATCGGAGAAAGAGACCGAATCCGACCTCGACGTCATTTTATAGGAGACGCCGACCCTTTTTCCGTGGCCTGGAAGGTTGCTCGAGAGCATCTTGTGCGTTGGGCTGCCACTCGGTGGATCGTGAGGCCTGAACCTCTCCGGCTGCGGTGTTCTTAGCTCCGCCTGCAGAGGCGGCTTATTCCATGATGTGGATGGAGGTGGAGTCTTTGAACGATCCACCTCCATCGATTATGCTTCTGAGGTAGGCTTATTGGTGCCACCTCCGAAACTCTCACGTCAGTCTTTAGGGTCTCTCTTCTTCTTTTTATTGTAGTTTAAGGAGGGGCCTAAATAGGCCCCTTCCGTGAACTTTAGCTGACCTTGCTGATGATTGGTCTTCAGTTTTTTTTATTTACAAACTCGCTGATGATGAAAATCATCAGCTCTTTAGCTAGTATAGAAGCGTCAGCTGAAGGAATGGGACAAGCTGTGACGCGAGCATAGGAGACGGCAAACAGAGAGTGAGGACCGGAGCCCATCATTATTTTGTGTGCCTCAGAATATGTGAGCTTATCCAGAACTATAACTTTTAAATAGCCATCTCCTTTTTGTGTTTGGGGCACTTCCTCGACTTTGCCGAGTGTCCGTATCTTTGCCACCGGTGGCATCCCATTGTTGCTGGAATGTATGGACGCACGGGGATTTTCTTGTGAATGGCAGCATCGATTGTTGCTGCTAAATCAATTCTACTGAATGTAAGTTGGAGGAGAGGGAGTCTTTCAACTCACCATCCTGGTTCCACGTAATCCTCCGGGCCTCAATTACTCCCTGATCGAACAAATTTTCGACGGTGTTTTCGATTGAGCAGGTCATGAGGTCTCTGCAAAATATCACCCTCTGGGAAGTGTTTAATGTTCCATGCGGCGATACTTCCTCCTCATGATCTCCTAACATCTTAAGATTTGATATGTGTTTAACATATTTTTTTGCAATATTAAAATTATCAGTATGCGTTCATGCATACGGATGTCACTGTATTAAAGTTATCAGTATTCTTCAATGCATACGGATGTCAGTTTGTATTTGACTTGTGACTTATTTAAACATATTTTTTGTATATACAGCGTTGCATAATTGCTTGAGCGCGCATTGTTTTTGGTATATATTGTTGCTTAGTCGAGTATACGTTACATACACAGCTCTGGAGACATATTCTTTACGAGTGTCAAGCAGGATACATATATTCTTTACGAGTGCCGAGCAGCTACACTTGGTGGAATTAGCACTTATAATCATTTTGAATGATACATTGCCTGTCTTCAATATTGTTTTGAGGCAGTACTTCCTTTTAAAAAAATCATCGATTGCTGAGCGACGTTCTGTCTTGTTGTTACGATTGCGACATGCTCAGACGTGTTCGAACGAATGAATTGAATCTTTAAGCCATATTATATTTTATTCGAGAGTTGTGAAACTGAATATTTTCGACATTCTATATAATTGGGTATGTTCACTATTTGGTAGATTTTTGTAACATTTTTTGGATTTAGTTAACTTCAAATTTATTAAACTTTGGATTTCGCTTATAGTAAAGCAACTGTAAATAGTTATGTAGATAGTTAATTATGTTTATTCTATTTAAATCGTCGCTAGGCAAACCCTTACTTATTTAATTTGATTTTGATTATTTAATTGTTTGAACCTTTAAGCCTGTCTATTAGAATAATTCTTATTATTTTATATTTTTGGGTTTATTTATCCTAGAAATAAAACTTTGTTAATATTGTAAATATTATCCGTTTATGTTACTTCACCCTTGTAAATCAATTATTTTTCTGTTTAAGTGTTTTATTCGATTCAAGTATCTTATTTTCAATCCAGCGAATAATACTAAAACAGAAAGAAAGAAAAAAGGGGGGCGTACTACATACCTCTGGGAAAAATTTGAGATATCTGTGGGATGTGTAATATCTGATCAAATTAATCACTTGAAATTGTTTAATGGGCCAAACCAAAAAACTTTTACGCCGCTCTGTTGTTTTGCAAATCGCATAAACTGATCTGCATATGCGTTTGATCTTTACATTGATTTGCCTTATTCGAATTATTTTACATACTTAACTTTTCTTTCATAACTTAGTCTACAACAACTACATTAGTCTTCTTTTCTTAAAATTATTATGTTGGCATAAAACTTTATAATCTTTCTTTAAAATTATTTAAATGCCTCATAATAATTTTTACTTGTCTTTACTAAAATACTTTGCAAACGGTAAATCAAATTCTAAAGCCGAACATTCACATTTCAATTCATATAAAATATACATATGCTTATGATTCATGATATACATATATAGGTGTACTTATTATTACTATAATTTACCCCAAATATAATTAATTCTTTTATTTTGAAAAAATTTAAATTTATTAAAATTTTTTCAAAAATTTTTTTCGTTACAGATTGACAAGCTTATTGTTAATTGCGTTGTCGCCGATTGTCTTGACCAGCAATCCGATATTTACTTTTTGACGTTTTTAAGATGCCCAACAGCTTCGTTTAAACATTTTTTAAAAAAGGGCTCAATGACTTGAAGTCGCAAGAGTCATATTTTTTCTTAATTAAAAAATATAGAACAACACTATGCTTTTGGGAGTTTCTTTTTATCTTTAGGGGGTTTGGTTCTCCCGACATTTCGGTGATAACCAATACTCTCGATTACCTGATCCGGTTATCGAGGTCGTTTCCCCCGATGGCCGGGCCTCCTTTCACGAAAGGTGGCTTTTGAGTTTGGGTTTTTTTTCTACAAAATTTTCGCGGTTTCTTGGCTCTTTTTAGCCTATAAAGGAGCATTGTCGAACCTATAACAGATCCCGATACTTCACACACACAAAAACACAAATATTATAAAAGGTTTACTAAATATAAGTAATTGGACAAAACGTACTTTAAAAAAAATTAAATAAAACAAAAACTCTATGATCCTCTGAACCTGAAAGATTTGATTTGAACAAAGAAAAATAATTTGAATTTTAATAATTTGTTTCTTTTATTTCCACAATTAATAATTGAGTCTTTTATCTCGTTTTTATTCAACAATGTACACTGACTTTGCTTGTACAAGTTACTTTTAAACTGAATATACTCGAACAATACTGATTCTTAAACTGGATGATGGAACAAATGCCAATTTTAGGCTGATTTTGAATTAGCAATTGCCGTGGCTTTTATGCTCATCATAGACCTTTCTAGAACGATGATTGTTGATGCTTTAGAAATATTGTTTTTCAAAACATATTTTTGCTTCGACGTCTCTTGAACAATTTAGTTTCTTAACAACCATGGACGCATTCAGAGGGGCTGATAAATAAAACTTATTAAAAATCTTAAGGGTTCGACTGCGATCGATCCAACACAACACTCCTCTGGTAATTCCATTACTGACACGGCTATTGCCAATTTAAAATTTATCTCCTTGCTGCGGAGCACTTGATTTCGCAACCTGGTGGACTCTCCAGAATGAAAACTAGTACCGTCTCCACTTAGTCGTTCTCCTCGGCATGGGCAAGCACTGTTTGCCTAGCTCTCTCATCATTCTCTTGACGATCTTGTCCTCTCTCTTTGACCCAATCTTGAATATTTTGAGGCACTTCTTCAATTTGCATTTGACAATCCCCAAGCTTCTTCATGCCCCAAGTAACAATTGGGCAGGCGAAAATCCAGTAGTTGTATTTACTCGGTTACGTGTAGCGAACATTTACTTGTGTAGTTTTTGGACCCAGTGTTTCTGTTCTTGGTCCAATAAACAGTTTTTTCAACTCTTGGTTCTGACGTTCCGTGGGGTTGGCTCTTGGATGGTATATTGGAGTGGTCCATAATTATGTTATCCAATCTATATTCACTGTTTTCCATTCTCTTGATCTGAACTGGGGACCATTATCACTAAGTACTGCTCTAGGGTACCCATAACGGCTAAATATTTCATCCTTGAGTACTTGGGCTATCTTCGGGGTCGTCGTGGCCCCCAATGAAAATGTTTCGATCCATCTAGTGAAAAGATCAGTGACAACTTGAATATTAAATTTTCCTCGTGATGTGCGTGGATATGGACCCATCAAGTCAATGCTACCTATCTCCCATGGTGAAGTAGGTTTTCAACTGCTCATACATTGACTTGGCTTCTTGTTCAGTGGCTTCACTCTTGCACAAGTATCACATCCTTTGACGTATCTACGTATGTCATCCCGCATCCCATCCCAGTAAGCACGGTTACGGATCTGACCATATGTTTCTCTCCAACCAGGGTGTGTCAGGGTGTGTCGAATGTCTTCAAGTGTGGGTGTTTCTACTTCAATGACGTTGAGGGTTATTAGTGTTTTCACCCTTTTTTCTGTCACCCAATCTGGAATGCCCTACACTTCTTCGTCTTCAGCCTTGCCCTGTGGTTGTCTGAACAAGGAGTCGGTGGCTTGATTATTTTTTCCGCCGTCGTAAATTATTTCAAAACCATAGGCTCCCAAAGACAATGCCCATCTTGTCAAATTGGCTCGACTATCCGTAGTCTTATGTAGCCATTGGAACGCTTCATGATCCGTGTATAATTTGAAGTGTCTTCCTTCAAGTTATCCTTGAAACTTCCTCACTACCAAAATAATCGAGAGACATTATTTTTCTGTAGTGGCGTATTTTCGTTCTGAAGGTCCAAGTTCCTTGCTGGCATAATCTATTATTTGTCTTGTCTTTCCTTCATCTTCCATTTGAAATAAAATTGCATCCAATCCGACGTCACTAGCATCCGTGTTTAAACAGAACTTCTTAAAATTAGGATGTGCTAACTTCGGTGCATTTACTATCGATGATTTCAAATTTCCGAACGCTTTTTGATGCAATGTCAACCAACTTCGCTTGTTTTTCTTCAGTCTTTCGTTTAGAGGTGCAGCTATATCTTCGTAGTTCTTCACAAAGCTTCTGTACCAGTCACTTAAGCCCAAAAGTTGTCGTAGTTGTCTTGTTCGTGTTCGTGGTACAGGATAGTTACTGATAGCTTCTTTTTTTCTCTGTATATGCCGTCTTCACCTCAAAAATTGTCCCAAGTATTTTACTTCATTGCGCCCAATGACACATTTGTTTGATTTACAAGTTAACCCATGTTGTTCAAGCCTTTATAATACAAGGTCCAGGCGGTGTAAATGTTCCTTGACTAATCGGCTGTGTATAAGTATGTCGTCCAGGTAAACTTGGCAGAAATCTTCCATGTATCCAGATAGTACTTCATTCCTTAAGCTTTGGAACGTAGCTGGAGCGTTCTTCAAAGCAAACGGCATGACGCAAAATTGATAGAGGCCTCTTGGGATGGTAAATGCTGTGTACTCTTTCGATTGTACTCTTCGATGACATCGCAGGTTATTGGTGTTTTCACTCACTCTGAAATGCTTCTTCATCTTCGGCCTTGCCCTGTAGTTGTTTGGACAAAGAGTCGGCGGCTTGATTATCTTTTCCGGAGACGTAAATGATCTCGAAATCATAGGCTTCCAATGTCAATGCCCATTTTTTTAATTTGGCTCAACTATCATTTGTCTTTAGCCATTTTTTTAGCCATTGGAGCGTCAATCCGACGTCACTAGCATCTGAGTTTATACAAAACGTCTTCTTCAAATGGGGATGTGCTAGTTTTGGTGCATTTACTATCGATTTACTATCGATATAATTTTAGGGGACTCATTTATCACACCCCAAGTTAATTATACTACTCCGGTAATGATACTCCCATTTTTCATTAAAATTCGTGGCCATGTATCAAATGATTCCGTAGGCCAGGTACAACCATTACTTCAATATTGAACTTCATTCATGATATCATCACATCCATGCACATTTTTCCAAGAATCTTGAAAGTATTATTGCATGTGGCTCCACTTCCTGTACTATCTCTGACAGGGTGCCAGTTAGCAATATTTCTTTCCAATTCTTCACTTATGAAATTGTGATGCCTGACTATCAATCAATGCCAATACTGATTTACCACGCACACCAACTTCCACAACTGACCCATTGTGGTGTGAGTTCTTGGTCTCCATTATTGACAGAAAGACAGGCAATTGATGGTGTGCGTTTCTTCACGCCCATGTTGTGCGTTTTTGTGGAGGTTAATGTGTACCTCAGAACCGATTTCCACCCTCATTTGTCCTGGAATTAGTTTCACGGCGGTCCAAGTTTATTTATTTTTCCCCTTCTGGGACAGTTTCGACTGATGTGCCATACTTGGTGGCATGCGAAGCACGTATCTGGACTGTTTGGACGTGGTGGTGGTGATAGCCTTGATGGTGTTTCATGACGATTTATCGATGGCTCTTCATCTAGTGTTCTGACCGTAATGCGTAGATCCTCCAACGATTTCGGATTCAAAATCTTCACCAATGGCCGTACGTCTTCTCAAAATAAGATTAATATTATTCGAACCACGTCCTCAATATTTATGTCAGCGTGCACTCTCTTACTCAGCTGCACCTTCGTATTTGCGAACGCTTCTGTCTTCAGTCCTGTGGGCTGGGAAACGGTCATAAATTCCAGTTCGGCTTTGACTTTCCTTCCCACACTGTTGAAGACACTTTCCAACTGCCACTTCCACTCGTTGAAGGTGTAATTCAGCACACGGTTCATTAATGCCCTATCTGTTGCTGGTCCCGTCAACTTTTTAGTAACCGTTTCGGTCAGGAAGATTCGTTTGATGTAGTAATGCCGTCGCTCTCTTCAAAAAAACTACTGGGTCTTCGACCATTCTATCATTTAAGTCCGGCGTGATTGACAGAAGCGTCGTTGTGTCCAATGCGGCTGAGAAATTGTCAGTATTCGCCTCTCCAGGATCTATACGCATGTCACAAATTTGCTGTGGCCGACGCTGCTCGATCCGTGTAATGTAATCCACGACTTGATTATATTTACTTGTTTATGAATCGTCGTTTCCATGCCATCAAGCCGTGTGGATAAGTTGCTCTCTATGCTTTTCATTTGTATGTGGATCTCAGCGGCATCGGTTTGAATGTTCGTGATGTCAGTTTTCACGGCCTCGACGGCAGTGCTTATTTGGTCGATACGCCGTATGCACACTTCTCTCAGGTTCTCCAAAGTCTTCTTTCAGTTCCTGTTGAACTATTTAGCGTTTGTTCACCCATACTCCCTTCAGACTCCTGAAGTCGATTTCCGATTCGTTCGCCAATACTCTCTTCAAGTTTAATGCCCAATCTTTGTTCAGATTCCAGCAATCGATTTCGCAATTGCTCATCAATCCTCTCTTCAGATCATTTAAGTCGATCGCCTATTCTTTCGTCCAGGTTCAAGTTGAAGTTCAACATCATGGCCGCGAACATCTTCTCCATTGTTGATGCAATTGGCTCTTCCTGGTCAGATACCAAACTTCTTCGCCGTTCTGATGTAGGGTTGGCTGTCAACGGTGTTCCTAGGTTTCTAGTTTGGTACACTTTTCATCTCGCCTGTCAAGCGTCTCTGTTACCAGTACTGTCCAGCCCTTCTGCTTCCATCACCTCACGAAGACATTGCATGGAAATGCTGCGGCTTTCCATAGTGGATGCTTATTTCTTCCGAGAGTCTCTAATTTAGTGACAGTTTCACGGACAGTTTGGTGACAGTAAAACTGTCACCAAATTAGCAACGAATAACATATCGTGAGGCAATATAAGAGTAATTTTAATAAGAGTGACGTTAACAAGAGTAAATTTTAATGAAAGCAATTTTAACAAGAGAAATTTCAATAAAATTTATTATATTTTAATATATTTTGTTTAATTTTTTATTTATTTTTATTTTTGTCTATTGAGTAAATCATGACTAACGAATTTATACGGGTGATGACTTCTTTGTAGCCGAAATACGTATTTATGTTACAAAAACTGATCTAGGTATTGGGGCAAATTTGAAATTTTAGAAGTTATTGCCAAATGATAATTGTTTAGGTAACAATTATATAACAAACTTTAATTTGTATTTTTATTACTTGTATTTACTTGACTTTTGATTTATATTAAATTAATATTTAATTTTTTTTTCTCATTACTTTTCTTTATAAAATAAATTATATCTGATAATAAGTTTTTTCAATGTTTTAAAAAAAAAAAACTTTAAAAGCATTTGTTAAAGAAAAAAAATTAATCAAAAGCAGTTATTATTTTCTTCTTGCAATTATAAGTAAATAAAAAACCTTTCTTGAGGAGAAAAAAAATTTCTCTTTAATATTTTTCTGTTTTACTCAGAACTTTAACTTTTGAAAAAATGTGTGAGGTCCAAAAATTATTCTTAATAATTTTCATCACAACAAAATAATGTAAAACCAGCATTCGCGTGAATTATGTATCCCATATAAATAAAAAATACAAATACTTGAATCACTCATATTACAAAGTTCTATCATGATAAACCTACGAACAAGATTCCTAATTTAATTCATCATTTACATACATGATCTATGAGTCATGCATAACTATACAATCGTAACCATACCTTATAGGGACTACAGACGTGCAACCTACGCAGGAACATTTTAAGGATAAATGAATGTTCGGTAGTAGGTTGCTAGTCTGTATAGCTGTTGCAGAACAAAATTACATGTCCTTGATCCGATTGCTGTAAAAATTAAAATTATTTGATGTTTTTAATATTTTTTTTATTATGTTGTTGTACAAGTTTGTAACGTTTTGTTTTTCATATGGTTGTAACGTTTTGTTTCTTTGGTCACGGTTCACCCAATGCTCGTTCGCCTTTTTGTCACCCTGAAAATTTAAAATTTTTGATTATACTCTCGGCGGGTTTTGATTTGAAAGGAAGCAGAGTTCAACTGCAGTGAATGTTGATGGTTTTTATTAATTAAATTAAATACTGATATGAAAAAATTAACTCGTCAACCAGGAATCGAACCTCGGGCCTCTGGATATCTAGTCCAGTATGCTTCCTCTACACCAAAGACGATTGTGATGCAACAGCCAACTTTTTCATATTATTCTAATTTTTATTTATTAGACAGTATTAACTTCTGTTGAAGTGATATTTATTCAATATTAGTTTATTTGTGTATACTTTCGTGTCAACAGAACAATGTTTGTCCAAATTCCTTTCGGTTACGTATGACAAACTGTAGAAGACTACTTGCTTGACACGGCCACCGCTAAGTCAAATTTCTACACAAATTTTATGATACATAAGATTACTGTTAGCTAGCTTGTTTAGCTCTGTTTACTCAATCTTGTTTATACAAAAATTATTTATTTCTGTATGTATTTATGTTTTTAAAACATTCAACTTAGTTTTTTGAGGTTTTTGTATTAAATTATATCTAATAATTTTTTTCAATTTTTGATTTTAAAAAAAGAAAAACTTTAAATCAAAAGCATCTATTAATCTCTTTTCAATTTTCGACTTAAAAAAAAACTTTGTTTAAGAAAATAAATAAATCGAACTAGATTATTTTCTTTTTGTACTTGAAAAAAAAACTCCTTGTTCCAAGGAGAAAAATATTGTTTTCTTAAATATTTTTCGTTATATTTTACTTAACATTTTTCTATTTCATAATTAAAATATGTGTTGAATCCACAAAAATTATTCTCAATAATTTCCATTAGAACTGGTGGCCATCTGGATGTGAGTAGAAATCTTAGGTAAACAACAATATATAGAACGTATCACAGCTTCCTTGTTCAATATACCACACAATAAGAACAAAATTTTTTTAATGGATAAACTTACCAATATAAATAAACTTGTTCAATAAATTAATTCAAAAAGTGTTATACACAAAAGTGTTATATTTTAAAACTGTACACACTATACATAAAATAGTTACAAATTTTTAACTTTTTTTTATTTTTATTTTTATTAAAATTGGCTTTAGCAAATTTGCTATACAGCCATTACCCAAAGATTACAATTATATTACAATAAATATTACAATAAATACATAACAGATTTGAAATTAAGTGTAAGATTCAAAAAAGAGAGAGAAAAAAAAAAAGAACAAATAATTTTCAAGGAAAAGAAAAAAAAATATTTTTGGTTCGTACCAATGCGTATACACAGGGACACGCAGGAATTTAATAAGGAAATTCGTCGTCGGGACCCGTCGAGACTTTCTACAGAGGAAATATAACAATAAATACATAGGTTGGGGGCCACGGATGGGTTTACATTAGAGAAATTTTATAGGTGGAACATAAAATGCACATGGAAGTTAAAAAAAAAAAAAAAAAGAAAGCGAAAAAGGAGAAAAGTTTTAAATTTTGTATTGGGACTTGTTAAGGAAGGTGCAAATTGCAGAAAGGACTTCAAAGTTGTTTAACGATAGGAGATGGGGAAAATAGTATGGACCTAAAACACATATACGGGCTAGGGAGTTGAATAACATTGCTCTATGTTGATTAAGGAGTGGGCAGGTGAAGGTGATGTGGTTGATATCACAATAGTGATAGCCACATCTACAACTGGTGCTAGGAATAACATGTATTCGGTGTAGATGGGCGGGTAAACTGTTGTGCCCAGTTCTGAGGCGGCTTATTGTTGCTATATTTTTCCTGCTCACATCCCATTTATGGAACCATGTCTCAAACATTGGAGTAGGTTGTAGTTGGTATAGGTAGCGCCCCTTTTCAGACGCGCTCCACGTTTCGCTCCAATCATTCAACATGTCTTTTTTGCAGACAGCCCAAAGATCTTGAGTTGATGGTGGTGAGTTGTCCAGTATGCCATTATGAACTGCGTCCCCAGCCAACATATCAACAAATTCGTTCCCACGTATACCAATGTGTGATGGGCACCACACAAAGGCAACGCAGAAATGTTTCTGCATTAGTTTCAGTACGGTATTTTTGATCAATACTATAAGAGGTGGAGTTTTGTGGGAAATGGAATGCTGTTTTAGGAGGGAGAGGGAGCTTAATGAGTCAGATATTATAGCTGCCCTTCTTATATTTTTGGACTCCACGTATGAGAGTGCTTCCAAGATAGCGACACATTCTGCTGAGAATATTGAAAAATATTGAGAAATACTCAAAGTGGCAGAATGTGCGCTTGTGGTGCAATGTAATGCAACTCCCACACGTGACTCAGCATTCAACTTTGAAGCGTCTGTGAAGATGTAGGTATAATTGGGAACAGTGGAATTTAGGTAGTTGTTGAATGCGGAACTGACGAAGAATGGACCATAATCGGCATCCTCCTTACCAAGTCCACAATCAACAAACACAGGAATTGTCGAGTATCGGGAAAAGAAATCAAAGGAGAAGAAAGGGGACAGAAGAGATTGGTAAACAGGAATTATCGCAAACACACGATAAGCCACTAAAAGGAGAGGAAGATCTTTGTTTGACCAATAGGACGAATTTCTGGATAGGTTGTTCAATCGGATAAGTTTTGGAATTAAAGGATGAGATAAAGAGGAATATTGGTTAAGGAAGAACTTTTTTGCTAAATAGAGACGACGGACTATAACTGGAGCATCCGCTGCCTCAATCTGTAAGGAGTTGGTAGGGCAGGAGCGCATTTGTCCAAGGGCAATGCGTAAAGATTGAAATTGAATTTTATCCAACCTATACGATCGTTGGTTAGATAATGGACATAAAAAGAAAGAGCCATAGTCGATGAAACTTCGAACGATTTGTCTATATGTCATAAGCAAAGTACTTTGATCAGCTCCCCACCAAACTTTGGTAAGAGCACGGATGATGTTGATTCGTGGAACACATTTACTTATAATATAATCGACGTGTGAATTCCATTGCAATTTTCCATCAAAAACGACTCCTAATAATTTAACAAAAGTGGGACATGGAATGGATGTATTCAGAAAAGGAATGGATTCGATATTGCATCTGTGCCTAGTGAAGACAATAGCTGAACTTTTAACAGCGGATATTTCCAAATTGATAGACATCAAATGGTGATGTAGGTTGGACAGAGCGTTTAAAACATTATCTATAGCTGTTTGTAAGGATTTAGAAGAAGAATACAGGACAAGATCGTCTGCATATTGTAGGAGTTGGGTGGGAGGCTGATTTACGATCTGCAAACCAGCGGTGTAGATATTGAAAAGGAGTGGGCTCAAAACTGCACCTTGGGGGAGACCTACATATGCAGTTCTGGGACCGAATAAGTGATTCTGGTAATTGACAGTAAGATAACGAATTTTTAAAAAGTTGTAGATGTACGAGGTAATTTTAGGGGGGGCTGATAGAGATGTTAGGATGTTGATTAAGGTGTTAATATCAACATTATCGAATGCTCCTGTCACATCTATAAAGCAGCAAACCAGGTATCCATTCTCAGAGAGAGCAATCTGGACGTCAGTTAAAAGCATAGACAGGTTATCGAGGGTAGAGGATTTTTTACGAAAGCCTCGTGAGTAGGATGGAATGATGTTGTTGTATTCACACCACCATTCCAACCTGTTTTTTATCAAATGTTCCATAACTTTGGAAACACACGAGGCCAATGCAATTGGGCGATAGGATTGGTGGGCATTAGGATCATTATTAGGTTTCAGTATAGGGATGATCATCGTATGTCTCCATTCATCCGGAACCAGAGAACTTGTAAACAATTGGTTTAAGATTAACAAAAAACTTCTTGTTGCATTGTTGGATAGGTTTTTTAACATGCTATAATAGATATTGTCTGGACCGGGGGAAGAATCCACCAGTCCAGACAATACCCCCTCCAATTCAAAGATTCCAAACGGACAATCCAATGGATGATCATTCTGGATTGATGGAATTTTTGTTGGAATGGGTACGTAATCAGGGGTCAATTTTTGTAGGAAATGTGGGGTCCAATCTTGATTGGTCGGAGAAAGAGGGTATGGATTAATAGCCCTTCTATACATTTTAACTTTATTCCAGATCTCTTTAACAGGCGTACTCCTGGAAAGACCCTCACAGAAGTTCCTCCAGGAGTTCCGCTTTTTCTCGTTAAATAGACGCCTGGTTTGTGCTTGGCTCCTTCTATAAGCGCAGTAATTATCTGGTGTAAAATTACTTTTTAGAGACTCCAAGGCCTCTTTTCTAGCTCTAACTTGTTGTTTACATTCGTTATCCCACCAAGGGTTGGGAGAGATGGGCGTTTGGAATTGGGAATGGATAAATCACCGGCGAAGGAAACAGTTTGATGGAAATTTGAATACATTTCCAAAAAATTGCATTCGGGTATAAGGGTAGCAAGGGAATCGTCGAGAGTTTGAGAAAATAAATCCCAATCTGCCTTCGAGCACCGTCTACGGGGGACATGTTTGGGAAGGGATAGATTATGGCGGTGATTTAGGTTAAATAAAATAGGAAAATGATCACTGCCATAGGTATCATTTAGGACACGCCAGTAGGATATTAAACTAAGGGAAGGGGAGCAAAATGTAATATCAATAGCAGACGTTCTTTTTTGTGGTGAAGGGATAATTGTCGGCGATCCGTCATTCATGCAAACCAAATTTTTGGCATCCATGAATTCCGTGAATATATCACCTCCCCTATCGGATGCAGTACAACCCCATAAAGGATGATGATAATTTAGATCGCCTGCAATTATTATGGGTTCTGGAACATTACGGAACATGAGGTCAAGTTGGTTAAGTGTAAGGATGTTTTGGGACGAGTTATTGTAAATGGAAATTATAGAAATACCAGCAACTCTAACTGCGATAACCTGGAAAAAAGGATCCATCGACTCAATCGGAATGATTTGAGCAGAAACACTCCCCCTAACAAGTATCGCAGTACCACCATAACCATCATATCTATCATTTCGGAAAATTTGAAATCCGCGGATTTTAGATGGTGAATTTTCTTTCAACCAAGTTTCACTGAGGAGTACAATATCATTGGGATAGGAAAATAAAATAAGTGCAAGGTTAATTTTATTTTGGTTGAGGCTTCGGATGTTCCATTGGAGCAGTTTGAGCTCTGTGGTCAACTGGACCATTATTAAATTTATTAATTAGAGTTTGCAATATGTTTATTTTAATAGCTGGGTCTAAATTGAAGGAATTTAAAACTGAGATGAGCGTAGAAAAGAATGGATCGTTAGGAGCAGGAGCATGAACAGAAGAAGAAGAGGGAAAATTATAATTTGTTGGGACATTAGTTCTACCATTTGGGCAGAATAAAAGGTTGTCAATCTGTGTCGCAACAGGGCTTGAAGGGGGTGAGGAGTTTTTGCGTCTTTTTAGATTAGAGGGAGCAATATTCGCAGTCGCAGCATTGGCGTACGTTCTTCTAATTGTGGGTTTTGTGGTGAGGATGGGTGAAGTATTATGTGAGAGTAATGGGAATTGTTGGGGAGTTGAAGACACATTTATGGGAGTTTGTACGCCAACATTGCTTAATATTTTGGGGACCTTGCCGCAAGCTTCAAAGTATGAAACGCCATTAGAAGCCATAATCTTTTTGATGGCAATTTGCCTTCTGTATTCGGGGCAATTTTTATATGTGGCAGAATGGTCACCATTGCAATTAATACAAGTTTTCGGAAGGGAGGGTTCTTTGTCACAATGAAGGGATTGGTGAGGGTTGGAGCAAATGGCACAACGTGGAGAACTTTTACAGTTTTTGGTGATGTGGCCGAATCTACAGCAATTGTAGCATTGGGTTACTGGAAATATGTAGGTTTCGATGGGGCGGGAACAATAGAATATGGTGATGTAGTCCGGGAGGATGGTGCCTTCAAAGGTAACTAGGATGGTGGAGGAAGGTTTATAGGTCACGGAAGTATTGTCATCAGAAGGTGCTATTCTTCTTGACATTCGATGAACTTTTATGATATTGATATTTTTGTTGTTTTTCATATTTTCTAAAAGTATTTATTCATCAATGTCAATGTCAATGTCTCTAATAACACCTGTCCGAGTGACACAGTGGGTAGGGACGTAGGCATGTAGATTTTCTTTTCTCAATATAGGATGATCCAGGAAAGAATTAGCGGTAACACAGGAATTAAATTGGACGCAAATTCTATTGCGACCCAAATTTTCAACCTTAATAATATTATTTATTTTATTATTAAATAAAATACGTCCAACTGTCAAAGGATGCAATCGACCAATACTTTGGTTAGTGGATTCTATAAATATCTTGAACGGGCCGAGTGCATTCTTGGGGTATTTGTAAGTTGTTTTTTCATTCGGGGTAGTGGTTGGGAGAGAAGGCTTATCATGGCTTATTAAGTTGATTGGTTCGTTAGGTTGGGTATCCAGACCCATCCGAGAAGGGTCTGGAGGAATAACATCTTCAACCACCTCCTATAAGTTGATCACTATATTTTTAATTGAATAAAAACAAATTTGAATTCGAAACAATTCAATTCAAAAAATAAAGTATATTAATATATAAAACAATATAAGTTTTGGACAGCTATGTAAAAAATATGTATGTATATCTGACTCACCAAGTTTAAACCGATCACAACACAAATAGATATATTTTTTTTTTTTGTAATTGTACAATAATTGTTATCGACAATTATATAATATATTGATATTGTTGTACGACTATTTTTATTAATTTATGGAACACGTCTTTATTCTATGAGAGTTATAACAAGAATCCCAATTTTTAACTTGTTGACTCTTAATTAGTAGTTGATTTTTCTGTGAGTTAACGACTAAAACAAAAGTGGTCGAATTTGAAACAAATGTTAAATGCTTTGTGGGACGTAATGTTTCTTTGGGATATTAAATTTAGATATCAATGTTTTGAAAATAAAATTTGAAATTATATGTCAGTATCTACTTGCCCGCATGAATTTGACGTTCCATAATTCTCGAATCTCTCTAAAATTATTTCTATTCTAAAGAGTACAAACTTTTTTGTGTTTAAAAGTAAAGACCATTAACCAACACCGAATAGTGGATGAGTACTTCAGGTTTTCCAGTGTTTTTCCTGTAACAAAAAGAACTGGTGGCGCTCAACCAAAAATTTTTAACCCAACCCCGCAATTCGAAGACAATATTGACTAGTACGGGACACAAATGGTGCCCAAAGTGGGGCCTATTTAATAACTACTGGGGCCTATTCAATACCTAATAGGGCCATTTTCATAATTAAACGAAATTGCATTGTTGGGAATAATGATTATTTGATAAATTTTAGTAGCGGTTTGGGATACCGAAAGTGTCACATATTTTTATAGAATTTTTGTTTTTCTAAAATTTTTATAATAGAGGTCAATCAACTAGCGAAGGATGAATTGTCGTATGAGTTACCTATTAGGGGAGTAAAGGATTTGGACAATGCCGACGCTGTGAGAAAGTGTTTCAGAGAATTGTTAAGGGTTGAGAAGGTTACTGGACATAATGCTAGCTCTTCTTTTTTGGAAACTTTAGGTATGAGTCAGGAATGGAATGCATGTGAAATAAAACTACAGGAGTGATCACTGCCCGCGAAAAATTTTTCTGGAGTTAAAGGAGATTCCCTTTACAGAACACTTGAAACGAAGCTCGTACATGTTTCGGGTAGGCTAGGCCGAATCGACACGTATTCAATTAACTATTCCGGTGGACTTGTCGGCTAAAATAATTGAGGTGACTCCTTTTTTGGGTAAATGGACCGATACGGCAACGGTTGCTTCGGTAAATAATAACGAAGGTGATTTTAACAGCGAGGTCGCGACTCGTGCTACTGAGTCGTGACCTGAACATCCGGTTCAAATACCGATTGGAAAACCTTACCCAGTATTTAAATGGGAGTTGAAATTTAATGGGGATATTTCTAAAACCAACTTAGCTTCTTTTTTAGAAAGAGTGGAAGAGTTGAGTGTTGCTCGGGGAACTAGTGACACCGAACTGTTCCCTTGCTCATTCGATTTATTTGAGGTATCGGCACTGAATTGGTACCGCGGAATTCGAAGGGAGGTCCAAAATTGGAATGAGCTGAAGGCATTATTGAAAAAGGATATTCAACCCGAATGTTATGAAGAGGATTTATGGGAAGAAATACGATATCACAAACAAGGTAAAGCCGTGTGCCGTGTGACGTGTGATAATATTTTTTGCGATCATGTAAAATTTGTCAATAATAGCCTTAGTGCGGGGCAGAGAGCTAGTCTTGATGAAATTATACGCCACTATAAAGAATTAGATGGAAAATTGGGTCGAATTCAAGGATATCTTGAAGGAAGACACTTCAAATTATTCACGGATCAGGAAGCGCTCCAATGGATTCACAAGACTACGGATAGTCGAGCTAAATTAACATGATGGGCGTTGTCATTGGGAGCCTATGACTTTGAAATAATTTACGTCCCCGAAAATCAAGCCACCGACTTCTTGTCTAGACAAGCACAGGGAAAAGCTGAAGACGAAGACGTGTAGGACATTTTGGAATGGGTGATTGAAAAAAGGGTGAAAACACCAATAACCCTCAACGTCATCGAAGTAGAAATACCCACACTTGACGACATTCGACGATGACAGGATGAAGATGGTGATGTAAAGTCACCATCAGAAGATACATCATTGATAGTAACAGTCCACTTAAAAGAAATCTTCGTCGACGAGTGGACCGAACAAAAAATTAATTACATCGTAGCCAACGGGATCCTCTGGTACCATAGTCAACAAATGGTACAAGAAGTGTCAGTGGTTCCTGAAGAACGTCGACTTTCTTATTTGAGAAGATAATATTAATAATCATAATTTTTATTGCAAAAAAATCCAGTATCAGGATACAATAAGTCAAAAAATAATTAATTACAATAAATCATGAAAAATGTATGGCAATAATTTTAATAAATAACTCTTAACTAAACTTTTATATTTTTTGTAGTTTTGTTCACTCTTTATATTTTGTGGTAACTTGTTATAAATTTTACAACCCACATAATTCGCACTTTTTCCAAAAAATACAGTTCTATGGGGTATAACAATTTCACTCCTTCTTATGCTGTAGCATTTATCTTTTTCATACTTGCTTAACTCATTGAATTTTCTAATATGTAGTAGCAATTCTAATGCATAATGCCATTGAAGGTTAATAAATTATGCTGTTGGAATATTGGCCTACATGATTCTATTTGCTTGATGCCAATAATTAATCGGAGTATTCTTTTTTGAAGAACAATAACTCTATTGCACTCATTTGACCTGCCCCATATAATGATCCCATACTTCATAGCCGAATATGCAAACGCATAATAAACCGTTAAAAGGTGCTTCACTTGAAACTGCCGTTTTAGTGTCCTAATTTGGAAGTAACATTTATTTAGTTTATTACATACCAAATTTATTTGATCTATCAATTTAGTTGACTGTCTATTATAATACCTAAGTATTTTATTTTAGATAATATTTTAATATTATTACTTGTTAAACAATTGTCTGTATTTACAGATAATTTTATTTTTAATTGGACACAGCGAGTTTTTTCCTAGTTCTCAATTAATTGATTATTAAAACACCATAAATTAAATTATTCAATCACTACATTTAATTTTGTTTGCATTTCATAAAACAATGATGCTTCTATTAAAACGGTTATATCGTCTGTATACATCACTAAGTTGCCCACCGTTACGTACTCAGGTAAATCATTTATGAAGCAGATGACCAACAAAGGGCCTAAATTACTGCCCTGAGGAATGCCAAGTTGAATATTTTTGATAGACGAACGTGACTTATTTACTTCGACTATCATGTTACGATAATACAGGTATGACTTAATCAATGCATTTGATTTTCCACGAATCCCCATTCTTCCCAATTTCTCCAAAAGAAAAGCTTGATTATCAAAAGTGGCACTAAGGTCAAAGAAAATTCCCATAACAAGTTTCACTTTATCCAAGTTTCTGTTAGCAAATTCATTAAAATCGTAACAAGCTGTTAGTTATTGTTGATAGTCCCTGTCTAAAATGCCATGTTGAAATTTGTTCAGTACGTCACACTTATTTAAAAACTTTGCAATTCGGTTGTATATTAGCTTTTCAAATAGTTTCGCAAATGCTGATAATATAGAGATAGGCCTATAATTCAATTTCAATTCAATTCAATTCAATTTTTATTCATTCTTTTTAAACAATACAAACATTGTACAGAACATGTCATAAAATAAAAAGAGGATAAGGAAAAAGAAAGGAAAGGGAGGTATGCAGCTATGACTGATTTGGAATACAAATCGTACTTAGATGAAGTACATAAAAATTTAAACTAAATTACAAAAGTCAAACTAACATATTTTCTCAGTTGAATAGATATGTGATAATATAAAAATTAATTAAAACAAAAATTCATTTTTTTTTTTTACTAAGTGAAACCAATATTATTCAAATTTCAATGTTCTAATTATTATCAGTCCAAATGAGAAGTCAAATATTTCAAATATAAATCCTTATTAATAAAGTACTTATAAAATAAATAATAAAACCTATCAATAATACAATTTGCAAAGCAATTAGTAAGTCACCTAATAACAGAAGTGCTATATCTATAAATTTCAAAAGGAGAAAAAAAAAAACTTGTCTAAGGCTCAAAGAAACACTTCGTCTAGAGAATATGGACAAATATTCAACAAATACTTTTTTGCTGCAGTTACAAAAGTCGACCCATCTTTCTCCATTATAGAATTTATTGTTTTACATCTTATAAATTTATTATATAGGCGAATTGCCTGGTTTCGAGGTCCTAAATCGACGCATTTGTAACCGCAATAGGGACTCACATAACTACGCCGCTGTCTTGTATAACGATTTATACTAACTTTATTTGTACTAAAATAACTTTTATTCTTCAGGAAAAACTTTAACAATTCAAGTGCATAAACACTGTGAAACGTCAAAATTCCCCTATCTTTAAGTATGTCTTTACAACTTTCAGTCTTTTTTAGACCAAATACAATTCTAATAACCTTTTTTTGTAATAGCAAAACTTTTTTGGCGCATTTATTAGAGCCCCATACAATTATTCCAAACGACATGATCGAGTAGAAGTTTGAATAATAAGTAAGCAATAACGAATTTATATCAATTATCTTTTTCAACATTCTTATCTGGAAACAAACTTTATTCAGTCTTGCACATAATGAATCTATGTGGCCTTTCCATTTAATACTACTGTCAAATGTAATACCCAAAAATTTTATTTTGTTTGATAAGCCGGGAATAATATCTATCCCTTTATTATTATTATTGACTTTAAATTTTTGAATTTGAGATTTGTTCAAATTCAAAGATAAACCGTTAGAATGACACCATTCATTCACTGAATGAATTGCTCTCTCGATCATGTCGCCCAAAATCGATTCATTTTTGTCATGTACAATCATCGTGATGTCATCCGCATATAGAAAAACATCACACGTCACATCCTTACGATCTAAAATATATGATGGTAAATCATTTATGAAGAGCTGAAACAGCTTTGGACCTAAAACGCTACCTTGAAGTATACCCTTTACTAATTTCTTCCAATCGGAATGATAAAAATGTCCATTATAACTAGTTTCAACTCTTTGGTATCTATTGTCTAAGTAATCCAACAAAAGCTCGCTTGCAGTGCCCCTAAAACCAACTTTATACAATTTTTGAAGTAAAAGGCTGTGATCAACACAATCTAATGACACCTTTACTTGAAACGTATCCAAATTGATGCCTGGTAATTATATTATATTTATTCACAAATTTATCAATTCTATTATTTATAAATTTTTCAAAAATTTTAGAGAAAACAGGCAAACATGAAATTGGCCGGAAATTGCTAATTTGATTATTATTCTTAGTTTTCCTTAAGGGTATAATACGTGCAAACTTAGCTCGGTTAGGAAACACACCAGTAGTCGCCATACATGAGATAATGTTAGTTAATGGTTCTAAAATCAAATATGCACAAAACTTTACTATATCATTTGAAACATGAAAAATATCTTGGGTGGTCTTATTACCAAGTGTGCTGATCACGTCCTGAACCTCTTTCAGTTCCACCTCGCGGAAAAAAAACGAATTTATGTTAGAACCGGAACTCATTAAAGAGTTCGAACTTGGTCCCAAGTGGCTCATTATATTAAGAAAATAATCAATAAAGGAATTTACAATAACTTGGGGTTCTTTCAAAATGTTTCCATCCTCATTAATTATTTCATTTAAATTTTGGGATTTACTTGTACCTACTTCATTTTTAATAATATTCCAAAGGGCCCTAGAATCACCTTTTGCAGAACGAACTTTTGCAGATATACATTGCCTCTTGGATGCCTCAATTACCTTATTATAAAGCTTTGAAAATTTTCTCAATTTTCTTTTTACTTCCACGTTATGCGTTATTTTAGATAAAAATTTTAAATCTCCAAATGTTTGTGTGGACTTTCTAATACCTGAGGTAATCCAATCAAGTTTTCGATATTTGGATACACTTGATTTTTTTACTGGACAACTGAGATTGAGGCAGCCCAGAAATATTTCTAAAAATTTATTAAATTTATCGTTTGCCGTATGAGCCTCAAACACCGATTGCCAATTTTCATCCCTCAACATCGTTCTAAGTGTTAACATATTTCCAGCACTTTTATCGCTCTTTAAAAAACTGACCCTTTTATTAGTTGCAACATTCTCCTTATTCATACAAAATTCAATCAATTCGTGATCCGAAAAATTACAGGGACTGACAGTAACTTTAATATTATCCATATTAGTTACAATATTATCAATTAAAGTGGCGGTATTAAGGGTAATTCGAGTCGGTTCCTTTACTACTAATTTACCTCCGAAGGATTTGGCAATGTTTAGGAATCTACAATGATCATCATTAAGCAATAAATCTATATTGAAATCACCTACAAGAATGAAGTTTTTCTTTTCTTTACATATTTTATCCAAACAAGAATCTATTTTAGTGAAAAAATCTTCAATATTTCCAGAAGGAGATCTATGAATGCAGACAATTACAATATGGTTCTTCTTACAAACAACTTCAACTGCACTACATTCAAATACTTCATCACAATTATTTATTTGTAAATCTAATCTTTCTTTTACGTTTGCAGTATTTAAGTTTGAAGACAGAATTAAAGTGCTCCCTCCACTAGATGCATTTCTAAAACTACTTGCAATTATTTCATAATTATTAAATTTTACGGCGTCCAATTCATGACTTTTTAGCCAATGCTCCGTAATACAAAAGAAATTGGGTAAATCATTATTTCTACTTTGGCGTTCCTCAATTAAATTTTCAAGTTGAAGTTGTTTATTTCGAAGGCTGCATATATTTAGTAAATTCAAACAAAAATTATTCCTTACGTTAGTATTTCTAGCAGGCGTTTCAACAAGTTTTTTGCCGGCCTCCTGCACCGCCTCTCAACTCCCGACGTCATTCCAACATTGGACGGCATACTAAATCCACTATTGGGGAGCGGAGACGCGGGCATGTCAGCATTTTGATTAGAAGCAGAACCAGCAGTGTGACGCACGTTACGCTTCTTTTTTTGTTTTTTTGTTTTTTTGTTTGTTTGTTTAGATTCGATGTATCGGTCGTCCACATAGTCACCATTTACAAATGCTTTGATAATATTGCAAATTTTATTTTGTGCTCTTTGTCGAAGCAAGCACACCCCATCTACCAAATCAAACCTATGTAATAACTTATTCAAATACAGACACATTTTGTGCTCGTACTTGAAAAGTAATTATCTATGACTTGTTTATCACCGCTTTTGCAGTGCAGTGGTATTATTTTTGCAAGCTTTAGTTCGTTTGGAAAGTTTGAATTTAAAAAAGATGTATTTATTATATAAGTTTATTCACTGCATACAATTGATAACGACTCTTTCAGGATTAATACAGGTATTTCATCATAACCTGTTGACCACTTATTCGGAGATTCCACCTGGAGAGTACATTTTGTCGATGTATTAGTCCCAAAATGCTTGCCTAACTTTTCGTTAACTACAGTGGCAAAAAAATTTGAAAATTCTTCCGCTATGACGTCATGATTTTTGATTGTTCTATTATTTTAACGAATTGTTATCGGTGATGTACATTTTATTTTGTTTAAGGATTTATTTATGTTTGTCCAGAGCTGTTTAGTTTTATTTATAGTACTGTCCGTCACAGAGCATATATATTCTGATTTTGCATGCTTTATATCGAGTTTTTGCTTTAGTTTTAGCTTTTTATATAAATGCATTATGTTAAGATCTTTCTCTTTATATTTATGTAAATCTCTCAAAATTTGGCCTTGTTCAATTATTTTTTTCATTACCACGATAACACGAGAGTGATGAAGAAGCACACTCTGGTTGGAGAGAAACATATCGTCAGATGCGTAACCACGTTTACTGATATGGGATGCAGGATGACATTCGTAGATACGTCAAAGAGTGTGATACTTGTGCAAGAGTGAAGTGACTGAACTAGAAGCCAAGTCAATGTATGAGAAGTCAAAAACCTGCTTCATCATGGGAGGTCCATATCCACGCACATCACGAGAAAAAACCAATATTCTAGTTGTCACTGATCTTCGCACCAGGTGTATCGAAGCACTATCAATGATATATCTTCTGATGGTGACTTTACATCACGATCTTCATCCTATCATCGTCGAATGTCGTCAAGAGTTGAAGAAGTTGTTGCGTTTGCATCTTTTGAAGCAAGAACATAGAAACTAGGACCAACAACTAACCAAGTCGCTGTTTTCGATACGGAGCAGAGTGAATCAAACAACTGGGTTTTCCCCTTCCAAATTGTTAATAGGGGCAAAGATGAAGAAGCCTGGGGATTGGCAGAAACGAGTCGCAGAAGAACCTCAAGATCTACTAGAAAGGGTCAATGAGCGATGTCAACAATGCCAAGAAAATGGAGAGATATATACATATTGGCAAACAATGTTGGCCAATACCGAAGAAAACCATTAAGTGGAGACGGGGCTCGTTTATCATCCTAGAGAGTTCATCTTGTGTGCAACCAAGTGCTCAGCAATAAGGTGGAAGGTGCCCATGCTAGATTGGCACCGAAGTGGAAAGGCCCTTACAGGGTGTTGAGAAGTTTACCAACTGGTGTCTATATACTGGATGCAGTGGCTCCCATGAAGATACATGGAGGTCACTTGAAGCCGGCCAGTGCAAGGACCGCCGCCAATGGGAATCTGGGGGGATTGAGTGTGGGCAACGAGGTGTTCGGCCAACTACTTTTAGGTCGAGGCATCGGGGGGACAGAGACATGTAGGTGATGGAAGACGACGGGATGTACCAAGTGCGGATGAGTCACAGGACAGGGCAATGGAACCAGGGTACAGCTTGCCGCGGTATCTTGGTTCTCTTTAGCCTTCAAAAGAAGCGCTCTAGAATCTACAAAAGATTCCGATACTCGACACAAAAAGAAAACGCAAAATATTAGTACAAGTTTACTAAATTTATGTAAATTGGACAACACGGAACAAAAAATGTTCCTTCTTCAAAATAAACTTTTGTCTTGTGTCTTGTAGGATGATAGTTGAATATAAATAATTCCCACAAATAATAAATGAAAATACTTAGAAAGATATAAATGATATTTATTAAATGAAGTATCGAATAAATGTCAGAATAACTTTGTTGATAGTTACCTAGGTAACTATCTAATTGACATAAAAATTACCGTGATATCAGAGGATGCATGTAGTTGAATATGCATAGCTATCTAATAAACTAAAGTAAATCAAGATTTGGAAGCAATTCGCGGTTCCACTACATACCTCCTCTCATCATTCAACAAAGAAAAACCTAAGAAAAACACTAAACATCCTTGTTCAAAGGGAAAAAACTTTGGGGCATGATGCTCAACCTGATATATAAAAATAAGGTTCCTAGGAAAATAAAATAAAAAGGAAATTTATTTTATTTTTTACAAAAATTAACAACAAGTATAAAAATTATGCTAAACCACAGATGCACTTCAGTGAAGAATGGTTATGAAGATGCATAATTTTTCAGATAACTTCTGAAGGTCAGATCAGATGTGAAGATATCCTTCACTGATGTATGGCCGAGAAGGAGGAAAATTTTACAAAAACAAAGTTGCACTTCACTAATATGTGGCTGGGAAGTTGGATATTCCAATTAGCTTCGAAATCACGATCAGGTGTGAAGAATCTGATGATGATTCAAAAATATTTCCAGTTATTCTATAAAAAATAAAAAATATTTTTGAGCAGTAAGAAGTTCTAAACATTTTTAGATATAGAATTAATTTTATGAATATCATTAGCAAATTTTACGATTGACTGCAGATCAACATTATCGTCAATAGTGACAAGTTGAACCTGAATACGAGCATCGAATTTACCAATTAATAATTCACGAATAAAGGGTGAATCAAGATTTAGACCACTTGGTAGGGATATCATTGTATTATATAATAATTGGGGAGAATCGATATTATTTTGAGATAAACTCAGTAATTTATTTAGACGTACTTTATGAAAAAGTCCGAATGATTTTTTAAGAATATTTTAGAATGATTCAAATTTAAATTCTTGAGGTGAATTGACAATGATATCTCTAACGTGAGAAATATAATGGACAGGTAGAGCTAAAGAAGCTAATGTGAATTTTGTTTCATCACCAATAATATTTCGAATACTAAAGAAACGAGAAATCTGAATTATGCATAATTCAATGTCTGTCACATTAAATTCTGGCAATTTTGGTAAATTTGGAAGAATTATTGGAGGTGCTTCCAAATTCAGTAAATCAATTCAATTTCTAGCAGGCATATTCAAATTTTAGGATTGACAAATTGAATAAAAATGAAATGTCAAAAAAAATAGTAAGTATTTACAAGCGTAAAGAAAAATCTGTGTTTTAACAGAAAAGAAAGACTTATCTTTGAGATGTAGTGGGTGGTGTAATTTATTTTCCAAAAAAAATAATAACCAATTCCAGTTAAATGAACCAGTAATGAAAAATTATGCTAATATCAGTACCCTGTTCGCATTGAGCACGGGCGCCATAAATGTAGGATGATAGTCTAATATAAATAATTCCCACAAATAATAAATGAAAAGATAAGTCAGAATAACTTTGTTGATAGTTACCAAGGTAATCGACATAAACTTTACCGTGATATTTACCGTGAGAGGATGTATGTAGTTGAATATGCATAGCTATCTAATAAACTAGTAGTCCAATCAACCTACGAAATCGGTGACATAATTGTTATCAGAAAACAAAAAATATGTTGATATAGAAAAACATAAAACAAAAAAGATAGCGTTTTAGTTTTTCGGCTTGTCTAGTTTATCCTAGAGCCTAAAAAACTTTCAAAAGTCAAAAAACCGGTTTTTAGATTTAAAAAAAAGTTGACGTCCAATCCTAAAAAGTTAAACTAGAAAGTTGTAGGTCTTAAAAAAACCTATCGAATGGTGCCCATTGAATTAAAATTGAATGCGTAGTTTCCGAGAAATATTGGAAAACCCGGCGAAAATCGCGTTTTCTTAATTTGTTTATAACTTTTTTTTTAAAAAGACTACAAAGATGTTACTTAGTAAAAATATTAAAAACTTAAAAACAACATAGTTCAGCAAATATATCTGAATAAACTTCTCTCTCTATGTAACAACCGGTATTTAGATATACGTAAGCTACAAGTTTCAATTATATTAGGGGGTACACACCTTTCTAATAAGTACAAATTAACACTGAATTGAATATTAACCTAACATAAACTTTATTTGTTCAATAATATTAAAATCCTAAATTATAAAGATCGGATACTAATCATTAATAATAAATTGTGATTACCTTCAAACATGAGCGACAGTGAAAAGCTTGATCAAATTATAATAATGATTATCAACCTCCAAGCTGAAAACAAACAAGAGTTAAACATAGTAAAAGAACTATGCACAAGTAATATTTTTCACTTTAACGAACTAGAAACTTCAAGACAAAACAATAACTAAACTCCAACGTGAAATATGGAAAAAAAATATTATTGTGATCGGTATACCCGAATCAGAAAGGATTAATGAGGATTTGGAAGGTTACGCGATATAATTGTTCAGAACTTGATTAAAAATAGAATGCGACAGAGGTGAGATAGATGAAATATACCGACTGGGTAAGGACGCCAACAAGAATCGTCCAATAAAAATATGCCTTACAAACATGAAACGAAATCACGAGAAACAGAAAACACCTTGCTGGTACTAATATATTTATAAGGGAAGACTTACCCTTGGAAATACGGCAAGAGAGAGCAAAAAGTTTCAGCTATAGAAAACAAACGTTGAAAGCGAGAACGATTTAACTGAATCCCAAAGTACGAAAAATACAATATACGTATGTTCCATCAATCATCTGAAGAAACAGAAGACTTGGTCAAACAAGATGCAAAGCGACAACGTGAACCAAAGCAGAAAATCTACTTATCATCGAAAATAAGTAACTTGAAAACAAAAAATAAGCCTAACCCTATCTGCAAACCTACCAATGGAACATTTGTTAACTACTCACAAACTCCAAAAAAGTAGCCCAACCACTGGAAACACGATAAATACAAATAACTTCCCAATTAACATACTGCATATAAATATTCATGGTTTAAATAACTTTTATTTTTTAGATAAAATACAAGAAAACATTCTTTCTACGTATGACATTATCTGTGTGTCCGAAACATGGCTTAGTGTCGTATTCCCGCTTTTATATCTAACTACCAGATAATTAACAGATATGGTGTAAAGGCACATGCTAAAGGTAGACAGCAAGAAGGATAGCTAAGACTCATCAAATCAGGTATCGAATTTGAATTACTAAATACGACAAACAGTAATCTGTTAATCGGGGTCAATGCTAACGATGTACTGTTCTTAGTTGGACTGGCGTACTTCAGTCAGTCTTGGAATTATGATGAATGCAAAATGCAGTTAGATGAATTACTCAATAAATTAACTTGTGAAACGAACTTCCATGGGGTAATCATAGGAGGGGATTTTAACGCCAGAGTTGGGCTTCTAAACCAATGCGATCATATCGATGAAAATATTTTGAGTAACACTAACCTTTATCCGACCCGTAACACAATGGATGGACTATTAAAATCAAATGGCAGAAAATTGATAAAGGTTTTCGAGTCTTATGGAGATACTTTATCAAATATTAGATCACCCAGTGACAGAGAAGGTCAGATAACATACTGCAGCACTATGGGGAAAAGTTGTATAGATCTTGTATTCATGAATGATGAAACTAGGTACTTAATTGATGACTTTGAAATATATAACTTTATTCTCGAATCAGATCATTTTTCCTGCAAAACTGTAATAACTATCCCCAACACTAAAAATAAATCACATAGCTCGAAGAAAGTCACAAAATCCTTTTTGAAATAGAAACCAAAAAAGGCCTAAACCTATCGATCGACACTAAATTTTGATAACTTAGAAATTTCGAACAATAATGTCGACGAAAAATACAATAAACTTGAAAACAGCATCCATGAGTCAGCAATAACTCAGGGTTTGTCTCAAATAGTAACTTTCAAAGATAATTACCTGGCAAAGAACAAGCCCTGGTATAATACTGATTGCATACTGGCAAAAAGAGACATAAGAATGAAACACAGGAAATGCATTCGTAAAAAGTTTGGCAATACAAACGTGGAACAATATCTCTCGAGTAAATCAAAATACAAAGATACTTACGACGAAAAACAGTTATTTCAACGAATTTAGAAAACAGTTATCTTATATCCAAAACTCAAAAGAATTTTGGCACGCCGTGAAAAGATTCGATAGAAAGACATTCAACAATAACCCAATTCCTTTGAACGAATGGGCCCATCACTTTGAACAATACCCTTTGGATGATACCCTGTTTCTTGATACGTTACATACAAAATTGCCCTTTAAAATCTAAAAACTAACAAATCTCCTGGTTAGGAATCCGAACCAGAATGCCTAATACGAATTACCTAACGAATTTTTAAAAAACCTCAACGATATCGGAAAAAAACATTTTCTAGGCATATTTAACAACATTCTAAACGAAGAAAATATGCCCAACAAGTGGGGTGAAACTGAACTCACTATGATACTTAAGAGTGGAGATAAAAACAGCCCGACTAACTACCGACCTACCTCACTTTTGAACTCCGTAACAAAATTATTTACCCAACTCGTTGCAACCCGCCTGACTGATTTCGGGGAAAATGAATAAATACTCTCTGAATGCCAGGCTGGATTTAGAAAAGGTAGAGGATGTATAGATAATATCTACACATTAAACTGTCTTATACAGAATAAAATCCGGCTGAAGGGTGGTTGATTATACACTGTGTTTATCGACCAAAGGGATGCCTTTGGATCTGTAAATCATCAGAAATTATGGCCCAAACTATTTTCCTTAAATTCTGAGTAACCTCTATTCAAAAGCAAACGGATTCGTTACGAAAAACGGTGTTAAATCAAAAAAATTTACAGTTACTAAGGGTGTCCACCTTCAGGGCGATTCCTTAAGCCCATTATTATGTTCCTTATATATCTCAGATATAAAAGATTATCTCCGTGGAATGGATTTGAGGGGTGTAATACAGATGGGAATAACAACGTCCTGCTACTTGCCTATGCGGATGACATAGCTATGTTCGGTAAGAATCCCTTTGACCTGCGCAAACATCTATATGCAATAAATCGGTACTTTAACAACTTAGACCTGGAAATGAACTTGACAAAAACTAAATGTGTATTTTTTAGTAAGGGAACGTTACGAAAATTTAATAACAGTATCACTACAAATAATAATGTTATAGAGAGCGTTAACCATTACAATTATTTGGGAACTACCTTCCATTACACCGGATCTTACACTAAATAATGTAATAGCTAAATCTAAACCTCAACGGCGTGGTTTACGGCGCCGAGGTTTGGACACTTAATAATTTAGATGAATTAGACATACATGAATTAGTTATACATAAAATGATCAACGAACAAGTTTAAAAATAGGAAAAAAAGCTGGTTTCACCTTAAGAATAACCACCTTAAGCACATAATAATACGAGAAGACAGGCTCACACGATTATTAAAAGTGTTGCGTGAATAAGCGCGGATCCACCGTTGTGGGCATGATGGGCATGCCCACAACCCTAATAGACTTGTGACGTCACACTTTCACGGTCTATTGAGGTCGATAGGCTGATGATATTATATACAATTCCTTAATAAAATTTTAAAAGAAAACGAATCGTGCTTGATTCGAAACGCAGTGAAGTACATAGTTATCATAGACGATATGCTGACACGTTATGTCACATTTTTGACAACATATTATCTGTTTCTTTTTGGCACATGAATACATGTATTGGAAAAAATTATGACTATTCCCTGGGTGCGCAGTGATCTACTAATTTAAGAGTACATAGTCGTCTTCTAATTTAAAAGTAAGCGTACGTTGTACGTACATATACATTGCCGCCAAAACTTCCTTTTCGCCTTCCTTTTTGTTGGCGTGGTGTGCGACCAAGCTTTGTACCCTAACATAAAAATTTTCTTACAAATACTGGCAACTCTCCCGGTCAGCGAAGCTACCGCAGAGAGATTGTTTTCTTCGCAGAGTAAAATCTTGGTTGCGTGCCTCATTGTACAGGAAAGATTACCCCAGCTATCTCTCCTAAATATACACAAAGATGTGAACCTGGATACCGATGAAATTATCTACGTTTTTGCGAAAAAGTCACGTAACCTTGAAGTTGTAATTTAAGTAAGCACCTAAATAAAATTATTTAATGTAAAATGTATACTAGCGTTTAATATTATTTGATATCCTTTGAAGTTTTAAAAATTTCATCAAAATCGGTTCAGTTTAGAGTCTAAATGTGACACTGTGATGTGCAAACAAAAACACATTTACTTTTGTAATTTTTGTGATGGAAAAAACTAACATTTTACAGGTTTATTAATTTACTAATGCTCGCCCCACGGCTTGCCCACATCGAAATTGTCGCGGTATCTTGGCTCTCTTTATCCCACAAAAGGATCGATGCCCAACCTGCAGCGATACTCGACAAAAAAAAATATATTAGTATAAGTTTTACTAAATATTTTACAACACGCACATTTTTTTAAAGAAAAAAAAAATTAAATTAAACAAAATTTTTATGAAACAAAAACCTCATTTTATTTGCTTTTAAAAGAATGTGAATGTAATTTCTTTTTCAACAATTTTTTTAGTTTTATAATACAATGTCAATTTTCAAACTTTGAACTACTTGTACAAATGCCAAATTTAAACTTAACCTTTATCACACGAATATTAATTTTTAACCTGATCTGAATCGAACAACAGTCAATTATAAAACTTTGAACTGAATCAAACAACAGTCAATTATAAACTCAATTTAATCGAACGAATGTTATTCTTTAACTTTGAACTGATCGTACAAATGCCAAATTTAAACTGATCTTGATTAGTACTGATCGTGGCTCTTTTATACCCGCCATGGGTCTTTCTAGAACCCGGATGTTGATGTTTTGAAGAAATATTTTTTTGAAAACATATTTTTGCATGGAGGTTTCTCGAATAATTTAGTTTATCAACAACCACGGGCGCATTTGGAGGTTCTGATTATATTTAAAATTAATTAAAAATTATAATGCTTTGTCAAGGCTCGAATCAGAATGACAGCCCTCTTGTTTGATATTTAACTGCCCACTTAATGCACACGACCAGTGCGAATTCAAAATTTATATACAATTTAACAATAGATAGATTACTGTAAGCTAGCTTATTCTGTTTACTAAATCACTTGTTTATACAAAAATTATTTATTTGTGCATGTATTTCATCAAAATATTTTTTTTTTTTTTCAAAATTATCGATATAAATTTTGATCTGATTAAGATTTGATTATTTATTTTTGATTATTTATTATTACTTTTCTTAATAAAATAAATTATATCTGATTTCATAATTATTCCTTTTGACTTTTGACTAAAAAAACCTTTCTTCGAAAGGAAAAAAATTCAGAACCAATTTTTAATTTTCTTGCAATTAAAAAATAATAATTCCTTCTTTTTCCAAGGAGAAAAACATTTTCTCTTAAATATTTTTCGTAATATTTTTCTATTTCATAATTAAAAACTGTGTTGGATCCAGAAAATTTATTCTCAATAATTTTCAATACAACAAAATCTCCCCCTCTAGACTCCAACACACATTTTCTAATTTTCGATTATCTTTGGTCGACCAATATCAACTTAAGAACTATTTTTAAGAACTGTACTAGTACTTTTAGCTAGCTAGCTTAACTAAAAGTGTACGTACACAATACTTCGTTCTTCTTTCTTCATCAACGGCGCCTGTTGTTGATTGCCGGTCGTCTGGGCCGCAAGTTATACCCTGGCTCTATTGCTTTGGCCTCTGGCTCGTCCACACTTGGTACATCCTGTCGTCTTCCATCACCTCCATGTCTTTGATCCCCCAATTGATCTGAAAGTAGTTGGCCAAACACCTCGTTCCCCACACTCAATCTTCCCAGATTCCCATTGGCGGCGGTCCTTGCACTGGGCGGCTTCAAGAGACCTCCATGTATCTTCGTGGGAGGCACTGTATCCAAAACATATATTCCAGCTGGTAAACTTCTCAGCACCCTGTAAGGCCCTTTCCATTTCGGTGCCAATCCACTATGGACACCCTCCACCTTACTGCTGAGTACTTGGTCATTTTCTTCGGCATTGGCCAACATTGTTTGCCGCGCTGTTTCATCATTCTCCTGATGTTCTTGGCCTCTCTCATTGACCAAATTTTGAATATCATGAGGTTCTTCTTCGACTTGTATTTGCCAATCCCCAGGCTTCTTCATTTCTGCCCCCAGTAATAATTGGGCAGGTGAAAAACCAGTTGATCTATTTGCTCTGTGACGTATTGCAAAGAAGAACTTGTGTAGTTGTTGGTCCCAGTTTTTGTGTGCTTGGTCCAATAAATTCAACCGCAACAACTATTTCAACTCTTGGTTCTGTCGTTCTGTAGGGTTGGATCTTGGATGGTATATTGGGGACCATTATCACTCAGTACTATTCTCGGATAACCATATCGACTAAATACTTCTTCTTTTAGTACTTGTGCTATCTTCGAGGTTGACGTGGCTCCCAATGGAAATGCTTCGATCCATCAAGTGAAAAGATCATTAACGACCAATATATTCGTTTTTCCACGTGATGTGTATGGGTACGGACCCATTAAGTCGATGTTAACTACCTCCCATGGTGAAGTAAGTCGGCGACTTCTCATTGCTGAACTTGGTTTCTGATTTATTGGCTTCACTCTTGCGCACGTATCATACCCTTTTACGTATCTATGTATATAATCCTGCATCCCATACCAATATACGCGGTTACGAATCTACGATATGTTTCTCTCCACCCAGGGTGTGCTGCTTCATCACTGTCGTGATATCTCCTTATGATACCAAATCGGCGTTCTTCGGGAACCACTGGCACTTCTTGTACCATCTGTTGACTATGGTACCAGAGGATCCCATCAGCTACGGTGTAATTAGCTCTTGTTCTGTCCACTCGTCGACGGATATTACTTCTTAGTGAACTTGTGACATCAACGATGTATCTTCTGATGGCAGTCACACACGATCTTCATCCTGCCATCGTCGAAGATCATCAAGTGTGGGTGTTTCAACTTCGATCACTTTGAGGGCGATTGGTGTTTATGCCCTCTTTTCAATCACCCACTCTGGAATGTCCTCCACTTCTTCGTCTTCAGCCTCGCTCTGTGGTTGTCTGGACCAGAAGTCGGCGGCTTGATTATATTTTCTGGGGACGTACATTATTTAAAATCATAAGCTCCCAATGCCAATGCCCATCTTGTCAATTTGGCTCGACTAGCCTTGGTTTTGTTCAACCATTGGAGCGCTGCATGATCCGTATATAATTTGAAGTGTCTTCCTTCCAGATAACCTCGAAGCTTCCTCAATGCCCAGATTATCGAGAGACATTCCTTTTCTGTAGTGGCGTACTTTCTTTCTGTAGGTTCCAAGTTTCTTGCTGGCGTAATTTATTATTCGTCTTGTCTTGCCATCATCTTCTATTTTAAATAATATAGCACCCAGTCTGACGTCACTAGCATCCATATTTAAACAAAACGTCTTCTTAAAATCTGGATGTACTAGCTTCGGTGCATTTACTACTGATAATTTCAGATTTTCGAACGCCTTTTCATGTAACTTTATCCAGCGCTATTTCATTTTTTTTTTGAGCATTTCGCTTAGAGGTGCAGCTATATCTTCGTAGTTCTTCACGAATCTCTTGAACAAACCACATAATTCCAAAAATTGTCGAAGTTGTCTTCGTGTTCTTGGTACAGAGCTCTTCCTCTCTGTCAATGTCATTTTCGCTCAATATATTTCCCAGATATTTGACTTTGTTGCTGCCAATGACACATTTGCTTGGTTTACAAGTTAATCCATGTTGTTCTAGTCTTTCAAGTACAAGATCCAGGTGGTGTAAATGTTCCTTGACTGATCGACTGTAGATTAGTATGTCATCCAGGTAAACTTGGCAGAAATTCTCGATATATCCAGATGAAACTTCGTTCATTTAGCTCTGGAACATAGCTGGAGCGTTCTTCAATCCGAATGGCATGACGCGAAATTGATATAGACCTCTTGGAGTGGTAAATGCTGTGTATTCTTTCGATTGTGGCTCCATCTCGATTTGCCAATAACCAGTGCGAAGATCCAATGTAGAAAATGTTATTGCCCCATTGACTTTTCTCAACATCTCTTGCAGATCGGGAATTTGAAACGCATTGCTCTTTGTGATATCGTTCAATTTTCTATAATTGACGCACAATCGAAAGGTCCCATCCTTCTTTTTCGATAATACGACGAGAGCGGCCCAAGGCGATGTGGATGGTTCTATAATGCCATCGCCTTCCATCTCTTTAATCATCTCTTCCAGGACCCGTTGCTTTTCGTTATTATACCGGTATGGTCTCAGTTTAATGAGGGAATGCTTCGTAATGTCAATTTTATGTGTGATGGTTTTTGTCCTTCCTACTTTGCCGAAAACGCTGGAATGTCGCCGAATGACATCTTTTAACTGGTCTTGGTTCTCAAGGAGTTTAATTTCTAGTGAACCGTTTATAAGGTTCTGAACTAATACAAAAGAGACAGGTCTGATTGTTGGAAGGATTCACACAGTATATTAAATTTTAAATAAACTAAGGACGACAATGGACATTGAAAGCAGACAAGAAAAAAAAATAAAATAAAGATTTGAGAGAATTTTAAAAACATGTTGATAATAGGTCATCAAAATCAATTAATAAACCTTTATCGTTAAAGCTAAATTAAAAACTTAAAAAACTAAAACAAAAATTAAACATAAAACCTATGAACTATGTTAAAATAAGAATAAAATAAATAAATAAAAAGGGACAAAAAAAAGAACATTGGTACACGCTATCGTGTAAACACCCACTCCTGCAACAAAAATAAAATACGAGTGTTACAACATAGCTTGAGCTATAAACAGGGGGTGACATGTAATTTTCGGGCGACAAAAAGCAGGTATGAAGATTATTAAGCCTCTGATCTCGTTTCAAGACGGAGCGATTATTAATAGCGATCGATTTCGATTGTTTTAAAAAATTTGTTAAACGGATCTGTATCGAGAAAGCTATATACTACATGAAATTATTCATGAAATTATTCATGATTGATGATTCTATTGAATTATTGAAGAAGATAATCGAATTATATCGCGAACTGTACATAATCAATATATATAGATAGATATAAAGTAAATCAATTGATCATCCATCATACATGCCGGACGGCCAATATTTTTATCGAAATTTTGATACACATTAACGCCAAATTACGCCAGGACCACGTGGACAATAATATTTCATGTCATACCTGAATTGTTGGGATTAATACCCTGGATTGTCGTGACTCGTCCAATAGCAACTTCAGCTACGAATGGTGGCTCTATCAAGGTTTGTCTAATATTTGTTTCATTTGAATTCATATATCCTTATCTCTGTACATTCTAGTGTCGTGTTTGGTATTGGGTTGGAGATTTACCCTAAAACCGAAAAATAATATTAAACAATTAATCAGTACAATTATATGAGGGATCGGGAATTTGATCGACCACACATCGATTGTTTTTTTGGTGTTAATCACGATCGCAGTACCACGGATTATCCCGCAACGCTAGGTACCAGACAGTCCCTAGAGAAAGTCCAATACCCCTAGCGTAGGCAAGTGGTGCGATCTCCAAATACTCACCAAATGCGCGCCACGAACAGGCTAGGTCCCAGTTCTCCCCACGCATCCGGCGAGTGAGATAGTACGATTACCGCAATCGATCCCCTGTATTTAGTGTCGATCAGATTCGTCATCATTCAAAAATTTGCATGCCACATTACATTTAATTTATTAATTAATAAATAAATAAAAAAATGAAACGTTGTCATTAGTATTGTCGAGTAGCTATTGTTCTCTTAATTTTTCTTATTCACGGTTACTATTATTTTTTCTCGGCAATTTGTCAAACATTTACATTATCTTACACAATTCCTTATATTACGAGTTCTATCGAGTGATATTGATTATAATAAAACTGTTGTTAATGCGAACGTACCTTTATCCAATAATTATTAAATGTCACTTTATTAACCAAAATTATTATAGTATTTCAATTTTATTTGTTAAGATATTGTGAATGGAATAAATGAAAAATAAAAGGAACGTATTATATTATTGTTATAATGACACACTTACCTCTTTTAATATCACCTCAAATGAAATAAAACACAATGCTCTCCATTCTCGTCAATACACGTATCTGTCATAATTCGATCAACAACAAAATAATATTATAGCTCACGATCATACCAGCAGAGTCCACACGCTTGAGTCAAAGCGCGCGTATCTTTTGAATATCTAACGTGTTGAAGTAATTGATACTTTGAAAGGTGTTGATTTGCTATCCAAATCCACGAAACTATCTTTTATTGAGTTTTATTGTATATAATCATTCATATGCAGTAGATCGTTAAATGCAACAGTAGCTCGGATAATGCATCGTTAATTGCTGTTATTTCTATATGGGCTCCATCTGGTTTTCTCCATGCAATGTGGACTCTCTTATCACACCCCAAGTAAAATATACCACTCCGGTAATCGATGCTCACACCAGTTTTTGTTAAAAATTCATGACCAAGTATTAAGTGGGTCCGTAAGCCAGGTACAACCATTACTTCAATATTGAACCTCATTTTCGATATCGTTACATCCATACACATTTTTCCAAGAATCTCGAAAGTATAATTGCATGTCAAAGGAACTGTAAACCACTTTCGACATCAGGTTGTAGCTTTTGCGGACGACATAGCTGTTATAATCAGAACAAAGAAAGAGTTGACCAACGTATTGAAAACCTGGAACATAAAGCTAAAGAGTACGGAATGACAATAAATGAACAAAAAACGAAGTATCTTATCTACGAAACCACAATGCGGAAATTGAAAATCGTATTCAAATCCGATCGAGCGAAAAAACATATGCATTTGAAAGAGTAAGGCCATTCGAGTATTTGGGGGTGATAATTGAGGATAAAAGTGAAGAAGAGACCGAAATTAATAAAAGGCTTCAGAGTGGAAGTAGAGCCATGAGTTCTTTGAAAGGGGTCATGCTATCCAAAATGGTTTCAAGGAGGGTGAAAGTCCGTTTATATAAGACAATTATTAGACCGACGGTATTGTACGGAGCAGAAACATGGGCTGTAAATAAAAAGCTGAAAATAAGTTACTGATTTGGATACGAAGAATCTTTGGAGGCCAAAAAGACGAAAGTGGACAACGGACAAGAAGAACCAATGAGAACATATACGAAATGTACAGTGACCCAAATATAGTGAAAATTGTCAAAGCACGAAGGATCCGATGGTTGGAGCATGTCCAAAGAATGTCAATGGGAAGAATACCAAATAAATTTCTCACCCAAGGAGAAGGTGGTAAGTGGAGAACGGCGGCCGAAGAAACGGTGGTTAGAGTCTACCTTAGAAGATCTCCGACAGATAGGAGTACAGAACTGGAAGCAGGATGCCTTGAACAGGAAAAAATGGAAACAAATTGTCAGAAATTGTCAAATTGAGGCTCGAAGTGCTTATATATATATATATATATATATATATATATATATATATATATATATATATATATATATATATATATATATATATTATTGCATGTGGCTCCACTCCCTGTACTATATCTGACAGAGTGCCATTTTCCAATACTTCTTGCCAATTCTTCGCTGATAAAATTGTGTGATGCCTGACTATCTATAAGTGCCAATATTGATCTTCCACGCACATCAACTTCCACAATTGGCCCATTCTGATGTGAGTTCTTGCTCTCCATTGTTGATAAATGAATAGGTAATTGTTGTTGTTCACGCCGGTGTTGTGCGTTTTTTTGGAGGTTAATGTGTACCCCGGTTAATGTATAACACCGTTGAAACGGGCAAAGTGATAAAAGCTCTTGGAGTGCAGAATACAAACCTGCACACTCAGGAATGGCGAAGTATCAACAACACGAGGACCAATGCAGGACATACCATCGTACTGGAAGTGGATGCAGCAGATCTGCGGGTGATTCAGGACCGAGGGTTAAAATTATACCTCGGGTTTGGTCAAGTCAACCTTAGACCACTGAATACCTCAAAGAGGAAAAAGAATATCTGATCTTCGGATGCTTCAGATAAACCTCCAGCACAGTAAGGCGGCCTCCGCTGTCTTCTGTCAAAATGTGCTGAAAAGGGGAATCTCCATAGCTCTGATCCAAGAACCTTGGGCTGTTAACCATAAGATTCTTGGACTAGGAGATACTAGAGGACAAATTATCTACGATAAAACCTCGGAGAGACCCAGAACTTGCATTTATGCAAGAAAGGACATCAATGTCTTGCCGCTGTTAGAGTTTTGTCAGAGAGATCTAACAGCAGTAAAAGTAAAATACAACCTGGAGAACGGAACTGGAGTGGTAATCATCGCTTCGGTCTACCTACCCTATGATGCATCTACTCCACCACCATCAACAGAGATGGAAGTCCTGATCCAGTATTGTGAGGCAAAAAATCACCAACTGATCATGGGATGCGATGCAAACGCGCATCACACTGCGTGGGGTAGCACAAACACAAATACAAGAGGTGAGTACCTCTTTGATTATATCATAGCTAACAACTTAGATATAGTTAACCAAGGCAACAAGCCGACTTTTATTAACAAAGTGCGGAAGGAAGTCATTGATGTAACACTGAGCACTTATGAAATCAGTGGTAAAATCAAGAAATGGCTAGTGTCCGATGAACCATCTGCATCGGATCACAGACAAATCTATTACAATGTGGAGGTAAGAACGGACCAATGTAATATACAATATCGGGATCCGAGGAGAACCAATTGGGACGAATATAATTCGACACTAAAGTTCAAACTCGCCACAATTCCGAAGAAAGTTAAAACAGTATTGGACATTGAGCTTACTGCAACTGAGCTTCAGCATGCAATAATTAACTCTTTCCAAGAAAACTGCCCGGAGGTCTCAAAAGACATCAGCAGGTCGACTTGTTGGTGGAATGAGGGCCTAAGGAGTCAGAGGCGAAGGGTTCGCCAGCTATTTAACAGAGCAAGGAGGTTGGGGAACTGGGATAATTACCATGAAGCCCTTACCGAATACAAAAGGTCTCTGAAGAAAGCCAAAGTGGACTCATGGAGGAAGCTCTGTCATGATGTTGAAAACACATCTGAGGGAGCAAGGCTCCATCGTGTCCTGGCGAAGAAACCCGCTGACACCATCGGCTCACTTCGTAAACCCAATGGTGAGCATACTAGCTCCGCGAAGGATACACTCGAGACACTGCTCCGGATTCATTTCCCGGATTCGGTGACAGTGGACGATGAAAACACTTCTCAAGAGCAGTTTAACCAGTGTCTCCCGCCGACTGGCGAGGACTGGAGAAGAGCGGCGATTGCCATTAACCGCTCAAAAATCGAATGGGCAATAAACTCATTCGACCCCTACAAAGCACCGGGACCAGATGGGATATACCCAGTTCTTTTACAAAAAGGAGCAGAGCATCTTTTAACTCTGCTTGGTCATATATTCAGGGCAAGCCTGGCTACGGGTTATATCCCAACCGTATGGAAGCCAGTAAGAGTGACCTTTTTGCCAAAACCGGGGAGGCTTAATCACTCCACGGGAAAGGACTTTAGACCAATTAGTCTGTCATCGTTTCTACTGAAAACAATGGAACGACTAATAGGATTTCATTTGACTGAGGGGGCATTGTCAAGAAATCCGCTTCATGCCAACCAACACGCTTATCAGGTGGGGAAATCCTGTGAATCAGCCCTCCACAACCTAATATACAAGATTGAGGAGGGATTCGCAAGGAAACAAACCACCTTGTGCGTTTTTCTTGACATAGAGGGGGCATTTGACAATGCTTCTCACAATTCCATGGTTGATTCTGCAGGTCGGCACGGAGTTGAAGACACCTTTTGCAGGTGGATAAAATCTATGCTGATAGGAAGAAGAATAAAAACTTCTCTTTTTGGAGAGTCTGTCACTGTGAGAGCCACAAAGGGATGTCCACAGGGTGGTGTCTTATCCCCACTCCTGTGGAGCCTGACAGTGAACAGCTTAGTGACAAACCTCAACCAAAATGGATACTACACACAGGGTTACGCGGACGACATTGTAATTGCAATCCAGGGACCCTGTGAAGGCACAATCTCGGAGCTTATGCAAAACGCTCTTAGAATCGCACAGGAATGGTGTATTAATCAGGGATTGAAAATTAACCCTGGTAAGACCGCACTAATTCCATTCACACGTAAAAGGAAGGTGGAAAACATAAAACCACCAATCCTCTTCGGTGAAAGATTACAGATCACAAGGGAAGCCAAGTTCTTGGGAGTAATGCTGGACTCCAAACTAACATGGAACCCTCATCTGGAATATATAACAAGTAAGAGCAAATCTTCTCTCATGCTTTGCACGAGAGCATGTGGAAAAGTCTGGGGTCTAAAACCCAAAATGATCCACTGGCTCTACACAACAGTAGTCAGGCCCATTATAACCTATGCTGCTTTAGTGTGGTGGCCAAAAGTTAGGCAGATTACTGCGTGCATAAAGTTGTCCAGGATCCAGAGACTGGCCTGCTTGTGCATCACTGGATCTATGAGCAGTACACCTACAGCTGCCATGGAAGTCATACTGGGGCTGCCTCCGCTAAGCATTGTAGTAACAGCTAAAGCGAGATCCAGCGCCTATAAATTGTCTTGCAATAACAACTGGATTAATAAAAATCAGGTTGGACATGCAAGTATCGTGGGAACATCAATTATCTCAGACCCCGTCTTTGAAATGGGCACAGATATACTTCCCAAGACATACTCCTTCTCAAAACCTTTCACTGTAGTATGTGATAGGGCCATGTGGTCGGAAGGAGAACCATCCTACCTCAGGAAAGGAATCGTCTGGTATACAGACGAATCCAAAACTGAAGAAGGGACCGGGGCGGGAATCTACGGTGAGAGACCAATAGCAAACATAAGCCTCAACTTGGGGAAATATGCTACGGTCTTCCAAGCAGAAGTCTACGCCATACTGGCTTGCGTCCGTGAGAACCTACGTAGAGGCTACATAAACGAGAACGTATTTATTCTGTCGGACTGTCAAGCTGCTTTAAAAGTCTTGTCTGGAACTGAGGTCACCTCAAGAATTGTCTGGAGGTAATTCTGAAACTGGCTAAACGGAACAATGTTAAATTGATCTAGGTGCCGGGTCACAGTGGTTTCGAAGGAAACGAAAAAGCAGATACCTAAGCAAAGAAGGGAGTCGGACTGCTCTTCATAGACCCAGAGCCTATTTTAGGAATTCCAAGGACTGCATGTAAACAGGTTATCAACGAGTGGTCAAATGCTAAACACCGTGATCACTGGGAAAAAGTACCGCGGTAAGAGTTCGGGAAGGTACTGCTTCAGAGAACAACAAAGAGGTTATCAGTCGATGCAATGAGGCTGAACAGGATGCAGTTTCAGATGGTTGCCGGATTCATTACCGGGCATTATCCCATGCAGAAGCATCTGCACACAATGGGACTCCATAACGGGTCCATTATGTGCAGATTGTGTGCGAGGAGGAAGAAACATCCAGCCACATAATCTTTGACTGCGAACCTCTGGGTTACAGCAGATACAGGATATTCGGTGTATCTCACCCCGAATATATGAACCTTCAGGAGGACCTGATAAGCAAGCTCCAGGCTATTGCCAACATATGGGAGAAGCGAGTCTCGTCAGACTGAGTTAGGAGGGGGAGCACAATGGACCATAGGGTCGAAGTGCAATAATTTTTACCCCGATATCAATCAATCAAATATGCATGTCACGAAGTTTTTGTGTTTGACGCTGTTTGATCCGCGTAATGTCATCCACGACTTTTCTCTATTGTTCGTTCATCGTCGTTTCCATGCCGTTAAGCCGTGTGATTAGGTTGCTCTCTATGCCTTCGATTTGTGTGCGGGTTACATTGACATCGGCTTTAATATTCGTGATATCGGTTTTTACAGCCTCGACGTCAGTGCTTATTTGGTCGATGCGTCGTATGCACTCCTCTCTTAGATTCTCCATTCGCTCCGATGGAAGTTTTCTTTCAGTTGTTGTTGGACTTGTTGCATTATACTTAATGTCTGTTCGCCTGCTTTTTCTTCAGATTCCTGAAGTCGGTTGCCAATTCGTTCATCCATTCGTTCTTCAAGTTTGTTGGCTGTCTTCTCCAATCGATCACCCATTCTTTCATCCAGGTTCTTAAGGTTGGACATTATTGTCACAAACAACGTCTCCATAGTTGCAGCAGTTGGCTCTTCCAGGTTGGAAACCACACTCCTTCGTCGTTCAGATGAGGGAATGGCTGTCAACGGTGTTCCTCCTTGGATCCAACTTTGGTGTTCATCCCATCTTGCCTGTAATACCTCTCTAGTCCCAGTGCTGTCCAGTCCTTCTGCCTCCATCATCTCCCGAAGACGTTGCATAGGAATGATGCGGGTTGCCATTGTGGATATATGTATATATATTTTTACTTCCGTGCGTCTCTGATGCCTGTCACGGTTGCCACTTGTCGCGGTATCTTGGCTCTCTTTATCCCTCAAAAGGAGCACTGCCCGAACCTGCAACAGATTCCGATACTCGACAAAAAAAAATATATTAGTAAAAGTTTTACTAAATATTTTTCAACTGGAACGACACGCACATTTTTATAAAGAAAAAAAAAATTAAATTGAACAAAATTTTTATGAAACAAAAACCTCATTTTATTTGCTTTTAAAAGAAAGTGAATCTAATTTCTGTTTCAACATTTTTTTTAGTTTTATAATACAATGTCAATTTTCAAACTTTGAACTACTTGTACAAGTGCTAAATTTAAACTTAATCTTTATCACACGAATGTTAACCATAATCAGAACACGAATGTTAACCATGGGCGCATTCGGAGGTTCTGATTATTTATAAAATTAATTAAAAATTATAATGCTTTATCAAGGCCCGAACCGGATTGACACCCCTCTTGTTTGATATTTAACTCCCCACTTAATGCACACGACCAGTGCGAATTCAAAATTTATATACAATTTTGCAATACAAAGATTACTCTAAGCTAGCTTATTCTGTTTACTTAATTCGGTTTACTTAATCATGCTTGTTTATACATAAATTATTTATTTGTGCATGTATTTCATCAAAATATATTTTTTTTTTTCAAAATTATCCATATAATTTTTGATCTGATTAAGATTTGATTATTTATTACTTTTCTTAATAAAATAAATTATATCTGATTTCAAAATTATTCCTTTTGACTTTTAACAAAAATAACCTTCGTTCGAAATTATAAATACATTTCCTTCTTTTTCCAAGGAGAAAATATTTTCTCTTAAATATTTTTCTTAATACTTTTCTATTTCCTAATTAAAATATGTGTTGGATCCAGAAAAATTATTCTCAATAATTTTCATTTTAACAAACTATACACTGTACAAAATCTTGGTCAGGGCGTCATATATTTTATAAACATATCCTTTGTAGGAATGCACTATATCGATCATGAGCGAGTTCATACACCGACTCGCACTTGACTGATTTTTGGGTGACTGTGACCACAATCTTTTTTGAGGGCTGGATCCGCGCCTGTGCGTGAATTTTTGTATGAATTTAGACAAAACACAATATGGGCCCAATGAGAGTAATTCCCGCAAAAATCGTGTGTCGTAAGTTGTTTTTTTCAGCGAATGCGATCGTGAACAAAAAAAAAACAATTTGAGGCATTCTATTACAATCAACAGATCAAGTGAGATCTAAAAAATAAGTAAATAAAACCAATTATATTCGCAAATTCAATAAAAGTTTACAATAAAAGATTGAAATTATCCTTTTCAACATAAAAATTTAGAATAAAGGATTGAAATAATTATTTTCTTCAACATAATAAATCTCCATAATAAAGTATCTTCCATAATAAAGTATGGAAAGTTTTTTTTATAAAAAATAGCCGAAACAATGTATATATATGCATATCGAGTATTGGATTTATTTTTCGGATATTGTATGGAAAATCATACCAAACACTCACCTGGTGATTTTTGCGGACCAATCCAGCGGGCAGGCATTGTATTTTTGGACTTCTATCCGATGAAAACATAAAACGAAGGTAATTGACAGTTATTGTTTTTTTTTCTATTCATCCTCCACATAGTTTACCTGGGCTATTAGCATTCATTGATGGTTGTGCGTTAATTGATTTAAAAAAAAAGTTCTGATGGTCTCCGGGCGTGGTTGAGCCCGCAATTTTTTTTTATCTTGAATTTTTTTTAACCTTTTTTTTCTTTATTTGGTGATTAGGTAAAAATTGAACATTGTTGGGTTTAAAAATAGTCACACAGTAACGATATCAGTGGCGTCAAAAAACCATCGATCTCGCGTCAAAGTGGGTTTGGGTGGCACACCTGGACTAGTCAGCCAACAAACGGCCTCGGTGGTTCGGGTGTATGAATGAAACGCTTGACAGATACGCAACAATACGTGGTAATTCCAGCCGAGAAATTCTTTAGGATAATTGACAAAACCGAATCGCTGAAATTTGACACTTGCTTTTTTTATAGTTTTATTCTTTTATTAAGTTTTATTAAACCTAATCAGAATATTTTTTTTTTAACGTTGCAACATTTTGTTTTTTAATTTATTTACTTTACTAGATATTAAATATCATACTTGTAATTTAATAATTATTGTCCAATACTGTGTTATTTTCTTTTTCTTCCTTTTTTTCTGATTAAAGTCGCCTCGTGGTACATTCAACCAAAAATCAATAAATCAATAACCCTTTTCTTTACTGAATATAATTATGACAGTTGAATTTTTTATTACTCACTTAATCATTAACATGATTAAGTGAGCCACGACTGTGAGGATTCAAACACAAGAACCCTTACCTTTGTCAAACACAAGAACCCTTACCATTTAAAAAAAAAAAAAAACATATCAGCCAAGGATAAAATTCGAATCCGCTGTTCCTTTTCTCACGCTTCCAATTTCCATCTGCGCGAAATGGGTGTATGTCCATCGGTTCATATCAAGGATCCGTGTGCCATATACTACATGTGTTTCTTTAGCAAACTTGAAGCATAAGTTACTTCACTCAAAGCGTTTCTAAACACGAACGAAGCGTTATTTAACGCGAAGTATTAGTTACTTAACGCGAAGGGTTAGTTACTTATCGCAAAGCGTTACCCACTGAATGCGAAGGAAACGCGAAGCGCTATTTTAGCAAGGTTGAAAATATTAGAAATGAGTTACTTAGCACGAAGTGTAAGTAGACGCTAAGCGTTAGTTGTGTCACGCAAAGCGTTTCTAAACCCAAACGAAGCCTTACTAAACGCGAAGCGTAAGTTACTTTTCACGAACCGTTAATTACCTAACTCAAAGCGTTAACCATTTAACGCAATGTAAATGCAAAGTGTAAGTCACTTAACGCGAAGCGTTACTTTAGCGTTGTGAAAAATATTTGAAACTTAGTTATCCTCGAAGCCTCAGAAAAAAGCAAAAGCTAACTTCAAAAGCAAACGAAGCGTTACTTAACGCGGAGTGGTAGTTACTTTTCACGAAGCGTTAAGAACTTAATGCGTAGCGTTAGTCACATAACGCGAAGCTTTGAGTAACGCTTCAAATTAACTACCGTTTCACATTAACTAACGCGCAGCTTTAGTCGCTTAACGCGCTGCGTTAGCCAATTAACGTGCAGCGTTACCCACTTAACGTGAAGTGTTACCCACTTAACGTGAAGCGTTAGCCAATTAACCCGAAGTTAACGCTAAGCGTTACTTTAGCGTGGTTGAAAATTTTAGAAACTTAGTTACTAAGTGCGAAGCGTAAGTTGCTTCACGCAAAGCGTTAGTTAGTGTCTTAGCGTTATCCACTTAACGCGACGGAAACTCGAATCGTTAGTAACTAAATTTGTTATTATGCTTTTCTAAACGTGATCGAAGCGTTACTTATCGTGAACTATCGGTTACTATTCGCGAAGTGTCAGCTACGTAACACGAAGCGATAGCTACTTAAGGCAAAGCATTTGCCAATTAACGTGACGCGTTACCCACTCAAGCTGGAGTAATAGAAAAGCGTTTCTTTACCGTGGTTGAAAATATAAGAAACTTAGCTACTAAGCACAAAGCGTAAGTAGACGCGAAGTGTTAGTTGTGTCACGCAAAGTGTTGAGCCTTAGGAAATAGTCGGGTATTGGCATGTCTTTCTGGGTGATTTTCGCTGTCTGATGCTGAGAACTAGTGTCTGGAATTGGATAAGGTGGAGATGACTCTTGATCAATTGCTCTTTAATTGCGGTTTAAAAGGCAAATACCAGATACGAGAAATCCTGACATTATATTCAGAGAACTAATGGCCGCTGGTAAGCTAGTCTTTACAATAGAAAGTTTATATTTCATTAGAAATAAATAGTACTGGGGCTAGTTGTCATACGTTACAACTAACCCCAATTTGATTGAAACAACTAGGACCGACAGTAGTTTCATTGAAAAATCATCAAACTAGCCTTTAAATCTTAAATAAATAATCTGCAGAATTATTTTTGAAATACAATGTTTTCTCAGTAAATATCAAGTAAGCCCTAAGCTCTAAGCCCCTGAAATTAAGCCCTATTGTTATCAAATGCGATGAAAATAAAAAATGAATTAAAGTAAAAAAAATTACTTATAAACTAAAATTTTTTATTTGATATCCCACTCAATTAATTTTCGGAACCCATGACAGTTTGTGGTATGTGGTTCTATTGGTATGTCGGTGACATATCAACTTAAAACAGAAAATTTTATCCGACCAAAAACATAAATGTAAGAAAGGGTCGAGTTTTCGGGAAAATCCTTAATGTAATAGTTCCTTCTTAAAAAGTGATGATATGAGAGTAAGGACCGAGCTATTTACAAAGTAGATAGCTCTAGACTACATATAATAATTGCTTCTTAAAAAGTGATGATATGGAAGAAAGGACCGACCTATTTACAAAGTAAATAGCTTCCAACTTCATATAATAGTTGCTTTTTAAAAAGTGATGGTATCCCATTAAAGAGCAGAGCTATTTACAAAGTAAATAGCTCGGTAAACTATTAACTAAAACAATTAATGAGGGGTAAATTGATTAAATGTAAGAAAAAATTTGGTTGAAATTTATTTCGTAAGTTTTCCCTTAGTATGTTTTTAAAATTTTATATAACGCGGTAAGTTTTTTTTTCTAATGATTTCAAATATTTTATAACTTGCCGCGTTATAAAAAAAGTAATCTGTTAATTTGACTTAAAAAAGAAAATCCCATCTCTCTAACTAGAATTGAAGTGAAATTTTACGGTTGTTTTCCTTATTTTCGGGAGGTTGCGTTTCCTACATCGAGTTGCGATGTAGGAAATGAAATTTGTTAAAGTATTCTGTTAACTTGACTTTATTTCGGGTCGATTGGTGAAAATCCCATCATTTCAGCATGTAAAGAACTGAAAAACGTAATTTTGTGGGGTGTTTTTCGATTTTCCGGGAGGTTGTAATGAAAAATTTTAAATTTTTCGAATAAACTTCCTAATTTGTAGCTATTTAGTGTCAAATGCAAACCTCATCTTTCTAGCATGTATAGAAGAAAAGGGGTTGTTTTACGGGAGTTTTTCCCGATTTCGAAGGGTTGTGATGGAAAAATTTACTTTTTTCAAATAATTCTGTTATCTTGAACCTGTTCCACGTCGAATGGCAAAAACCCGATCTTTCTATCATGAATAGAAATGAAAAGGTCAGTTTTAGGGATCTTTTTCCCATTTTCGGGGGGGTTCCGATGTAGGTAATGAAATTTTTCAAAATATTCTGTTAATTTGACGTTATTGCGGGTCGATTAATGAAAATCTCATCTTTCTAGCATGTAAAGTACAGAAAAACGTTATTTTGGAGGAGGTTTTTCGGATTTTCCGGAGGGTTGCTCTAAAAAAATTGAAGTTTACCGATTTTCTTCTTTCTACTTTCATGCAAAATTTCGTTTTAGCGAATTTCCTGAAAGGAAATAGAGCTATTGGTCTCGTACCGACTTCAAAATTTTGCAAAAATTTTTGCAAACGTCAATCGATCATAGCTAATAGATGTCGAAAATCACCATCTGTAAAATTTATATATATATATATATATATATATATATATATATATATATATATATATATATATATATATATATATATATATATATATATATATATATATATATACATTTTGTCGTGACTTCAAATTTATCGGTGTTTAAAATAAATTCCAAAGTCCAACAATACCTTTATTGTCATCGGTCGCCAACTCGTTTTGTTTATAGTCAATAACAAGTAAATGACTTACTCGTTCCAACTTATTATTTTACCAGCATTTCAACTTTAATTTACTTAATACCTCTTTGAATCCAAAATATTCTTATTGTTGTACTGACTTATTTGTTAAAAATAATAATCCAAAAATTCACTTAATTAATTTTTATTAATTTCAAACGTATTATTAACAGTATAATTTCTTGCCAAACATTAAATTTACATTACAAATTGTTACAAATTTATATGATTTTTTCGATTACAAATATGACAAATAATCAATATTAAAAATATAATATAATAATAAATTTCATGAATCTGCAAAAATCCTTTAAAAGTAATATTTTATTTTATAAAGTAAATGACAGGAAATCGACTTCCGTCAATCCTCCCTTGTAAGAGAAAGGCTAGGGTCTGAAAGGTTTTAGGTCTTTCTTGGGCTTTCTTCTTGGGGTCATGGTTTGATAATCTGGTGATGAAGTCTGACTCGGTATAATTGCATATTGATTTTCTTCTGGATATGGAGCGCTTGCCTGGAATGTTACCATTGGTTCGACTTTTCGTTTATTATTACATTGATTGAAGATTTTGATGCAGGGTATAGTTGTGCAGCTATTGTTTTTTCCAGAGAAACAACATAAGATGAGTGATATGATTCCACATTTCCAAAGTCCTAATAATGAAATTAAAAATGTTATTAAAAATACGGCGAGTTTAATCGAAAACCAGTTTGCAGTTGAGAAACTATGTCCAAGGAATTCTACATGTTCTTGAATTTCTTCGTTTAGCTTTTGGTCCATTTCGATTAGTTTATCGTTATTGATTTGCAATTTTTCCAATGAATCGTACTGAAGTTGAATTTGTAGAATATGCTTTATACGTTGAGTTTTGTTTCTACAAATTTCGAAGTATTCAAATTTTAAATTTGGAATGAAATCTGTGAAGTTTCTTGATAAGATAATTTTGTTTGTTGATATTTCCATAGTTTTTTATTTAGCTTGACATGAATTTGGCAATGTTAATTTTTGAATTTCTTTGTGGACTTCCAAAATTTTTGTTAATGTTTCGTTGCAAAGTACTGATAATTTGACTGGATTTGAACTGAATAGTAACCATTGATTATCATGAATTTGTTCATATATTTCTTGTTTTGCGTAATATTTTATAACATTACATTCCATTGGCATCTTGTGAGTTGTAGTTTCAAATAGCTGTGTTTCACAATCTTCTGATGTGTGTTTGTATATGATTTGTTTTTTACATAAAAATTGGTTCTTTTGGTATTCTTTACAATCATCAAGAGTTTTTGACAATGAAGTATGCAATCGATCTTTGCTTGAGAGTAGAAAGGGTCTATTTATTTGTATGATTTGGTAGAGGTTATTTATCAAAGGATCTGGTTGTGGTAAAGAGTATATGTGTTAAAGTGTAAATTCGTCAAGTTGTACTAATGGAATTTTTATATTTATTATAAGAGTGTGTTTTAAGTTTAAGAGTTCAAAATCAATTATTTTGTAATAGTATTCAATATTACAGTATAAAGGTTCAAAAGGTAAATTTAAATTTCTAGCATTTTGTAATTCTTTTATTAATGTTCGAGGGGTAGTATGTCAAAATTAACTAATTTGTGTCTAGCTAATGTAATTGATTGTTCAAAGTTGTCAAGATGAGATTTGATTAAAGATAAACTTTCTTTCAATAAAATTTCGATTTGATTTAAAAGTAATATTTGTTTATTTTCTTCTATTGTATCTGTGTTACCGTTTGTTTTCAATGTTATTTCGTTCATTTTATTTTCGATTAGACGTAACTGTTTTTGAGTTTTATTTACTTGAGTTAAACTATCTGTTATGATTCTGACTTGACTTTGAAGAATTATGTTTACATCATTTTGTTCTTTAACTAACTTATTGACATTGTTAAATAAAAATTCTGAATCTGTGGCATCTGGATTGCCAGTGAGTATATGCCATATGTTTCCTATTGCGTCAAACCATCCGTGTTCGTAACGAATTTCGCGTTTTTTGCGTTGAGTTTGGAAATAACTATTTTCTAAATCTTTAAACCTATCATAATATTCATTAGTTTCCAATTTAAATAGTTCAAATGTAATTAAGCAATTATGATTTTTGTTTTGATTTATGCATAATTTTCTTTGAGTTTCTAAATAATTGGGTAATGAATCTAATAAATTTTCTATAAAACTAATATTATAATAATGTACTAGGTTTAGATAATTTTTTATAATTTTTGCTTCTCCAATGTGATTGAAGTAAACGCCGTTTGATTTAATTATCTCGACTTGTACCTGCTGTTGGCTCATCGTTATGCGTATTAGCAGTATCAGTGAGAGGATCAGGATCATCTGAAAGGAAGATTTTCAGATGTTTAAAATGTATCCATTTATTTTTCCGTTTGTAAGTTGGGTCTAATAAAGCTACATGCTTTTCATCCCATGTTTTGAGAATGACATGAGGTCCTAAATATTTTTGTTGTAGTGATTTGTTTTTTGCATTTCGATTCATCTCGTCGCGTACTAACCTTTATCACCTTTTTTAAATGTAATGTTAGGGTTGTTAATTTTTTGTTCTTTATTTTTATTATGGACTATATTTGTGCGCGCGTTTCTTCTTAATAAATCGATTTTATTTGACACATTTTGAGCTAAGTGATCGTAAGTAGGTAATTAAGTTTTACCACTAATTAGTTTAGCTTTTTCACCAAATACTAGTTCGTATGGGGTAAATTTTGTGTGTCTATTTTCGGTAGTATTATATGAATAAACTGCAAAGTTGACGTAATAGTCCCAATCGTTTTGATTGTTACTAACATAGCTCCTAAAATATGATTTTAATTCTTGGTGGCTTCTTTCTATGCTACCATTAGATTCGGGATTGTAAACGGTAGTTTGTTTGTGTTTGATGGAGAGAAGTTTATTTATTTCTTTTATAGTTTGGTTTATGAAATTTGTACCATTGTCCGTAAGAATGGATGTAGGAAATCCATATTTGGTACAATGTTCCAATAATTTGATAGCTGTGAATTCTGCGTTGCTTTCCGGTATAGAATACGCATTCAGAAATTTTGTTAAATTGTCTTGTATTGTCAGAATGTATCGATTGTTGGCATCAGTAATTGGGAAAGGACCCATTACATCTAGTGCAATCATTTCATTGAATTTAGTAGGGGTATCCGTGATTACTTGAGAGGGTTTAGTATTACGAGGAAATTTATTCTTTTGACAGATTTCGCATGACTGAACATAATTTTCGACGTCGCGAGTTATTGTTTTCCAAAAGAATCTTTGCCTAAGTTTTTTAATTGTGTTTTTCACACCTTTATGACCTGCGAGTAGATCATCATGTGCTTCTTTTATTAATTTTTGTTGCTGTTCCTTATTTTTTATAATTTCTGTTTTAGAATGAATTATATTAATTTCAATATCCGACTTTGAATAAAAGTAATAAATTAATTGTTTAAAACTATCTTCAGTTATATCAGGGCTAACTTGTGATAGATCGTAAACATATAACTGATCAGGTTTCGTAAGTTGAGTGTATTGAAATAGTGTATAAAAACATTCGAATAAATTATTTAATGTAGTTTCTTCATTAAATGTTTCTTTACAGGGTAGCACATAAATATTTTTATTTTCACATATCAGAGTTTCAGTTTGATTTTTTAATAAATTAGCTGTTATATATGGCTTCAAAAAATATGAAAATTTATTATTATCTGATAAATCTACACTTATGGGTAAAATGAGATTATCGACATCTTCTAGAGGTAGGTTAACTTGATTATATATAATGGGTTCAACTAATTGTTCAATATATTCTCTGAAATTTTCGTACGTTTTAGTTTCTTGCAGATCGAGAATCTGTAGAACTGGTCTAGAGAGGTGATCCGCGTTTGTATTTATTATACCTGGCTTGTATAGTATTTCATAACTATATTCTTCGAGTTGTAACCGCCATCTTACAAATTTTGAAGTGGGGTCTTTGCAATTCATAAGCCATTGAAGAGGTTTATGGTCGCATCGTATTTTATATTTAGTGCCATAGAGATATGGTCTAAAGTATTTTGTAGCATTCACGACAGCTAAGAGCTCTTTTTCCGTAGTGGAGTAATTTTTCCCCGCATTGTTGAGAGTACGGCTATAATATGCTATGGGTAAATCTTTTTTATCATACTGCTGACTTAAAATCCCTGAGATACCAATATTTGAGGCATCTGTAGTTAAAATAAATTGTTAAGAAAAATCAGGGTATTTTAAAATGGGTTCTTTAGTAAATAATGTTTTAAATAAATTGAAAGATTTTTCGCATTCATTTGTCCAGTGAAATTCAATTTCCTTATGAAGGAGATTTGTTAAAGGTTTTGCGATTTTTGTAAAATTTTCAATAAATTTCCTATAATAATTTATGAAACCTAAAAAGCGTTGAATATCTTTTACATTTTTTGGTGGTTTCATTTCTAATACGGTGGAGAATAATTTTTTTTAGTACTCCACTGTTTAAAATTTATTATTATTTTGTTTTCATATTTTTATTATTCAAAAAATAATAATTTATATAATTATTGGTTTATGCGAGTTGAGAATTTACATAATTTCAACAAACACTTACTTAGATCGGATATGACTTGCGTATATCCAAGCTTACTTCGATATTTCCGCACATATTTCAAATCAGTTACAAAAAGTACTTGTCTCAAGACAGTTACTTAAATTAGTTGGCTCAGTACAGTTACTAAAAGTAGTTGTCTCACATGAATTAATCAGATGGTATTTTGAATTTTTATTTCTTCAATTTACAAATTGAATATTTATTATGGATTGTGCTGAAGATCGAATAGGCGAATTAATGGTTTCTATCTGATTGTATCTAAGTATATTTTTTTTGTATAATTTATTTAATTCACCATTCCGAAACTTGTGGTTTTTCAAACTTGTCACATTTCAATACACATTCTATACACATTTTGGCTGTACAATTTATGTATTTTATGTGAATATGCAATGACTTTTTCAATTTATAACTATATTGTTTTGTATACGCTTGGTATTTTTGGCCTTGTAGTTTTTCTTTACAGAAGCGTAAAGTCCCCTTTATATACAACTATGTATCTGAATTAAATTTGTAGTGTATATATATATTTTTGCAAATCAGACATATTTGAACATTTTTTTTTACTGTAGTGTCGTTTTTTTTTTTATATACGATATTTCTTTTTACTACAGTTCAATCTAGTACATATTCATGTAATTTTTTTTATAACTTGTACAACCAAACTTAGTATTTTAAGGATAGTTATACTATCAACATATTAAATGAAAAATTATTTATTTCAAATATATTTTATTTTTACATATATTTTGTTTTGTTCTTTTTTTGTACTTTTTTTTATTTTCAGTATTCGAATCACTAGTCGATAACTTAGACACTTACTGGATAGTAAAGATCTTACTACCTCAATATTATCTTTTTTAATGGGCCCAGCTTTTATTGAAAGACTTTCGGTTCAACGTGTTATTTTTTTTATATTTACGTGTATCGCGTTAGCACCGATCGTTTTCCAATTTTCATAATTCCACATACAATACTCTGCTTTGGATTTTTTTTTCTAAAGTACCGTATATTTAGTTTTCATTATTTTTTTTTTTAAATACATCATAATACCTTTTTTAATTAAAATTACTAAATTAACTTAATTTCATATTTATGAAAATAATTGATAATTCAATTATTTTCTATAAAGTGTTTAGTTTTTTTTTAAAACTAAACACCAATTTTTTTTTAAAACTAAACACCTATTTTTTTTTTAAACTAAATCAATATTTTTTTTTTTAAATACACATATGGAAGCAGAGCAAATATCCATATGTGTCTTTTGTTTTCGATAGTTTTCACAAAAAACTTGTGATTCTGAAATTCTTTTTGAAAGTTGAAATGATTATAATTTTTTCTTTATATTTATACATTTATATCTTTTACATTCTCTTTAATTCTATAATTATATTTAACTTAGTGCTAATTTTTTTCTCTTTCTTCTATTTTGTTTGTGGTTTAAATTTTCATTATGCCGAGAACAACTCGTAATACACCAGGTACCCCAGGAGATGACGATCCTCCAGCTTCACCAGATGACTTATTCATCACGCCTCATCAAGTATCAGCGGTTAACTTAGCGGCTATAACTACGCAGATGCAGACTACAGCTCAACAGTTCCATGCGTCAGTGCTGCACGTTTCGGATGTACAGCAACAAATACAACAGCAAAGCAAGCAGATTAGTAGCATTACCGATGCCTTGGCAACAATAACAACTACTCTATCAAATAATAACACTAGTTCAAATCAATTAACTTCAAATTTTAGTTTTTTTGCAAAACCGAGTATAGATTCCTTTATAAATAAAATCACTATTCTGGACATTTCGGTTCCAGAAAATATTATACAGTTTATTGTCGATACTCAACATTTAGTTGATATTAATTTTTTACCTATAGACGTTCTTTTGAAATCTTTAATCAATAGGTGTGCTTCGAACGCACAAACATTTTGGTCTACTTGTTTGGCTGACTCTTTGTCTTGGCAAAATATTAAACATAATTTATTACAAGTTTATATTCCACCTTTGACTAAACAGATATTAATTGATAGATTGGTCCGGCGAAATCAACTTGACACTGAAAAATTTTCGACATTTGTTCCTTCAATAATAAAATTCGCGAACATCCTACTTAATGATTCATCTGAATCCGAAATCATACAAATTATTTTTGCTCATGCCAATAATTCTGTACTATCTATTCTTGGTTTATATCAAATTCCCGATACTTATAAAGATTTGTATCAACTAATCACTAAAATTGAGGAAATTCAAGCGCGAATAACTACAACACCCATCAGTGTAAACGTTACTTCAATTCAAAATACGCATAATGACTCTAAACTTTTTTGTACCTTCTGTAAAGGTACTAATCACAATTTTAAATATTGTTTTAAAAGAAAGAAGGATAATATAAATGTTAGTACTACGGTTCCAAAAAACTCGCAATAGACCCCAAGTTTCTTATTAATGATGTTATTTTAAATTATACTATTTTACCTCTACAAACCATTTTCATTCAAGGTTATCCTCTATTAACACTTTTTGATTCCGGTGCTACTGTTAGTGCTATTAAAACTGCGACTTTTAATAAGTTAAAATCTAACAATATAAACATCGTCACCGAATCAATTGATAAAACTATTTCTTTGCCGGGAAATAATTTTTTAAAATGTAATTTAACTGCGAAACTTCATTTTAAATTGGCTAATTTTTCATGGACTCAAACTTTTTTTATAGTAGATTCATTACCGTTTGAGGTAATTTTAGGTGTTGCCACACTTAAAGATTGCAACATCATTTTGGACTTCTTTAAGTCGACGATCAAATTTTATTTTCATCCTAATGTTGAAATACCGTTTTCGGGTTTTTGTAACAATAATCGAATTATTAATACCATTGTCGAAGCGAAAGTAAATCTTAATAGCAAACAAACCAAAGTGTTGCAAACACTTCTTCAAAAATTTAAATCGATTTTTTCTGACATTCCTGGTCTTGCCAAGGGTTTTGAATATAAAATTAAGTTAATCGATAACATTCCGGTTTGTAAAGCTCCTTACTATCTGGCACCCGATAAAGCCAAACTTTTGGACGAGCATGTTCAAGAGCTTGTTACACAAGGGGTACTTTCTCCTTCGAACTCTAATTATAGCTCACCCGTCTTCTTTGTTAAAAAGAAAGACGACTCTTATCGGTTAGTCGCTGACTATAGGTTTGTTAACAAACATATAGAGTTTGATCCGATGAGTTCAGCCAGTATGGCTCATATTTTCGCTAGCTTAAGTAATTCGAAAGTGTTTACACTCCTCGACATGAAATCCAGTTTTCATCAGATAAAATTATCAGATGACTCGAAACATGTCACCGCGATCGTCACACAATATGGTCTGTTTGAGTACAATACCATGCCTTTCGGGCTAAAGGTGGCTAGTCAATCATTAGCTCGTTTTTTAAATTCCAGTCTCGCAGAATTTCGTCATAAATTTCTTCTTATTTATTATGACGATTTAATTGTACATTCGCCCGACATTGAATCACATTTAAGTCACCTGAATCTCTTGTTCACTAAAATAAAGTCTATCGGTATCACTATTAATCCTTCTAAGGCTCGATTTTGTATGTCGAGGGTACGTTTGTTGGGTAGCGTAATATCCGCTGAGGGACGCTTTATAGACCCTATTAAGGTGCAAGCAATCAATGACATGCCAACTCCAAAAAACGTCAAAGAAGTTATGCGTCTAGTTGTGGCTGCGGCTTTTTACTCCCGCTATATTCCCATGTTCAGTCAGATTGTAGCTCCGTTAAACGATTTAAAAAAGAAAGGTGTTAGGTTCAAAATTACTAAGGTTCATCTTGATGCAATCTCTACTTTAAAAAAATCTTTAGTAAGTGCGCCTGTCTTAAAACATCCTAATTTTGACAAACCTTTTGTGCTACAAACTGACGGATCAGCTACTGGTCTGGGCGCAGTATTACTTCAAAAGTATGATGACGGTTTGCACCCCATTATGTACTGTTCTCGAAAATTGAATCCAGCCGAATTAAAATATAACAGTCATGAATTAGAACTTCTCGCAGTAGTAACGGCCCTAGATAAATTTAAAGATTTTTTAACCGACCGCAAGTTTACTCTACAGACTGACTGCAGGTCGTTATTGTGGATTTTTAATACCCCCAATAAATTTAATAAATTATCTAGGTGGATCCTTAAAATTTCGAGATATGACTTTACCCCGGAACATATTAAGGGCAAATTGAACAATATGGCCGATTTTGTATCTAGGTTATACGAAACTGACCATATATTAGTGAACAAATTTTCTGATTCAAATCAAGATTCAGGCAAAAATTTCATTAAAGTTAAAGAGTTGCATAGCAATGATCCAGGTTATGCAAACCTTTTAAAAAAGATCAGGAACAATGCGCAACTGAACTTTATTAACGTTTTAGCTAATACAAATTTTGATTACCTTTCTGTTAAAAGCGAGCAACGTAACTCTCCCGAATGTAAAATCATTTATCAAAACCTTAAGGCTCAGATGAATGTCCCTAATTTTTGCATAAAGGATGGGTTAATTTATAAGTTCGTCGGAAGGAATCGACTAAAACGTATATTTTTACCAGATAATTTACTCGATTACGTTCTTCGATATTATCATGATTCCAAGTATGCTGCGCATAATTCAGTAATTAAAACATTCCGTGAAATTAGTAAAATATTTTACTACAAAAACCTCTATGCAAAAGTAAGGGACTATGTCAGAACCTGTAAAGTGTGCAAGGCTATAAGGCCATATACACGTAACGATAGGGTTCAGTTGAGTAGTTCCGTGCCAGAGTATACCCTACATACTTTGTACGTCGACTTTATCGGTCCTATTATTAGATCAAGTGAAGGTTTTAAATATATTTTTTCTATTGTAGATGGATTTTCAAAATTTGCTTTCGCCTTTCCATGTAAAAGGCAGACCAGTGACGTTGCCATTTCACTGATACAGAAGATTTTCCTGCAAAACGGATATCCGACGGTTGTTGTAGCCGACAACGGACCAGCCTTTGCGTCGATCAAGTGGAAAACCTTCTTATTTAATAATGGTATTAGAGCTGCCTACTGTTCGAGCTATACACCATCTTCGAACAAGAGCGAGTGCCTCAATCGACAGATAAAATATAATTTAAGATGCATTCTCAAAGAATATTCTGTACAACATAAAAATTGGTCAAAATTTTTGAGTTTTGTAATTTTCAATTACAACAACTCCTACAAAAGTACAATCGACTCAACACCAGCTGAAGTTTATTTTGGTAGAAAGTTAATGACGCCGTTTGTGATTATAAACGAATTAACTGAGTTAATCACGAGTTCTGCTAAACCATCACAAGCACATATACAAGATGCGTTAAAGATTGCTCACCAACAACGAGTCAACCAAACTTTAAATAAACCAACGCTGTCTAAATATAAAGTGGGTCAATTGGTCATGGTAAAAAACTTTGCCCCGAATATGAACAAGAATATCGCACCAAAATTCGCTTCAAAATTCAATGGACCGTACAAGATAATAAAGTTCACTACACCAACTTCAGTTAGGCTAAAAGCTCCAAAATCTAATAAGAAAACCTTCGGCATGTCGATATACAACATTCGGCCATACTATCTCAGAGGATATCAAGGGAATGGTAACGTTACTGCATCCTAATTAAACATCTAAATGTATTTAAATCTTCACGTCTAATCCACATTTGTAAGATTTTTCATTCATCTATTCGTGTCATTCTTGCTTTAATATTTTTCAATTAGCATGTCGCTAATTTTTTTGGCCCCCTGGAGTGGAGAATAATTTTTTTTAGTACTCCACTGTTTAAAATTTATTATTATTTTGTTTTCATATTTTTATTATTCAAAAAATAATAATTTATATAATTATTGGTTTATGCGAGTTGAGAATTTACATAATTTCAACAAACACTTACTTAGATCGGATATGACTTGCGTATATCCAAGCTTACTTCGATATTTCCGCACATATTTCAAATCAGTTACAAAAAGTACTTGTCTCAAGACAGTTACTTAAATTAGTTGGCTCAGTACAGTTACTAAAAGTAGTTGTCTCACATGAATTAATCAGATGGTATTTTGAATTTTTATTTCTTCAATTTACAAATTGAATATTTATTATGGATTGTGCTGAAGATCGAATAGGCGAATTAATGGTTTCTATCTGATTGTATCTAAGTATATTTTTTTTGTATAATTTATTTAATTCACCATTCCGAAACTTGTGGTTTTTCAAACTTGTCACATTTCAATACACATTCTATACACATTTTGGCTGTACAATTTATGTATTTTATGTGAATATGCAATGACTTTTTCAATTTATAACTATATTGTTTTGTATACGCTTGGTATTTTTGGCCTTGTAGTTTTTCTTTACAGAAGCGTAAAGTCCCCTTTATATACAACTATGTATCTGAATTAAATTTGTAGTGTATATATATATTTTTGCAAATCAGACATATTTGAACATTTTTTTTTACTGTAGTGTCGTTTTTTTTTTTTATATACGATATTTCTTTTTACTACAGTTCAATCTAGTACATATTCATGTAATTTTTTTTATAACTTGTACAACCAAACTTAGTATTTTAAGGATAGTTATACTATCAACATATTAAATGAAAAATTATTTATTTCAAATATATTTTATTTTTACATATATTTTGTTTTGTTCTTTTTTTGTACTTTTTTTTATTTTCAGTATTCGAATCACTAGTCGATAACTTAGACACTTACTGGATAGTAAAGATCTTACTACCTCAATATTATCTTTTTTAATGGGCCCAGCTTTTATTGAAAGACTTTCGGTTCAACGTGTTATTTTTTTTATATTTACGTGTATCGCGTTAGCACCGATCGTTTTCCAATTTTCATAATTCCACATACAATACTCTGCTTTGGATTTTTTTTTCTAAAGTACCGTATATTTAGTTTTCATTATTTTTTTTTTAAAAATACATCATAATACCTCTTTTAATTAAAATTACTAAATTAACTTAATTTCATATTTATGAAAATAATTGATAATTCAATTATTTTCTATAAAGTGTTTAGTTTTTTTTTAAAACTAAACACCAATTTTTTTTTAAAACTAAACACCTATTTTTTTTTTAATTTAAACCAATATTTTTTTTTTTAAATACAACGGCTTGAATTTTATTTTTACTGGGTTGTATCCCTTCACTCGTTAGTGTGTGTCCTAGATATTCGATTTCGTTTTTGAGAAATTCACACTTGTCGGGTTGAATTTTTAAATTATAAATTGATAGTGTATGTAACACGTCGTTAAGATTTTGGTTATGTTCCTCTATGGATTTTCCGAAAATTATTAAGTCATCGATATAGACAAAACATTTTTTATTTATAAGTTTTGAGAGGGCTAAGTTTTCCATTCTTTGAAAAGTGGCTGGTGCATTTTTTAACCCAAAAGGCATACGGTTAAATTCAAAATGACCACCGTGTATGGTAAATGCAGTTTTCATTTTATCCTCTTTCTTAATTTCGATTTGATGAAATCCACTACTTAAATCAATTGTACTAAAGTATTTAGCTCCGTTAAGATTATGCAAAATGTCCTCTATATTCTGTAATGGATATTTGTCCTCAATTGTGACTTCGTTAAGCTTTCGATAATCAATAACTATGCGCCATTTTTGAGTAGGCGTCATGTTTTTTGGGGACCACCCAAATAGGAGATGAGAAAGGACTTTTACTTTCGCGTATTATGCCTTCAGACAGCATTTTCTGTGTTTGTTTTTGAACCTCTTGCTCGTGACATTTTGGAAAACAATAATTTTTTGTATAGATTGGAGTAGGGTCCGTTAGTTTTATATTATGTTTGAGAATGGTAGTAGAAGTTAAATTTTCATGTAAAAATATTTTTGAATTTTCAAGACATATTTTTAAAATACAATTTTTTGAATTTGTGTTTAAATGATTTAGTCTAAGATTATTTAAAATATATTTTTGTTTTTCTAAGTCCAAAGTAATATTTACTTGTGGTATTTTATAAAATTTTTTGAAATTGATTAAATTATTACTTGGATTAAAAGTTGCTTCGTAATGATTTAAAAAGTCAATTCCAAGTATACCATCAGTAGGTACCAAAATAACTTTGAATTGGTTCATTTAATTGTTGCTTGCAATTATTTATGTCGTTTTCGATTAAATATTGTGAGCTAATTTTAATATTATATTTACGTTTAATAATTGATTGAATTGTTTTTAAATCAATTGTTGAAATCTCCTCTTGCACTTCGATAGGTAATTTGTTAAATGCGAACATGAGTATTTCGTTTTGTAGGTAATGGGGTGCTACACGTAATGTATTCCCTAATTGTGATATAAAATGAAGAGATCCTTGATATGTGTTAACAAATGGATCAATCCATTGGGTGTAATTGAATGTTGGCATCGTCTGTAATTTGAGGAGGTCGTACTCGAATGACTTTCATTTGAACGACATTCATTTGAACGATGTTCATCGTCTGTCATTTCAGGTGCGCCCTGAAAATCTTCTTTTTTAATTAAAGAGTTCATTTTAGAAAATTGTTCAGTTATGTCAGGATAAGAACTGGAATGGTTCAAAAATAAATTTTCAGTAACAGGAATAGATCGATCGCTACTTACGGTTGAGTTGCTGTTGATTGATTCCCTTGAACGGTATGAAACTTGGTTTTTCTCTAAGTTGAATTTAGACATGTGTTTCTGTTGCTGATGGTTCCACGAATTTCTTCTAGCTGCCCATCCAATCTTCAAAACACTTTATTTAACACCTGGCAATTGTGATGTGTCCTGTCACGGTCGCCAATTTTTGTTGTGACTTCAAATTTATCGGTGATTAAAATAAATTCCAAAGTCCAACAATACCTTTATTGTCATCGGTCGCCAACTTGTTTTGTTTATAGTCAATAACAAGTAAATGACTTACTCGTTCCAACTTATTATTTTACCAGCGTTTCAACTGTAATTTACTTAATACCTCTTTGAATCCAAAATATTCTTATTGTTGTACTGACTTACTTTTAAAAATAATAATCCAAAAATTCACTTAATAAATTTTGATTAATTTCAAACGTATTATTAACAGTTTAATTTCTTGCCAAACATTAAATTTACATTACAAAAAGTTACAAATTTATATGATTTTTTCTATTACAAATATGACAAATAATCAATATTAATAATATAATAATAAATTTCATGAATCTGCAAAAATCCTTTAAAAGTAATATTTTATTTTATAAAGTAAATGATAGGAAATCGACTTCCGTCAATATATACATATATATACATATATATATATATACATATATATATATATATATATATATATATATATATATATATATATATATATATATATATATATATAGATATATATATATATATGTAATAGAAAAAATCATATAAATTTGTAACTTTTTGTAATGTAAATTTATATATATATATATATATATATATATATATATCCATATATATGTGTCTGTAATCACTCTGGCGGTGATTACAGAATGGACCATAGAATGACGTTTGTTAATAAACAGACAAAAAAGACATTTTTAATTTATGTTTTCTACCAGGTAGTTTACTTATATACATATATATATGGCAATTTATAAAATTATAATTTAATTACCAAATTTTTTAATCTACGATAAACATTAAGTAGGGGTAAATTGTTTAAATGTCAGGAAAAATTTGGTTGAAATATATTACGTAATAAGTTTTCTTGAAGTAAAATTTTTGTAGTATGTTTCAAAAATTTTATATAATGCGGCAAGTTGTTTAGCGAATTTCCTGAAAGGAAATAAAATAGTGACCGCGAGAAAGTGATTTATGTATTTGAAAAAAATTCGCTCGAAGATAAAGCAGCTCCTGCGTAATTTTTGATGATTTCAAATATTTTAAAATTCACCACGTTATAAATAAAATTTTAAATTATAAAATTTTAAAAACATACTAAAGAAAACTTACGAAATATTATTTCAACCAAATTTTTTCTTACATTTAATCAGTTTACCCCTAATGATAACAAGAAAACTCGTATTATACCTCGTCATTTACAATTAGCTATTCGTAATGATTAAAATAATGAATTAAATAAATTATTATCTGGTGTAACAATTGCCCAAGGTGGTGTATTACCAAATATACAATCAGTGTTATTGCCAAAGAAAACTGAAAAGAAATTATATTGAGCCATCTCACCATTTGTGACTTGGTTTTAGCGCACAATTAGTAAGATAGCCCGTCGTTGTCTCGCAGTGGAAACGTATTGTTTGAGAATGTCGTCGATGGGGTTAATTGATAGCGAAACACTCTGATACCAAACCCCTTATTTGGAAATATAACGGCGGTGATTGAATTTAAATAACAAAAAAAATTTTAAAGCGATTGGAGTTAAAAAAAAACAATAAAAAAGAAATGTGTGCCACACTGTTCGGGTGCCACTCTGTAGTTCTCTATTTTATTTTATTTTAAATATCTGGGACAGCGCCTCTATTTTTTGAATACGAACTACCAATGTTAGCTGTAAATAATATGAATCAAGTTTTATTTAGTTTTTTTTATTTTTGAAGGAGAAAAAAAATCTGTTAAATGTATTGAATTAATAAAAGTTTGATAAGTGTTTGAAATTATTTTATTTATTATATAAAAGAACTGATTATATATGTTTTTATTCTTTTTACAAATAATAGGGTTAAGTTTTTAAAACGACACGTGCTATTGTTATTGTAAAATTGTGAAAAATTTAAATTAATATGTCTCAAATACGTCGACGCTTCAATTAATGGTGGTTAATTTTTTGGAAAGCTGTTGGATTATCGATAGCGACAACATGCTGCATCACCAACAACCCTCCAAGTGCTTTTTGAAAATACTGACCGGATTCTTGCCGTTTTCGGCAGATTGGCAGTGGTAATTCATCACCAAAACAACGTGATTCCAACATCAATTGAATAATCGACGGTCTATCGTCATCGAAATAGGGGATGACACACTTGTATCGGAGGTCCGCAAATAACCCGAAAATCAAACGGTTCAGAGCCTGAGGGCTAACGCTGAGACCGAAGGGTACGTTTTTAAAAAGATATTGACCCGTTGGAGTAGAGAATGCCGTATACTTCCAGCACCTTGGGGCGAGCCTTATTTGGTAAAATGCGCTCGTGAGATCTAGGGAGCTATAGAAGCACGACCCGCTCAGGCTTTGAAAAACGTTCTCCATGTTGGGAGAGGGAAAAGCGTCGACGATGACCTTCGAGTTCAGGCGACGATAGTCTACACAAAGCCTGTTCGAACCGTCCTTCTTCTTAATTAAGAACGCCGGCGCACTGTAGGACCTGCGGCAAGGCATAATTACATCCTGGTCTAGGAGCTCTTGAATGTGCTTCTCCATTTCCTGAGCCTTCGGAGGCGATAACGGATATGGAAGGCTCCTTACAGGAATGTCATCCTTCAAGCGTATCGTGTAACTATAGTCACGAGCGCACCCTATCTCATTCGTGAGTATATCACCGAATTGTTTGAGTAAGGCCTCCTAGCGAGAGAGTTGCGTTTTCCCTAAAGTTGATGATGTAATCACATTACAGACTGATTTTACTGTCCCCGGGAAGATAGCGATGTGGTTATTAGGGTCAAAGCTGAAGGTTACTGTGGATCTTTCGAAATTAATGGTAGCTTTCAGATGTGTTAGAAGGTTGACCCCCATGATCATATTGTATGTCAGGTTGGGAACGACATAAAATGTAAGAGGCCATGTGTAACGGTTAATTCTGATGGAACACGATAGAGTTTGAGTAATACTAGAAATCGTTCCATCAGCTAACATGATCTCAAATGTCGTCGTAGATGACTTTCCCAACCCAAGCTTCACTATAGCGGTTGCCAACTTCTTCGAAACGAAGCTATGGCTCGCGCCCGAGTCCAGTAAGCAGTCGTCAGTGCATGGGCCTATAGCTACGGGAATCGTTGGTAAATTGATACCGTATGTCCGGCTGGAGAGTAATTTTCGGCGTCTGGTGAGTCCACGATGAAAGGGACGAGATGGTGTTGGTCGGACGGTGGTTAGGTGGAGGTCCTCTAATAGTTTTTTGGAGTAGTGGCTTTTTGGGGGGCAGATTGCTCCATTTGAGCATATAGCTTCTGCCTGTCGTTAATTTGGCGCACTTCTTGTGCGACAAGGTCTAAGGCGTCAAAGGTATCCGGCACCGATTTGAACCTGCAGATATCGAAGGTAGCTCGGTTCATGCGTGCCCAGATGATTGTGATGATATCACGTTCGCTCAAGGACGCATCGATTATCTTCGCCTTTAATTTAATGTCGTCGATGAACGTGGTAAATGGCTCATCGGCTAGTTGCCATCGGTAAAGGTGTTCCAAAATGAGCAGTGACCTATCTGCTGGACCGAAGAAGACGTCCAGAATTCTTTTTCGGAGGGCATCCCAATAAGGATACGATATAATATTGGTAGCCCACCACCTCTGAAAGTTCCCATCGCAGAACTGTAACAGGTGTTTCAGGAGTGGTGTCTCCTCGAGAATATGGAGCTCGGCCAGCTTCTGGACGTCCTCTAAGAACTTAATGATATGAGCCTTAGACGATCCATCACACCTACTTACATCCTTAAAAAATGAGTTGATGTGGACTTGATATTCCACCCTATAAGAGCTTTCTCGCGAGGGGATTGAATAGGGTTCGTTAAATATTTTATTGTTTTTATTTAGGTCAAAACGGTCCATTGACTCACATAAATATTAAAGACGATTGTTCATCTGCTGCAGCTCTTGGTGGTGCGACGCGGTGAGTTGCGTCTGGGTTTTCATGAATTGAAAAACCCGTGACGGTGTGACATCGCTTTCGGTGGTTGCCGAAGACGCAGCAGCGGCAGCACCAGGATACGTTGATGGCGCATGACCAGATACAGTAGGTGGTTGTTGTCGTTGTTGTTGTTGATCCAGCCCATAATATGATGGAGGTGTTGGACCAAAACCAGTGTTCGATGGGGGAATGTGCTGTAACCCAAGACGTGGTGTTGGCATACCAGTTAACAACGTAGTTGGAATTGCAGCTATTAATGGTGGTGCTGATGGCGCTGTTGATGTCCATGATGAAGTAGTCATTGTCGGTGGTGTGACGTAACCAGGAGAACCAAACTGGCCCACTGTTGACTCTACATTCTCGTCGGCGGTTGTTGCTACGTTCTTGCTAGAGCGTGTGTTTGGCATTGTGTTGTATTCTTCACTTCGCCGTGTCACGCTCGTTACAAAAGGTAAATATTAGTAATGTGTATTTATAATCTCTTTTTTTTTTTTTTAGGTTACCTCAGACAAAACCCAGAACTACGCTCTGCTACCAATTGTATTATATCGCCCAGGACCGGTTATGGTCCGTGGGACAAATATCCGTGGGCCATACCCAAATCGCGCGATGAAGTCTGGAAGCGTGTGCAAAAGGTTTCGGTGGATCCGAATTTTGTCTTTGGTTTGAAATGTCAATAGATGAGAAAAAGTGTGAGGGTCCTTTTGTTTACCACCGGACACCTTAACTAACGAACACTTATGATATTAAAAAAAAACTGTGAGGTAGTGACGTCTAACGGTGATAGTTAGAAGGATATTCAAATGGTTTTACGTCAGATGTTGATAACTTATTGTAATTGTTTTTTTGAATTTACCACGTGTCGAATTTTCTGAAATTACGATAAAAATCACAAAAAGGAGAACAGAAAAGGAAATTACATTGAATAACAATAATCACCTACCATATTCTGAATGTGAGTACGATTAATTTTAATTATTTAATAAGGATTTTTAAAAAAATAAGAAAAATGAACCAAAAACTTGAAATTATATATTTTTAGAGATTTGATCGAGAAAATAAAAGGCAACAAAAAATACACTCAACGGCGACGATTTAATTTACAGATGATTTAATAAAAAAAAGGAACAAATTTTACAATTAATAATTCTATATGTTAACACATAAAAATATGAATTTTAAAAAAATAGTGAAATGTTTTATCATAAAATAAATCTAATTTCCTCGTATTAATATGTAAGTATAATTTATTGATATTAGATTGTATATAACTATTCGGTAGTCCCAATCTATCGGAGGATTCGCAACTGAATTTTCTCACTCGTGGTGTTTATATTCAGTCGTGAATTCCCACAAATTGTCCTTTCGGCATTCATACACCCGGTAAATTCGACGCCATAATTTTTGGCGGTCTAATTTCGAGTGTGTTACCCAAATCTGGGTGTGATGTTTAGTCCGTTCTTTTGGACAACCGAGTAATTACTGTACGACTTTTTATGATGTCTCCTTTTTAAAATAAATTATCGATTTCACTAAATATTTATTATTTTACCAGGTATTTAGAACGATATAGTAAAAAAAAAAAACAATTGAATAGCTGAACGCAATAGAATTTTAATTGTATCTACGCAGATTTCAACTGGAAAGCGTGTATATATGGAGAAAAGAAAATAACAAAATAATTATTACCTCACTGTTTCCGAGATTCGACTGTATCAACACAATGCCGCCCATACGAATAGCACGTAGATTTTTACGAGAATGCTGGTATTGTCGCCATTAGCAATTTTGGTCCGGTATATGTTTTTTTTTTTTTATTCTTAGCCCAATTAAACTGTATGCGTTTTATGTATATATATATATATATATATATATATATATATATATATATATATATATATATATATCCAGCTCGTGATGATAAGTTCGATTTCTAATTCGGAATCGTTGTATTTTTCTATATTTTACAATATTCACAAATGAGTAAAATATTAATCCAAGAATAACGTACAATAATAACGTATAACATTCGTCTTAATTATTTGAATAACATAAAAAAATTAGATACTCGATACGTTAGATTTACTTCTTTCCGTTTTGTAGGCCGATCGTAATCTGAACTGCATGACTGAAATTTTTTTTCAATAATCTCCACTCGACTACCGAACAACAATTTACGTCACTCCGATTTGCGGACTTGATCTCGTTGAGTCCCGCATTATGTTGATCTCATCTCAATAACAGATCGCGTAACATATTTTGCCTTTTTTTTGTGCGTTCAAACTTGTGTTTTGAGACAGCTTGAGATAATAAATTCAAACGCTAATCAGAAGGTGATTCCCGCGCGTCATTCAACTATTCATTCGTTTTGTTTTTTTTTTCTTTTTCTAAAATTTTTTTATTTATTTTTTATCATTTATTTTTTTTATTCATCTCCCTATTACTTTTTTTTAATTAATAATTGTCTGTCAGTTTAATTTACCTATATTTACGTTTTATTGTTAAGGGTTCGGTCCCCCCACCACATATAAATCACTTTCTTTACATTTATTTATTTTTTATTTTTTTACTTGTTTTAAACACTCCTTTTTTAATGCCTTTATTTTTATAATTTTAGGTAAGTGAGATGGAATCGTCACACTAATATAAAATTAAAATACTAAATCTATGACTACAGCTAAGTATTCTGTGTTTTTCTTACACTTAACTCAAGTTTTAATTTTTTTTTTTTACTTATGTTTTATGAAAATCTCAACTTTGGACGTTCCCGGGTGGAATAATGAACTGTACTAAAATAAAGTTTTAGGTGAATTATATTACCTTCGACGATTTCTTTTCGAAGGCATCCCTATCACGAATGACTCGATTATCCAATATTAAACAAAATCAACGATGAAAATATCCAGCCTGATATAGGGGATTTAGTTGTTGGAGCAGTAACTGTAGGTGTGTGTATATATTTTAAATCCAATTATTATTAAGATCCACTACCAATCGAACCGTGGAAAATTTTCCACGAGGTGAATTGTTCACGCAACAACTCGATTCCACCTTGATGTATTTTTTGTTTGTGTGATCTCCTTTTTTAAATTATGTATCTCAATTTTTAATAAATTTTTGGCGAGCACGGACTTACTACCAAAACATGGTGTATGTAGTGTCAGTTCATGCCTGATCTCGTCGCTGAAATTTTTGACGGGAATCTCATGTTAACGCATTGATTTGTTTTGATAAATCGAAATCATTTGTGCGGCGATACAATTCATTGGTATATGTTTTACGCTTTTATTTTATAAGGTTCGTTTTAACTTATGAATTATGACCCTTTTTTTACTAATTTTTTATAATTTTCCACCCGGGGGTCAACGGTGCAATATAAATCTTATTTTATTTACACTCACTTTTATTATTAAATTAAAATTAAAAACCCAAATGTGACGAAACACCACAATATACATTGGATTATTGATAATAATATTCATCGATCATAGGCCTTTTGAATAAAAGGCCACAATTTAATGTGAAATAAGAGTGATATATTTTTATTAAAATTACTATATAAAATTTAGTATATATAAGATGTTACTTGATTTGTTTCGATTATAATTTCTAAAATAATCGATTTTTTCTTCTTCAGATAATTGATTATCAACGTAACAGTCTTTGAACAATCATATTCCACAACAACGTGCTGCATGCAATAGTTTTGATATATAACAAAGATAATAGTTTTGATATATATAACAAAAATAATACGGTGATTGGAAGCTCGGATTCGAAGAAATGACTTGACACGTTGGCTCCACGTCACAAAAAAAAATTCATTACGCAGGAGCTGCGTCAACTTAGCGAATTTTCTTAGAATACATAAATCACTCTCTCGCGGTCATATTTTTAGTCTGATCAAAATGCCTTAAGGCAGTTTAAGGGGTGTTTTTCCCATTTTCGGAGGTTTTCGATATAGGTAATGACATTTTTCAAAGTAATCTGTTAATTTGACTTTATAAAGAAGTGAAATGGCAATTTTACTTCAATTAATTGGAGGTGTAAAATTAAGTGTTCTGTTAACTTGACTTTATTTCGGGTCGATTGGTGAAAATTCCATCATTTCAGCATGTATAGAACTGAAAAACGTAATTTTGGGTCGTGTTTTTTCGATTTTTCGGAAAGTTGCAATAAAAATATAAAGTTTTTCGAAATAACTTCCTAATTTGTAGCTATTAAGCGTCGATTGCAAAAAACTACATCTTGTTGCATGTATAGAACAAAAAGGTTGGTTTTGGGGGTGTTTTTCCCTAGTTCGAAGGGTTGTGATGGAAAAATTTTCTTCCTTAAAATAATTCTGTTATTTTGAACCTGTTCCACGTCGAATGGAAAAAAACCGATCTTTCTAGCATGAATAGAAGTGAAAAGGTCAGTTTTAGGGATGTTTTTCCCATTTTCGGTGTGGTTGCGATGTAGGTAATGAAATTTTTCAAAATATTCTGTTAATTTGACGTTATTTGGGGTTGATTAGTGAAAATTCCCTCTTTCTAGCATTTATAGAACAGAAAAACGTAATTTTGGAGGATGTTTTTCCAATTTTCCGGGGGGTTGCACTGAAAAAATTGAAGTTTACCGATTAATTAATAAATAATAGTAATAAATAATAATTGATCAATGCATCAATGCAAAATATAATAAAAAAAGTTAAAATGAGAATATAAATTAATGTTTATTAGAAAATTACAAAAAAAAAAAAAACTGCACACAATGTCCACCCATCCAAGTACTGATTTTAACTAATGTTGCTTAACTTTAAACACTATACGACAACTGCTGTATTCAACAAGCCATTGTCAATACTATCGGTTAAAGAAATTTTTAGTGATAATATAGTTCATTGTGTTTTCTACATGGTTCTTTACAATGATATGGTCTAATACAATCAATATTTAAATACCTAAGTGTCATCCATTCAGATAGGACTCAAATCAAATAGGACTCGTTGATAAAAATATCAACGAATAAGATGAATATATACGTTCTAATGCTAATTTGATTAAAACGAAAATTGTAAAAATGTTCGTTTTTCCGATACAAATTTCCAGTTTTCGTAATTTTCCCGTCGGTTTGGGTACTAGATCTACCCGTATGCCAAATGTCAACTTTACAGGATATCTGGAAGTAGCGTTTAATTATGATAGATCATACTTAAGTTTTTAAGGCGTATACCGCGAATTTTGCGTTTTTGAAGTGAAATAACTTTTTAACGGTTAATTCATTAACGATAATTAAAAAAACCGGTTTCTTATAATTACATATAGTATCGATAATTCGAAAATTATACACTGTAGCTCTTTTCGTTCAGAAGATATTTAGCGATCAAACAGTGTTCTAATATTTCCTGTAGTAATAGCACTGCAGCCATAACGCCACAGAATTTATTAAAATATATATTGTTATGTAAATTGTCAATATTTTCATGCTATGATGCTGTGAATTGTTTATGTTTATTCAAACTGATTAGAGATATTAAGTAGCCAATGATTTTCTGTAATAATTTATTTTTAATAATTGGGAAAAAACGCAAACTATATTTTTTAATATTAAATAGAATAATTTCAATCGCCAAGAAAAATTAACATTGTGATAATAATGTGTAGTTATTAATCAATTTTTCTAAAAGGTTATTTTTAGTAATGTTTTCATTATTTCCTCGCATAGAAAGTTATTTCATTCCGGCATTGGGCTGTTTTTGGACTATTTCTGGCAAAACTGACTGTGACAACTTGTACTTGTGACGTTTCTCCCCTATAATTAATAAATGTATTTCGTAATTTATTCATCTCACTAAAATAACATCAGAATAATAATTTTTATCTCTGGATTACACATGTCAACTTAGCCCATAGTAAAATAAATTAAGTTTTTTATACTCAATGTATGTAAATATACAAGGTATATTAAGTTTGTTATACCCAGTATATGTAAATATACAAGGTATATTAAATTTGATCACGACTTTGTAACGCTTAAAAATATTTATCGTGGGCATGAATGTTTGGCATATGTGTTCATAAAATAGTCGAATTCGGCCATTTCGGCATGTCCGTCCGTCCGTCTGTCTGTCCGCCTGTCCGTGGACACGATAACTCAAGAATAAAAAGATATATCGAGCTGAAGTTTTTTGTGTGTTCTAAAGCAAAAAATTAAGATCAAGTTCATTAATAAGCAAAATCGGACCATGTTTGGGCAAATAGGGAAAAATGCCTATCTTTGAAACCGTAAGAGACATAACAAAAATTTAATAACAAAAAATCTTGTTTTTAAAATAAACAACTTTTGTTTGAAAAATTTTTCCATAAACTCAGTATCTACTGGGTATTCAAACAATTAACTCAGTTAGTTGTTACATTATTTGTCTACATTTTATAATTGATTTGGGCTTTATTCATTCGGTTTTCTTAAAAATGCTTAGGATAAAAATTTTTCATTATAGATAGAGGTTACTAACAATTTTTATTCGAAACATTTTCCCAAAAACGGAATGAATAAGACACTTACAACTGTACAACTGTAAAACTTAGAAAAATAAGCTCTTCTTTTGTAGCCCATAGTTACAAAGAATATTTTCAAAATTTTTGTTCCAAATCATTTTTCAAAAGTTTGAAAAAAATTAACGAAAACTATTTTTATTATAAAAGTAGTGTATGATCAAAGTATAAGAGTTATATCGAGTTATAGTGTAGGATACTATTAAACGTGCAACATTTATATATTTATTTATTGACTTATTTGTTTGTAATGGCCTTCTCGAAAACGGTTCTAATCTCTGGGAAAACTTTACCCAAGCAAAGAAATAGCGTGAATCTTAAAAGCAGGCAACTTGTAAGACATACATCTAACAGAAAGTTTCACATCTGCATCAAACAGAGCTCGGTCGCCCATCAACTATATTATAAGGAAACGTACTATTTTTGCTTAAAAGCTTCTTTTTTTACAGGAATTTTCCCGTAATATGCGTACAATAAACTAAATTTATATTGTAGTGACTCATATACATACATCACTGTCAACATTGCAATTAAACATGCGGTACGATGTGCAGAACGATACATTTACGTATACACGCATATCCTTGTCTCTTTTTATATGCTTACATATATGCACGTATGGAAGCGGAGCGAGTGAGCAAAAATTCGCGGACATCACTAAACCATGAAATTTCAATAAATCTTCAACCAGCGGCGACGTCTTTCATCATATGGACACGAAGGCCACACCAGTCGAAGCCAAGCCTCGACGACTTAACCCAGAAAATCTCAAATTTGCAAAGCAAGAATTTGAATTAATGCTCGAACTCGGCATTTGTCTACTTTCAAAGAGTAACTGGGCAAGTCCACTTCATATGGTTCCCAAAAAACACGGATCTTGGAGACCGACAGGAGATTATCGCGCTCTAAACGCACAAACTATTCCGGATAAATACTCAATATCACATGTGCAAGATTTCACGAGTTTTCTGGCGGGAAAATCCATATTCACAAAAATTGATTATGTTCGCGCATATCACAATATTCCCATCCATCCAGACGATATCGCAAAGACAGCTATAACTACGCCTTTTGGATTATATGAATTTCCATACATGTCATTCGGACTACGCAACGTTGTAGTCCAACATACAAACGAAACACATGCAGCACATCGAACAAGTACTTCAACGGCTACAAACGAATGCAATTTCTATCAAGTTAGCCAAGTGTCAATTCAGCAAAACCGCAGTACCATTTCTTGGATTTCATGTAACAGCGTCCGGTCTCGAACCCCTACCAGAACGTAAGACGGCGATAACAGAATTCCCCTTACCCAAAACTATCGCCAACCTAAGACGGTTTTTGGGTATGGTCAACTTTTACTGCCGGCTTATTCCAAAAGCAGCTCAAATACAAGCATCACTACTCCAACTTACCGCCGGAGCTAGAAAACCCGACAGACGAACAATCGAATGGACAGCAGAAAATATAGATGCGTTCAATAGAATCAAGCAAACCTTACAAGACTGCACACTTATCGCGCATCCAAACCCTTTGCCGCTTCATGTATTCATGGAGCGGCAATTCAACAGAAACAAGGCAACAACTATCAGCCGCTGGCATTTTTCTCAGGAAATTTCACTCCAGCCCAAACGAAATACAGCGCCTATGACCGTGAGCTATTAACAATCTACCACGCAGTCAAGCATTTTCGCCATATGGTCGAAGGTACCGACTTTACCATTTTCACGGATCACAAGCCAATTACGTATGAGAATGCGAGAATATATCGCGCAGTTCACAACCGATATACAACACATCAGCGGAATTGACAATGTAGTAGCAGAAACGCTTTCGCGAATACACGGTATAACATTTCCATGTATCATTTCAACAAAACCCAGTGAACAAAACAGATACTACGTTGCGTCTTCAACACATCAAAACTCCATTAGCGGGCCAGACGATAATTTGCGACGTTTCAACAGGCAACATTCGGCCTTTCGTATCTAAAGCTATGCGAGAAGAAGTTTTCAAGTCGCTACATAACCTTACACATCCAGGAGTAGCGGCCAGCACTTAACTTGTACAAAACCGCTTTGTATGGCCCAAAGAGACTGTGAATTATGGACACGTTCATATATCAATTACCAACGAGCAAAAGTATAACGTCACACTTATTGGATTCAAACTTTCTGACGAGAGATTTTCTAGAGGACAACGTTATTGCGTAACGATGATTGACCACACGTCAAGAACGGCTGTAATAGAAATCTTTACAAAGATGTCGAAAGAATATGCACACCAAGTTATTTTTAGCAAGGGATCCTTCATCCGTTGCTAATGCCCCTTGATTATTAGTGGTGGTACGAGGCTTATTTGTGTCATATGTGTTATGATTGCATACCATGATGCCATTGTATAAACCCATCAAGTAAAAATAATAAAAATGTTCAAAAATGACAAACTCATTTTGACAACCAGAAATTTATCAAAGGATTTCATTTAAAAAAATAAAAAATATTATATACTTACCATTATCACAAACAAGCACCTTATCCACGAGTTCAATAATACACTCACATATTATATGAGAAATACATATGTTAGAAAATATTTTACTTAAACGGTTGTTCTTTCACTCTAATGTGTTAATCATAGAAAAAGACAGCCTAGCATTAATACTTTGAGCCAAAATGTCAACATTCATATTTCAAAAAGATTTGCACATAATTTATTTTACAGTTAATTCTTTTATTTCCTTTTTTTTAATAAAATTTATTATGTTCATTTATATTTAGGGATTCTATTTCCTATCCAATTTTATAATAACAATTCAGCTACAACCAACACAACCTTAGTAATTACTACATCTGTTTGTGTTTTGAATATTTTAACAAAATGCAAAAAATAATATGAAAATATTTAATAGTTCAAAGCGTTCATTTCTACTAGACAGTATATTATATAAGTTCTCAACACTCTTGTACACATTGGCCGGTATTCATAGTCAGGTCTTAATCGTAAGATAATCTTAAGCACGATCTTAAGACAACGTTTTGATTCATAAACGCAATCTTGAGGCTAGCTTAAAAGTTTGATCTTAGCTAGATTGTGTGTTTGGATAAATATTCATAGACATAGCTTAAGACGATCTTAAGAATTGAAAACTGTTTATGTATTCACAGTCAAATAAGACCATCTTATTATTGAAGTTAACCTTATTTTTTATTAAAAAAGAGGTTTTTATTTAAGTCAACATTTTAGTAGACTTAAGACAATCTTAAATAATTTTGCTGTAAAAAAAGTAGTAAAGATAATGGATTTTTTGGGTATACATAATATCAATATTGATGATAATATTGATATAGATTTTTATTCTGACGATGAAGACAAAATTAGACTTATTTCTAAACGCTACATTCGAGATATACAAAATCCTATTGATTTTTATTCAGACATCAAATTTAAAAATGGGAATACTCCACTAATAGAACAGAATCAGCTAGCTAAAGTCAATCATCGTGGATTATGTATTCGACCAGTGTTTCAATTATTAATATGTTTGCGATTATATTCAACTGGTTGTTTTCAGGAAAAACTTTCATTACTTTCAAATAATATCGTCTATCTGCAGTACCTACATATTTTTTTAATCAAAAGAAAATAAATATTTGTACAGCTTACTTTGGGATAATATGATATTATCACAACCAACAGTTTCTAGAATTGTTTTCGTGTAAGCGTTTTACTTGGAAGCTTGCTTAATGATTTTATAAAAATTCCACAAACTCAAGAAGCTAGATCAGCAAATCAGAGGCTTTGGAATACAAGGTCAAAATGCCGATGAAATTTACAGAAATCGAAAAGGTTATTTTTCCTTCAATGTACAAGTTTCTAAAAATTTTTTTCTTGACAATTTAATCTTATAGATTTAATAATTAGAAATTTTAGTTGTAATTTTTTAATATCTTATAGACGGTTATTGCTCCACTTTCAGATGAAGTGGGTGTTATCGAGAATACTTTTCGTCAATTGACAAAAAATGTGACTCGTAGTTTACCAAATAAATGACCGAGAAAAGTTAATAACAAATATTCATCTGAGTCGTATGAAAATTTTGACTTTTTAAATCTCAAAAAAAAAATAAAAGATGATTTAAAACAGGTATATTTGCTTATATTTTATATAAAATTTCGAAAAAATTCCTTTTGTTTGTATGAAACAGAATATTTAAATATTTTATATGTACTTATAAAATTTTTCATACATCTTTAAATTATTTATTTTTCTTTCATCTGAAAAGTCGTTTCATTATTTTATATGCATTTCCAATAATGCACTCTTTAATTTTTTTAAAATTATATTAAAGGGGTGAAAAACTCGCAAGGAGTTCCTCAAACCTGAAGAAAAGTTGAGAGAGCTATGTCGCAGCGAGTTGGTGAATTAAAGCGAACTACTGAGTTCATTAAGCAAAAAAATAATCAGCAATAATTATTAAAAGAAACAAAAAATAATATTAGAAAAATTTAAAATATTTTGAAATTGGTTATGAAAATTACGTTTTTTTATATTTCTTATTGTTGTTATATAATAACAAATCAATAAATATTGAGTTTTAAGAACCAAGGAAAATACTTTTTTTTTCATGAATTACCTATTCCGATATAGCTATCTGTATCTAACCATAAGTAATTAGATATGGTTATATATAATGAGATACAATTAGACCTGGCCAATTTTTGGTTCTATATATAAACGATCATACATGATTATATATAAACATATCTGATCATGTATGATCAGATCTAATTATGTATGACTAGATCTGGCCAATTTTTGGATCTGATTATATATAGATGATTATGCATAATCATATATAATTAGACAATATCTTTTTTTATTGGGTACGGTGTTTGGAAACGACAATTTCCTTGTTTATCAAGTGGACTGAAAACTAAACTTTGTTCAACCACAATTGTTGTAGCCTGTGCTGTATTACATAATACGCCCTTGATATTGAATGATAATCTATCAGACATAATGGCTCCGACGAAGAAAAGATTAAGAAATGCCTCTACTCAATCAAATTGACAACCTTTAATGCATAAGGCTTTTAAGGCTATATAACTTTTTCCTATTTAATACTCATATTTTTCTACTTTTTATTAAATAGATATAATTTTTAAGTGATAAAAAATTCTTAATTTAAATGGCAATTGTCTCTCCTGAATTTATAAATATAATGTACCTAATTAAGAAAAAATGAATGGACCTTTCTTAAACAGATTTAGTTTTAAGTGATTTGGAATTGTAAATTAATAAATGAAAAATTTGTATAAACAATGTATCTGAAATGAATGTTTTAATATATTTAAGCGAATGTCATTCTCGATGATATGTGAGTATTGTTTTAAAATTTTCAGAAAATACTTTTCTTCTACCGAAGTATAATTTTTACTTTGACCCTTCCCGTCATATTTTTCAATTTTTTATCTGAAGACAATTTTTTGAATTCCCTCCTTTTTTAGCGAATTTCCACCAAAAGGAAATGCAGCTATTGTTTTTGCACCAATGTTGGAATTTCGTAAAAATTTCTTCAAATGTCCATAGATCCTATTTGTTAGATGTTAAAAATCACTATCGCTAAAATTTTTATATATGTATATATATAATCTTCTGTACATGTGTTTGTCACCTAACTCCTCCTAAACGGATGGACCGATTTGGATGAAATTCTATAAAATTATTTTATTAAAATTTTGATTTAATTTTGAAATGTCAATTTTGATTGCCGTTTCCATAGTAACTATAAACAATAATCGTTATATATCGTTCTATTTTGGCTATTAATAAATTTAATTTTTTCAAATACTATCAATTTTACTATTAATTTTCAATTTTATCACACTTAAATTATGATCGTAGAGACAGATTTATGTATTATTAGGAAATTCGCTAAGTTAAAGCAGCTCCTGCGTAACAATTTTTTTTTTCAAATGAATTTTTGTTTTAAAAAATGCCAGCAGACGTACAAGTCATAAGTCACAGAACTCGAAAAACTAGAAGTGAAAGATATACAGGAGCAAGCCAAACTGACGAGCAACGCGAAACGCGGAATGAAGTTGAACGGAATCGATGAAATCGAAATCAACAACATAGAAATGTTGCGCTTAACCCCTATCGAGCTGCATTTAATTATAATGTGGAAATCGATTACAGTTAAAAGCAAATCGTTGCTATTGGACCAATGAACGTTGCGTGTCAATATTGAAAGTCATTTAAGTATAAAAATGAAGCCCCTGGATTGTGTTGCGCGAGCGGTCAAGTAAAATTGGCGCGATTGGTATCGCCAAAAGAGCCACTACATTCATTGGTTTCGGGAAATGGGCCAGATTTTAAACATTTTTTGACTCATATCGAGCAATAAAATAAATGGTTTCAAATGACGTCATTTGGCGCAACAAAAGTTATTCGAGAAAAATTTAAGTTTCAAGGTTTCAAGATAAGTAAATTGAAAAACAATAAACTTTACCACCACGTGCCTGATGCAAAATACGTTGACAGCTTTCAATTGAAATGGTGTATCATTTTAAGTTTTATTGTTTTTACTGCAATAGTGTGGACTCTTTACACCCACACTAATAAAATATATCAATGGATTAAAGTACATTTGTAGCTCGGTAATTTGCCAATAACAGAAAGAAGTGAGTGTGTTAAAAAAAGTTGATGGTGGAATGGGAGTGCTGAGAAAGTATTTTGAGAGCAACATGGGAGAGCCATATGGTGGTACAAACAATTCGCTATACAATATCCTATATAACATCTATTTATTATCTGTTTACATTTGCAGATTCAGGGTCAAATATATCATCTAACAGGTTCCTTATTGCGAACGCGGGATAGTGACTATAAATTTTTTCAAATTTACTTTATGGGCGATTCAGCAAGACAAGTCGATCAGCATTTCGGTGAAAAGATCAATTGTGGAACAACTCCAAATGTTTTTTCATCAGCACAACGAATTGATTGCATTATTCACGACCGCATTAGACCGCAGGTAATCAAAGACAATAAGTCGCTTGTAGGACAACACGCAAGACGTTTTAATGCGCCAATAATTGATGAAGTCGCTAGAAAATAAAAATAAGAATGTTGTGTATCATAATAAAGCATTTGAATAATAAACAATATGTTTATGAATAATTATTATTTTTTATAAATTATACCTATTCGAAGTTGATATTCATAGTTAAGACAGAACAACGTCTGTCGGGTCAGCTAGTATATATATATATATATATACTCGTATATATATATGTACTTTTTTGTATGTCTCTGTGGACTCTCTAGCGGTCACAGTTTTATTCCGATTGGAATGCAATTTGGTATTTGAGGTGCTTTTGGTATTCTAAAGGTCAAGTTCATTATGGGTAAAATCGGACAAGGGGAAAGAGGGTATGGAGGGGGGGGAAACACAAAATTTGGTATATCTCCCTTAATATTTGAAAAATTGAAAAATTTATCAGGAGTTAAGTTGTAGTTACTAAGTTTTACTGTAATTTTGTTTCTTATCATTTTCTGTTACACTAATATTTACAGAAATATTTACTATTAAAGACTGAAAGTTAAAATTCTAAATATGTCTGTTCACATTAAAAATTGAGAAAAATGATCAGGTAATGATTTGAGGTATCTTTTGACCCCTTTAGCGCCTCCAGTAGTTCTTGCATAGTAAAACAGTTTTTATACTGGAGACATTCATCTGAGAAAAAATCAAGATCATCATGATGATCGTGATGTATCTTGATCCGCAGGAAATCCGGGTCATAATTTTGGGAGCTGCAGACGCGCTCGAAATGCTCCACTAAACACACAGCAATTTCGGCACGCTGCGATATGACTCGGCCATCCAAACTGAGGAGGGCAGGCACCGGTGATGACGAAAATTTCCCCGAAATTGCCTTTAACCTCCTCCATACCTCCGAAGATGGTGTGGAGGTATTGATGGCTGAAACATATTGCTCCCAAGATAGCTTTTTCTGATCTCGAATAGATCTTATTGCTGTTGATCTTCTTTTAAAGGCTGTCTAATTTTCCTGCGTGGGGCGTCTTTTCAGTTTGTTAAACGCCCTCTTTTTCTCTGCAACCACTACTCTCACGACATCATTCCACCAGGGAACTTTTCTTTTAAGTGGAATGCCGGAAAACTTACTTATAGCGTGTGTAGCTGCTTCAATGACTTTGGAGGTTATTTTGCACACATCCTCTTCTACGTCTCTCCCCAACGTGGGAACTTGAAAACTTTCCATGAAAGTGTCCATGAGAAATTCTTTAATTACTTTCCATGAGAAATTTTGATGGGTAGATGGTCACTCCCACAAGGATCAGGGAGTACCATCCATTCTAGTCGATGGGCCAGAGCCGGTGAGCATAGTGTCTGATCAATTGATGACATCTCACTAGTTCTGGCTTTTAATCGTGTTTTCTCACCGGTATTTAGAAAGTGGTATAAAGAAACGTGTTTACTCATCCAAAAAACTTACGATGAGTCTCCCACGTGCGTCTCTATGCTCACAGCCCCACAATTGACTGTGAGCGTTATAATCACCTAGCATCAGAAATGGTTGCGGAAGTTGCAAGGTTAGACGTGCCAGATCTTCGATACTCCAATCAAAGTCCGGCAGATAGATTGTGCATACTGTGAGTTCGAGCGTTCCGTATATTCTAACAGCTATAGCTTGTAGGGTGGTGTCAAGGCGAAGGGCCTGGTAAGATAGGCCCTGCCTTGTTAATATGGCGACACCTCCCCTTGCTCGAACATCTGGCAGAACATCTCGCCGGCGGATGGTATAAGCCTTCAGGGTATATGTCTTCGCCGGTCTAAGATGTGTTTCTTGTATACATACACACAAAGGTGTATGCTCTGCCAGAAGCATGTTTAGCTCACAGTAGCGTTGTTTAATACCATTGCAATTCCACTGTAATATATTTACCATTTCTATTGGCTAGGATGGGTTGCCCCAGGAAGTTGTGGGATCACTTCCTGGGTTTCCCTTCGGCCAGCCTCTTTTATCTCTTCTGATCGTCTCCTTGTCGGAGAAAGTGACGGACGTCACCCTGTGGGAGACGACGACCCTTTTTTCACGATCCGGGACGCTACTCGAGCGCAGCTTGTGCGCTGGGCTGCCTCCCGGTGGTGTTTTAGCCGGAGACCTGGACTTCTACGGCTTCGGTGAGCTCAGCTTCACCTAAAGAGCCGGCTCACCCCGTGATGAAGATGGAATGGCTGACTGGCTGCCACCTCCAAAGCTCTCACATTCGTTTTTAGGGTCTCTCTCTTTCTTTTAACTGTAGTTTTAAGAAGGGCCTGAATGGGTCCCATCTGCGTTGTTCTTAAAATTTTAGGTGGTCTTGCTGACGCTTGACCGTCGCTTTTTTTGTTTCAAAACTCGCTGATGATTTTCATCATCAGCGGAGCTCTTTTGCGAGCGTAGGCATAGGAGACGGCAGGTTGAGTGCGAGGGCTGGAGCCCATCACCCTACTGCGCGCCTCAGGATAAATGAGCTTATCCAGAATTCTCACTTTCTGGAAAGCCATCTCTTCCTTGTGTTTGGGGCAGTTCTTCGACTTTGCCGAGTGACTACCCCCACAATTAACACATGTACTTGGCTCATTGCACGGTCTTCCTTCGTGCAATGGCTCCCCGCAGACACAAATTTGAGGCCTTTCACACATACCTGCCGAGTGCCCGTATTTTTGACACCGATAGCAACGCATCGGTGCTGGAATGTACGGACGCATGGTCATTTTCTTGTGAATGCCAGCATCGATTGTTTCTGGCAAATCTATTTTGTTAAAGGTAAGTTGGAGGAGAGGTGAGTCATTCAACTCACCATCCTGCCTCCACTTAATCCTTCGGGTCTCAACTACTCCCTGGTCGGACAAATTTTCGACTATATTCTCGATTGAGCAAATCATGAGGTCTCTGCAAAAGATCACCCCCTGGGAACTATTTAATGTTCCATGAGGCGATACTTCCACCTCATGATCGCCTTACATCTTTATTAGTGATCTTGTCACCGACTTAAAGTCGCTTGAGTCACCCTTCCTCCCTATCAAAAAATACTTAACTACAACCTATCTTTGGAAACCGGGAAGCAATGCCAGGTTTCCGCGATTCTTCCTTTTATCTTTAAGGAGGTTTGGTCCCTCCGACGTTTTGGTTATAACCGGGACGCCACCCGGGCCTCCTTTTACGGAAGGTGGCATTTCCGTTTGGTTTTGGGACTTTTTCATATCCATAAAATAGTTTCAAACCAGCCATCGTGTGCAAAGGGGCGGGCTGGAATAGCCGGGAACGGGTATACCCACGGACTTTAATAGCCCCACTACTCTGGGGCCCGACCTTCACTTTACCAGTCCCGGAATACGCGGACGGACTGGAACTCGCCCGAAGCTATGCAGATTCCGATCTTTGCATCCATTGCACACTATCCTACTAAGTCCCGCACACACTGCCTCGGCAGAGCAACCTCACATCAGGTTACGGAGAAACTGAGGCTCCACCCTCAGCTCCCCTCAACCACTCCCAGCAGGGATGCACGGGACCGCCAGTTAGAAGTCTTCAACGAAGACAATGTCGGCCAGATGACATGGCCGACAAGTAATGCTGAGACAGTGCACGAACACCGCACACCGAAACCAACGATGACGATGATGGCAGCGTGCGACATCCGTACACTGAGCCTAACGTTGAGAAGTTTGGGTCCGTTAGCTTCCCCTCCTGCTGGCTTGCAGGCTAGGTACTAGGCCCTCCCACCACAACAAGGTGTACCCACGGGAGGGAACGAATTTCTGTTTTATGAAGTATGATTGTTTATTTATAACTGACAAGAATATGATTCATTTCTTTGCCAATCAGATCATCGGTTACATGAGAATTATTACGAAAATAGACACCATTTAAGACAATCTCAAGATTCGTCTTACTTAAGATGATTTTAAACCAAATAAGATCATGCTTGAAACCATCGTCTTATCAAAGATGATCTTAAGTTATATATATATGAAATCATCATGTCTAAAAACAAATAAGACGGTCTTCATGAAGATAAGCTTAAGCAGATGCTCAAGACTGAACTATGAATACGGGCTTGAACTGACTGAACTATGAATTTGGAACACTATAAGCAGTGCAAACTGAGCTCGTTTTTCACAGACAGGTTACATGTACAATATTAAATAAATGTTTTGAATATATTATAATTGAAATTTTATATATTATAATTGAAGTATACGTATTTACGAAGACGTTAAATTAAGTTTGATCGATAGAGAATGTGTTGTGCCGGACTACGGCGTATTTGAGTTATCGATTTTGGCAATCGTAAGAACTCATGAGATATATTAAGCTAGCTAAGCATTTTCATCTAATCCAATAGTTTTCATCAAAACTATTGGATTATTTACTATTAGATAGCTAATTATTTGCTTTTTTTTTTATAAAAAACCAAATTTTTTGCTAATGCCTTTTTCGAGATACAGCGTGCTAGACCAAACATAAGACTTAAGTTAGCTAGCAAATTAAATTGTGCGATAACTTTAAGTTATAGAACAAAAATGAAAGTATGTGAATTTTTTGTTTGCCATTTCCTAGCCGATGAGGTAAAATATTTATTCCGGAAGGCGTGGAAAGTTGAGATACATGAAGTGGAGGCGCTTCCTAGTGCGTCCACCCTCAAATTAAAAACTAGAGGTCTCACGACAAATCTAAAAATACATGGATTACTTGCTAACTTTTTGCTAACCGATATGCCTAACAATATAACAAGACAAAGCCGAGAATGCAGAGAAATAGCTTTAACTTCCCAGCACCAACGAAGTTAACAACAAAGGATTACATCATCATAGGTGATACATTATCACAGGTGTATGTTCTAAATACTTGCTTCCTAGCACCAACATATAAGCTTCGTTAACAGTAACATAACTATTTTACGCGTACATATTCTTTTCTAACTACTATTCAACCCAATTCGTATAGCTGTGATAGTTCTCTGACAATTTGGCAATTCTCTTTGACAATTGTATACTGCTAAAAAACTATTTTAATTATATTCTTTCAAAATAAAGCAAATTGTCAGAAAACTATCACAGCTATACGAATTGGGTACGTCACTCAAAATTTGTCAAAAGAGGGGCTGGCTGAGGGTTGTGTGGAGTAAGCACTATAACCCAAGTAAAGAAAAACGCTCAGATTCGTCCCATAATGTATAAAAAGTTTAATTTGTTAATTTTAACCTCTGTAAATAGATATTTGTGTTTGTTAGTGAAAATCAGACTGATTGAGCTATTTTGAGCACAAATTTGCATTGAAGTTAATCTTACAATAACAATGTTAACTTTTCATTAAATTGTAGTATCAGGGTTGCCACCTGGACAGGGGGACCTCGTTGTTTGGTGAATAGGCACAACAGCCATAAACTGGCTCATGGAGAACGTCCCCAATATCAGGCCATGGGAGGTGCAATAGCCCTTACGAACTCATCAAAAGTTCTGCTGTATGCTCCCCAGATCTATAACTCCGTTGAAACGGGCAAAATAATCAAAACTCTAAGAGCGCAGAATGCAAACCTGTGCACTGACGAGTGGCGAATTAACAACAACGCAAGGGCCGATGCGGGACACACCATCGTGCTGGAAGTGAGTGCAGCGGATCTAGAATTTATTCAGGTCCGAGGGTTTAAATTATACCTCGGGTTTGATCAAGTCAATCTTAGACCACTGAAAACATCAGAGGGAAAAAAGAATATCAGATATTCGGATGCTTCAGGTAAACTTCAAGCACAATAAGGCGGCCTCCACTGCCTTCTGTCAAAACGTGCTGAAAAGAGAAATTTTCAGGCTTTCCAGCTCTGGTCCAAGAACCTTGGGCTGTAAACCATAGGATTCTCGGAATAGAAGATGCTGGAGGACAAATTATTTACGATAAAACCTCAGAAAGATCCAGAACTTGCATTTATGCAAAAAGGACATCAACGTCTTGCCGCTGTTAGAGTTTTGTCAGAGTGATTTTACAGCGGTAAAAGTAAAATACAACACGGGGAACGAAACTGGAGTGGTAATCATCGCTTCAGTTTACCTACCCTATGATGCATATACTCCACCACCATCAACAGAGATGGAAGACCTGATCCAGTATTATGAGGCAAAAATCACCAACTGATCATGGGATGCGATGCAAACGATCACACTGCATGGGGAAGTACTAACACAAATACCTCTTGAGTACCTCTTGTATTATATCATACCTAACAACTTTGATGTTAATCAAGGCAACAAGCCGACTTTTATTAACAAAGTTCGGAAGGAAGTCATTGATGTAACACTGAGTACTTATGAAATCAGTGGAAAAATCAAGAAATGGCTAGTATCCGATGAACCATCTGCATCGGATCACTGACAAATCTATTACAATGTGGAGGTAAGAACGGGCCAATGTAATATACACTATCGGGATCCAAGGATAACAAATTGGGACGAATATAATTCGACACTATGGTTCAAACTTGCCACAATACCGAAAAAAGTTAAAAGTTTAAGAGCTTACTGTAATCGAGCTTCAGCATGCAATAATTAACTATTTCCAACTTTTTCAGGTGGAAACTCTATGCTGATAGGGAGAAGAATACAAACTTCCCTTCTATAAGAGTCTGTCACTGTGAGAGCTACAGAGGGATGTCCGCAGAGTGGTGTCTTATCCCCACTCCTGTGGAGCCTGACAGTGAACATCTTAATGACAAACCTCAACCAAAAAGGATACTACACACAGGGATTTTCGGGCGACATTGTAATTACAATCAGAAGACCCTGTGAAGGTACAATCTCGGAGCTTATGCAAAACGCTCTAAGATTCGCACAGGAATGGTGTATCAACCAGAGAATCAAAATAAACCACCCATAAACATTAAAAAGCACCCACACTCTTTGGGGATAGACTACAGATCACAAAGGAAGCCAAGTTCTTAGGAGTAATGTTGGACTCTAAACTAACAAGGAACTCTCATCTGGAATACATAACAAATAAGAGCAAAACTTCGCTCATGCTTTGCGAGAGAGCATGTGGAAAAGTCTGGGGTCTAAAATCCAAAACGATCAACTGGCTTTACATAACAGTAGTTAGGCCCATTATAACCTATGCTGCTCTAGTGTGGTGAGATTAGTAAACAAACGCCTTTTTTTGCAAATTCCTTTTCGCCTTCTCAGAAAATTATGAGCAAGGTGTCATTCGATTCGTAATTGCAAAAGTTATAAACAATTTAGTAAAAAAAAATAAGGTGTAGAAAGAAAATTTGCCATGTAGTGTGAAGAAGCCTACTACATGTGTATACGGTGTTATTTTATGGTGTAGAACCATATATTTAAAGTATGTATGAGAACACACTCACGACAGAGTGTTGCGCAGTGGATTGATACGATTATATACAGGAAAGCTGGGCCCGTATTTCCTGTAAAAGCAATGAGGTGATAGTGTCCGTGGTCACTGAAAGGATTTTACTTTGGGTATAAATATAATATCAAGTGCTGTACTATGACAAACACAAAATATATTTACAAACTACGATACAATAATTTAAAAAAAATGAAGATATAGAATTCAAATTATAAAGCATTAATTACAATGGATAACACCAATGTTGACTAGATAATTAATTATAGAACAAAGTTGTATATATCTGTCTAACATCAGAATTAGAAAAAAGAAAAATATAAATGACAAAAATAATAAATTTTAGAAATAAAGGTAATGACCAAAATAATTTTTAACAATAACTAATTATGTCAAAGAATAATATTCAAAACAATGAATACTTACACGTCAAATCAAAATCGTAAATATCACTCTAAATATTAATGTTAGTAATATAGTAATGATATACAACCGTATTTTATTCAGTTTGTAAAATTTTATGTTTTAAGAATCCTAACAAAATTATATAAGATTAAATTACAAATAAAAAATGATACCAATGATACTTTTATATCTGTTGAACCTTTTCCTTAATTTACGCATTTGCCCAACCAAAATTTTAGGTCCAGTGTGGAAAAAAAAAACACATATTATACAAACAAAAAGGAATGTTACAAGAACATGATGAATAATTCATGTGTACTCCACATGAATTTAGAATTGACTGCTACCTCGATCCAGAACGGAATGGTAGCTCGATGTAGAATTGAATTTTAATGTGTACTCCACACCGATTCAGAACTGAATAATTTGTGTATGAAATGTTTGCTTAATGAAACTTCAGTATGTAACTTGTTCAAATACTGTTATAACCAAAATAGTTACATGACTCTTATTTGTTATTAAGCTTTTGAAAAAAGCATGTCTGTACAAAGACTTTTATTAATTTTTTAAAATTAAATAAATTCGAAAAACAGTACCCCTACAGTATGTACAAGGTTTCCATTCTTCTTTTTTTTTCTTTTTTTTTTAAGTAAATGCGGAAATTAAAAGGTACACCTACAAAGGGGTTTCCTTTTTTGCAAATATCTCAAAAAATATTATTGAAGGATTTAAAAAAGATCTCCGTTGGAAAATTAAAAAAATTTTGATTTTTGACGAAACCCCTTGTTTTTACTTAATTTGTTATAACTTTTGCAATTTTTTTACGTGAGACTTCAACTTTTTTCAAAAACTGTTTAGATGCAATTAAGAATCGAATGATACCTTGCTCATAATTTTCTGAGAAGGCGAAAACGAATTTGCAAAAAAGGCGTTTGTTTACTAGTCTATGGCCTGTTTGAGCATCACTGCATCCATGAGCAGTACACCCACAACTGCCATGGAAGTCATACTGGAGCTGCTTCCGCTAAGCATAGTAATAATATATAAAGCAAGATCCAGTGCCTCCAGACTGTCTTGCAATAATAACTGGATTTAAAAAAATCAGGTTGGGCATGCAAGGATCGTGAGAACATCAATTATCTCAGACCCCGTCTTTAAAATGGACACAGATATGCTTCCCAAGATATACTCCTTCTCCAAACCTTTCACTACAGTCTGTGATAGGGCCATGTGGACGGAACCACCCTATCTCAAGAGAGGAATCGTCTGATATACAGACGGATCCAAAACTGAAGAAGGGACTGGAGCAGGAATCTACGGTGAGAGACCTGGAACTGAGGTCACATCAAGGGTAGTCAAGGATTGTCTAAAGAAACTGCTGAAGCTGGTAAAACGGAACAATGTTACAAAGTCTGGGTGCCGGGTAACAGTGGTTTTGAAGGAAACGAAAAAGCCGATACCTTAGCAAAGAAGGGAGTCGGAATACCCTTCATTGGCTCAGAGCCTATTTTAGGAATTCCAAGGACTGCTTGTAAATAGGTGATCAACGAGTGGTGAAATTATAAATACCGTGATCATTGGGAAAATCTTTGACTGCGAGCCTCTAGGCTATAGTAGATACAGGATATTCGGTGCATCTCACCCCGACTTATGATCCTTCAGAAAAACCTGATAAGTAAGGTCGTGGCTATTGCCAACATATGGGAGAAGCGAATCTCGTTGGACTGAAGAAGAAGGGCACAATGGACCATAAGGTCTAAGTGCAATACTTTTTAGACCCCAAGATGTATCTATCTATAATTAAATATTGATAAGAAAAATTAGCTGGTCAACCAGGAATCAATCCTCGGCCCTCTAGATATCTAGTTCAGCGTGCTCACCGCTACACCAAAAAGTCGTCTTTGGACGACTCTGACGTAAGAACCACCTTTTTCATTTAAACGACAGCATTACTTCTGTTGTCAAATATCAACATTATTATTCATATATTTATTATATTTGTCTATACCTAATAATATATAGTTATATGATGACATATTAAAGACCATCCAAGTACCCCACATCTTATAAAATACAACTATAAACATTATTATTCATAATATTATTCATTATCAAATATATTATATTTCTACATTATTATTCATTATCAAATATATTATATTATTCATTATGAGTAATATTAAATTACTCATTATTTTACCATCTGTTATATTGTAATCAATCTATTATTCATTTTTATTAATAAAACCTGTAAATTATAACACCAAAGTGATTACGCATATATTAATTGCGATATTAAAACAGTATTTAAACGAACGCAATACGTAAACACTTAGGTATTATTTGGAGGAATGTTGTACACTTAAGAGGTTCTGCTCTGAATATTATTTGGAGGAATATTGTACACTTAAGAGGTCCTGCTCTGAATAAAGTCTTTTTTAAAAACGTCTACGGTGCAATCTAATACTTAATTGGCGCAGTCGGGTAGGATCTGCTGAGTAATAGTCAAGAAAATTGGACTTGGTAACCAGCGGTTTCCTGGAAATCAACTCAGTTCCAACGGTTTATTGGAATCAACAATTTATTGGAACGGTCAAAGTCGAGATTGGAACTTCAGCGGTTTACTGAGTAGCAATCAACTCCAGCGGTTTACTGGAAGTTGGAGGCTATTCACAGCTGAGAAGATCACAACAAAATTTTGGTGGATTTCAATCCTTCAGATCGTATCTACGGATCATATCAACATCAAATCAATATCAATGCCGACGAATTAGTTCATGCAAGTACCTTTTAAAAAATTATTGGTCCACATGCCCAATCTTTTTAAAATTAAAGACGAAAAACCTCGTGTACCTTATTCCCTAAAAGTACCCTTAACGCTATCGGTGCAGCAAACACAAGCGCTGAGAACAAAAATCCAATTCCGCGGCTTACGGAAGAAGATTCAATTAGTTTAGCTAACATTAATTTAAACAATACAAATAATAATTCTTACAATACAAATATTAATGCTAATAATTTAATTAATATAAATAATCCAATAAATAATTTAACTGTGGCAAACGAGTATCTTAACACATTAAGAATAATGATCACATTAGAGAACATTAGAGTCCATTAAGCCAGCAGAGCAACCTGAGCAGAAAACAATGATAATAGTCTCATAATTAGACGCTAATTAAATGCTAATAAATGCCGTAATTAAAAATTAAAGGCTCTTTGTTGTACTGCGTTACCGCATGCTCTCCTAGCTTAATGTTAAGCTAGCATTTTAAAAACATTTTAAAAATCAAGTAATTATATTGTTTTTGATTTCAAATTATTAAGCTATTTAAATGCTAATTAAATGCTCTAAAAAAAATGCTCTAAAAAAAATTTTTATGCTCTTTGTTGTACTGTGTAACCACATGCTCTGCTAGCTTAACCAGCAGAGCAATGTTTAAAAAGTCAATTAATTATATTGCATTTAATATCAAATTGTTAAGCTAATTAAATGCTAATTAAATGCCCTAATTAAAAATTCACTGCTCTTTGTTGTATCGTGTAACCGCATGCTCTGCTAGCTTAACCAACAGAGCCATGTTTAAAAAATCAATTAATTATATTGTATTTAATATCAAATTATTAAGCTAATTAAATGCTAATTAAATGTTCTAATAAGAAATTAATTGCTTTTTGTTGTACTGTGTAACCGCATGCTCTGCTAGCGGAAGGTTGATCTAGCAGAACAATACTTTTAGTATTGTTGCATTGCATAATTACTTTTTCTAGTTAAAAAAGTAATTATGCAATGATCGTACTGTGCTTCAGATAATTATATGCACTAATTAACAATAAATTGTTTTAGAGGGACAAATAAACCCCCTCTCCTAGATAAATCCCATTCAATGCTTGGGCATTCAATGAGTGGGTATCGACATATTTAATTTTTACTGGATACTTTGAAAAATTGATTCCTTGCTAAATATGAGTTCTTAATAATATAATATAAAAATCATCCTCATTGCAGTTTTCCATTTTCACTTCAGTCACATGCGCAAAACAAGGAAACCCATAGAAAATCCCAATACATATTTTTGTAGGTCTCTTTTACTCCAAAAATGATTTTAATTTTCTTCTTAATTTTATAACTCATTGATAAAAAAAAAAGCGATACATTATTTTATAGGGAATTTTAATTGATCTATAAAAGAGGTTTCATACACTTTTTTCATTTACTCATTTAATTCAAATAACATTGGAGGTCAAACTTAATGCAGAATTAGACAGGCAATGGTTTATGCTTCTAAATTTTATACCTGACTGATTGGTAAGCATTAGAAAATGAAAAAATCTAAATACATGGAAGAAATTATTGGATGTAGTAAAATGGTCTCTTTTGTTGAATCGGTAACTGTAAGCGCTTAAAAGCTAATTGAATCAAAATTCAACTGAAAAATTATATATACGGTTTTAAAAGGAGGTTAAAATCGGTATGAGTTGAACTTTGTTTGCGATTATCTTTTAATGGTTTTTAAATCAGCTAATTTTCTAAGGAAATATGTATTACTCTTTTTCAAACGCTAAATTCTAAATTTTCTAATAAAATTTAAAAGTAAAAAAAAGTTTTTTTTTTATTCCTCAAAGTGTCACCTTTTTAATGGGTGGGTTAGTGAAAAAGAGTACGAAACCCAATTTGTGGATCGTTTAATTCACTCTAAAAATATGAATTGGGATCTCCTATCTGTTTTAACTATATTTTCCTACCTATTTTAAGATATAAAATTTTGCTTATGTGACTGAAGTGGAAAAGGAAAACTGCGATGAGGATGCTTTATATATTAATATTAAGAGCTCATATTTGGAATATTAAGAGCTCATTTGAGGTGACCAGGAACCAATTTTTCTAGTACCCAGTAAAGTTAAAATATATTGATACCCACTAAGTGGATGCATGGGCACATTAAATGAGATTTATCTAGGACAGGGGATTTATTTGTCCCTCTAAAACAAAGAACAATTTATTGTTAATTAGTGCATTTCATTATCTGAAGCACAGTACGATCATTGCATAATTACTTTTTTTAATGTTAAAGTATTGTTCTGCTAGATCATCCTTCAGCTAGCAGAGCAAGTGGTTATACAGTACAACAAAGAGCAATTAATTTCTTATTAGAGCATTTAATTAGCATTTAATTAGCTTAATAATTTAATATTAAGTACAATACAACCAATTGATTTTTTAAATATGGCTCTGCTGGTTAAGCTAGCAGAGCATGCGGCTACACAGTACAACAAAAAGCATTAAATTTTTTTTTAGAGCATTTAATTAGCATTTAAATAGCTTAATAATTTGATATCAAAAACAATATAAGTACTTTATTTTTAAAATATTGCTCTGCTAGCTTAACATTAAGCTAGCAGAGCATGCGATTACGCGATACAACAAAGAGCAGTGAATTTTTAATTAGAGCATTTAATTAGCATTTAATTAGCTTAATAATTTGATATTAAATGCAATATAATTAATTGATTTTTTAAACATTGCTCTGCTGGTTAAGCTAGCAGAGCATGCGGTTACACAGTACAACAAAGAGCATAAAATTTTTTTTTGGAGCATTTCATTAGCATTTAAATAGCTTAATAATTAGAGATCAAAAACAATATAATTACTTGATTTTTAAAATGTTGCTCTGCTAGCTTAACATTAAGCTAGCAGAACATGCGGTTACACGATACAACAAAGAGCAGTGAATTTGTAATTAGGGCATTTAATTAGCGTTTAATTAGCTTAACAATTTGATATTAAATACAATATAATTAATTGATTTTGTAAACATTGCTCTGCTGGTTAAGCTAGCAGAGCATGCTGTTACACAGTACAACAAAGAGCATAAAATTTTTTTTTAGAGCATTTAATTAGCATTTAAATAGCTTAATAATTTGATCAAAAACAATTTAATTACTTGATTTTTAAAATGTTGCTCTGCTTGCTTAACATTAAGCTAGCAGAGCATGTGGCAACGCACCAGAACAAAGAGCATTTAATTTTTAATTACGGCATTTAATTAGCATTTAATTGGCGTCTAATTATGAGACTATTATCATTGTTTTCTGCTCAGGTTGCTCTGCTGGCTTAATGGACATAGAGAACTGCCTACATTTGATGGGAACCCTAGATCACTATACGCATTTATATCAAACGTCGAAGATGTCCTTATAGCAATACCAGCTGATCTAAATGAGGAAAATTGTGCATACGTGCAATTAGAAACAGAATAGTAGCATCCGCAGACGATGTTTTAACTATATATATAGCAGAACTAAAATGGAGAAAAATAAAAGAAAACCTCATAGCCCATTATTCAGACAAACGAAATTAGACGGATCTCATATGAGACCTACATAGTAGAAAAACAAGACGGTTCAACAATAGAAAAATATTATGGACAAATTATAGAACATTTCTCATCTCTCACAAACTACGTAAAAATACAGAAAGCAGATGCAACTGTTATTACAGCTGAAATTCAACTATATAGTGACATGTGTTTGAATGTCTTTTTAACTGGATTAAGAGAACCACTAGGTTCTGTAGTAAGAGCAAGATCGCCAGGCTCACTTAAAGATGTATATGGATTCTGTATTGTTGAACTGAATGTTCATTACGTCCATAATAGCCAAAGCTTTAATAAGCGTGTTATTACAAAAACTCCCAATAGTTATACTATAACTAAACCCAATAATTACAATCAACCGATTAATAAAACAATTCATACTTACCGACCAAATATTACTATATCAAGACCTAACCCTAATTATCAACCTCGACAATGCTTTAATCAAAATAATTGGCGACCTCCACAGCAACAACCTTTCAGGTCAGATCCTAATCGTACATTCCCTAAACCTATTCCAATGGATATTGGAAGCAATCAAATAAGCATTAGATCGCGTCATCCATATTCACGTCCCCCTGACAATCAACTTTTTGGTCATAGATTCTTTGCTAATCAAAGTAAACCAACATTTACTAGTCGAGAGCTACACACTAAAGAAGAATCAAGTGACCCAACTCATTCTCAAACTACTCATTTAAATCACCCATCTGGGTACAGTCATACAAGTTTTACAGATCATAGAGACCTAGACAAATATGTCGAGGATTACGAGAACAATAATTACCCGGCATATTCTAGGGATAACATCGAAATATATGAACCAAACGAGGAGGAGGATTTTCGGTTTTCCTACTCGAACCTCTCGGATACTTAGATGTTAATACTCATGGCACTACCCTTCCTTACATCCACATTTCTTCATATTTTGGCATACCTTTAAATTTTTTAATTGATACCGGTTAATAAAAAAAGCAAGAATAAATCAATCCTATTCGTATAAAAGCTATCCATATTACTTATATAATAAATAAAAAATAGCATTACCCGCCTTCCTAGAATTTAACCAACCACACCTTTATTTTGTATATCTTGTGTTTACATTCCACAATTATTTTGACGGTCTCATCGGACTTGATATTTAGACAAACTTCAAGCTCAAATTGATATCACTAATAAAGTCTTATTAGCCCCAAACTCTTCAAATAGAATATTATTCAAACTAATTTCACATTCGGTCAATACAAAATTGACACTCACACAAAACGCATTATCTGTCTGCCAGTAGACGTACAGAACGGTGAAATCTTATTACCAGATATGTTCTTAGCTTAAACTTTTTCTATACCCCAAGATATCTAGAAAGCTAAAAATTGGCATATCCTAGCCCCTGTAATAAATTTAACAAATAAAGAACAAAATTTTTATCTCGAACAACTCTTAAAAACCCAACTATTAGATCGCAAATTCATAGACTTTAATTCACATTTTATGTGAACGTAATCCATTTCCAAACAATTTAGAACCCATTGAAAACTTAGTTTGAATCAACCATTTAAATCAGAAAGAAAAACACTCTCTTCTTAAACTTTGTAAGAAATACGAAGATTTTTTTCATAGAGAAAATCAAGATTTAACGTTTTCAAATTAAATTAAACATAGAATAACGACAAACGATGATATACCAATTTATACAAAATCATATCAGTACCCTGAAATGCATAAAGAAGAAGTACGTACTCAATTACACATAATGTTAAAGCATGGAATAATTCGCCCAATCTTTAGTCCATGATCCTCTCCTATATGGATAGTTCCAAAGACATGAGATGCTTCAGGAAAATAAAAATGGAGATTAGTTGTAGATTATCGCAAACTGAACGAAAAAACTATAGATGACAGATACCCGTTTCCTAATATTACAGACATCCTTGATAAATTAGGCAAATGCATGTATTTTACAAATCGAAGTACACCCAAATGGACTAGGTAAAACTGCTTTCACAGTTGAGCATTGTCATTATGAATATGTAAGAATACCTTTTGGGCTCATGAAAAACGTACCTTCTACCTTCCAACGAGTTATGGATAACGTTCTCAATGACCTACAAGGAACTGTATATCTTGTTTACATGGATGACATAATTGTTTTCTCTACCTCTCTAACGGACCATATTGATAATTTATCGAAAGTGTTCAATCGCTTACGCCAAGCTAATCTAAAAATTGTCTTTTTTAGGGCACATTGTCACAGAACATGGAGTTAAACCAAATCCTGACAAAATCGAAGCAATTCTAAAATTCCCAATTCCAAAAACACAGAAATGAATAAAAAGCTTTCTTGGATTGGTTGGATATTATAGAAAATTCGTCAAGGATTTCGCAAAAATAACCAAACCAATGACATCATGCCTGAAAAAGGGAGAAACAGTCAAACTCACTCCTGTATATATAAAAACATTCGAAACTTTTAAATATCTCTTAACTCATGATCCCATTCTATCCTACCCCGATTACTCAAAGGAATTTATTCTAACCACCGATGCAAGTAACGTTGCTTTAGGAGCAATACTTTTGCAAGGACCTATTGGAAAAGATAAACCTGTTTGTTATAAATCTCGAACGCAATCACAAACTGAGCAAAACTATTCAACCATCGAGAAAGAGCTTTTAGCCATCGCATGGGCTACAAAATATTTTCGACCTTACTTATTTGGAAGAAAATTCAAGATCATTATGAATCACAAACCTCTAACATGGCTCATATCTCTCAAAGAACCGAATAGCAAACTCGTTAGATGACGACTTAAGTTAGAAGAATTTGATTACACAATTGTTAATAAAAAAGGTAAAAGCAATACTAATGCTGATTGACAGCCTATTCCGAGTAGTAATTGAATCTAAAATTCACAGTTCAGATTCATCGAAACATTCTAATCAAGCCGTTAATAATAGTAGCAATCAAACTATTCACAGTGCTGATGAAAACAATACAGCATACATTCCCTTCTCGGAAAACCCTATAAATGATTTTAGTAATCAGTTAATCTTTCTTAAAAATAATAACCAAAGATAGTTTCTTCTCAAACAACTGACGTAGGTGTTATCAGTGTATGGCTTTTTATCGTTTTTTTTCTTTAAAACTTCTTTAAAAAATTTAATTTTGATACAAAATAGAAGTGTCATAGAAATTCGTGTTAAACAAGAGTGAAGTGTATATTTGGTTTTGTGAATAAACCCTGCAGAAGTTATAGAATTAATCAAAGTTGTTTTGTGTAATAAAGTCAACTGGAAGACATTTTATTGTTTTTTTTTTTTTTAACAAACAAATAAAATAATAATAATACATTCATGGTGCCAAACATATTTTAAAAAGCGATCAATTAAATATATGTTTAGTGGCGAAGTGGTTAAGCTAAGTGACTATTAACTAAGACTTTTGTCTGAACTTGAGTTCAAACCCTCTGCGATTACAATTTCTTTTTTTGTTAATTTTTTATATTTTATCTCTTCATTATTTTTGTTCTCTTTATTATTTCTATTATAAAAATTAACAAGAAAATACAATGGCCTTAAGTGAAGAAAACAAAATATTGCTTGAAACAATTTTGAATAGCCAAGCAACAATTGTTAATAGCTTAAAAGCTACGGAAACCAAATTGATGAATGAGATCCTTTCGTTAAAAGAGGATAACAAGCAATTGGAAACTAAATGTTCAAATTTGGAAAAAAAGTACAAGATCAACATGAAATGATATTACATTTGCAAAAACAAGCTAACTGTAATAATACAATCATACATGGAGCTGAAGAAATTGGAGATGAATCTGATATTGAACCAAAAATTATAAAATTGTTGAACGAAAAACTTAACATTAATGTGAAAGCTGAGGAAGTTGATGAAATATATAGGTTGGGAAGAAATAAAAGTACTGACTATCCTCGACCAATAAAAGTAAAATTATTGTGTAAGAAAACAAAAGTAAAATTCATAGAGAAGTGAGGAATGTTGAAAGGCACGAGAATATACATAAATGATGATCTACCAAGAACATTGAGAATAAGAGAAGCGGAGAAAAGAAAGCAGAAATTAGAGGGAAAAGTCAAAACAAAAGGTAAAAGGTTTGTACCTCAATCATCGGAAGAGGGAGAAAATGGAGAACCTAAAATTATACAAGGGGCAAAAAAGTTTAATGGTGTACCAAGTAGATTCCAGGGTGAAAAGATCGCAAGCAAGGGAAGCAATTTAAAAAACTAAAATTTGTGTTTTGGAATATTGAAGGCTTAAGGAATAAAATTAATAATTTAGATATGGGGTCATATTTCCTAAATTTTTCATTTATAGGACTAGTAGAAACTTGGTCACAAGAAGGTGAAATTTATAATGTTGCTGGGTTTGATTACATATCTAAAAGTATGCGACGACAAGCAGAAAAGGGTAGGCATCCTGGGGTCTGGCGTTGTTCTATCGAGTGCAATACCGAAATTGTGTGCATGAAATTAAATCCGAAAGTATGAATGAGATTATTTGGGTGTTATTAAAACAAAAGGGAGTGGAACTGCTAATTGGTGTTATGTACACACAGCCCGAGTATTCAAAATATGCTAGTATTGATTTCTATGAGAGGTTAGATGATGAAATTTGCAAAATGTCCCAAAACTACCCCAAAGCTGAAATTATACTGGGTGGAGATTTTAATGCAAGAATAGGGGAAGAACAAGATACTATAAATTTGGATACCAGTGAAATAATTACTTGCTCTGAAATCGATAACTTGGGTCCACAGCCAAGGCATACTAAAGATCTCTACTTGAACAAATATGGCAAAAAATTGTTGTAAAGCAAAATGATTTCATAATATTGAATGGAAGAGTGAAGGGTGATTATGCTGGGGAATGGACATATGTGAGTAGCAAAGGTAAGAGTGTAATTGATTACGTGATGGTTACAAAAGGGCTATGGGATTGTGATATCAATATGAGAGTAGGCGATATGTTACAGTCTACTCACTATTCTTTGGAAGTTGAAATCAAGGATGGTTGCATAACTACACAGCAAGCTGAAAATGGTACAAGTCCACCTAAATACAAGTGGTGTGAGGAAAAGCGCTCCAGTATTATTGATAGGATAAGAAGCCAAGAAACTGAACTCTATTTAACTGGCGTTAAGCATATGACGAAATTGGGGAAAATAAATGAGGCGGTAAAAATACTACAAACCTGGATGGAATTTATAAGTGAAGATATTAGAGTGCGAGTTGGTCAAGCACGCAATAGTAGTGAGCACCAAATTAATAAGTGGTTTGACAAAGAGTGTGTAATTAAGAAGAGAGAGACAAAGCGAAAATTAAGGAAAATGAGAAGAACTGATGACCAGAACTGTTTATTGGACTACTTGAACTGTCGAAAAGATTACAAAATAATGTGTGAAGAGAAAAAAAATCAGTACGAGCTCCAATATATAGAACAAATTCATGAAGCATTAAAAAATAGCAATTCAAAACAGGTATGGGAGAACAATCAGAATAAGTATTCTATTAATGAAATAACGTGGATTGACTACTATACAAAATTGTATGGAGGAGAAGCTGCGAATTTACGCAGTGCTGATCTGGACTATGATGTTTGTGAGTTTAGATTTGAGGAAACTGATGTTGATGTGATTCTTGGATCGTTAAAAAATGATAAGGCAGGTGGTATTGATGGTATTTTGAACGAATGCATCAAATTAGCTAGTGAAAACTGTAATTTAAGTTCAGTCCTTACATTATTATTCAATGCCATGTATGATCTTAAAATATTTCCAGAATTATGGAATACTGGTATTGTAGTAAATTTATATAAAAGAAAAGGAGATGCATATGAACCATCGAATTACCGTGGTTTAACGCTCTCACCCAGCATCAGTAAAATTTACACTAAACTTTTATTTGAACGTGTACAGCAATGGGTCGATAAAGAAAACATACTTAACGAATTCCAAGCGGGTTTCAGGAGGGGATACGAAGCAATGGACAACACTTGATACTTAAAATCTTAATTGATAATACATTGAAACTTAAGAGATGCAAGATGTACTGTTGTTTCATTGATTTTGAGAAGGCATTTGACAGGGTCGATAGAGGTCTGTTATGGAATAAATTATCAAATATTGGACTTCCTAAAAGTATGTTGTCTGTTATTCAATCAGTGTATAAGAGTACCTCTTGCTGTATACGGTTGAACAATAAGCGCTTATCGAAACAGTTCCAGACTTACCGAGGTTTAAGACAGGGCTGCCATTTATCAACTCTCCTTTTTTTACTATACATAAACGATTTGAATGAATGGATGCAAAGCATAAATACCACATCTCCGAGTTTCAAGGGAAGAGAAATAAAAATATTATTTTACGCAGATGATTTAGTCATCTTATCAAGAACAACTGCGGGAATGAGACGTGCTCTGCAAGCATTACAAGAATACTATAGTAAATGAAGACTATGTGTGAACGTCGATAAAACAAAAATGCTTATCGTAAGTAATGGGTGTAAACATTCAACAAATGAAACAAGGAGTTATGCAGACCAAACCATTGAAAACGTTAAAAAATTTAAATACTTAGGTGTTGTACTGACATATAAATGGTAAATGTTAATTCTATGAAAGAGAAAGCTAAACTCGCTCTGTTGCGCATACGAAGACATATTTACCAATTTGGCAATTATCCAATAAAGGTAATACTTAATTTGTTCAATGCCTTGGTTGTACCCATCTTAATATACGGATGCGAGGTTTGGGCTGTTGATGCTACAAAAGAGCAGTTGAAAATAGTTAACACACTGGGCTCTAATTTTTATAAAGAAATTTTGGGTGTCGCAAAATCAACCTGTAATGCTGCGATATATATTGAATTGGGAACAAAACCAATAGACATTATCTGCCTACAGAGAGCTACAAACTATAATATACGGATACTTGGGAGTGGAAAAAATTTACAAAAAATTTACGCAGATAGTCGTAGAGATTGGTTTGCTGAGCAACTATCCAAATTTGAACTGAGTGATGACAGCAGTAAGTTAATTGTAAAAAATAAATTGAAAGGGTACTCGTTGAAAGTGTCGCTCAGTGAAATATATAGCAAAGAAAGCTTATCGATGTTCAAACTTAATCATTATGTGCAGGGGGGGTTGTATTTGAATGAATGTGGAAAGATTGATAGAAGGGTTATTGTTAGTTTTAGATTATACACATTTAAATGGGAAAACAAAAAATAAATGGAGAAAGGCTATGTAAATTGTGCCCAGGGATAGAATCGGTAGAACACTTACTAGAATATTGTCCAGGCACGGCGGGGGAATATAGGCAGAGATTGCATAATTTAAATACTCAGAAAGCAGAAGATATTTTGAATGTACATGACCAAACTACACTTAAACATGTCATTAACTATTTAAATTTTATTTTGTTAAAGCGAAAAACAATGCTCTAATCATATTTCTGTGACCTTTTGTCTCTCTGGTTTTGCTTTTGAAATAAGAAGCAGTGAGTTGCAAGAATTTGTTTATTAGTTAAAACTTTTTCAGGAATTTTTGTTTTATTTTTTTTTATTTGATTGTGAATGCTATTGTCATTATTATTATTGTATATATATATTAGAGTTTTTTGTTTTTTTTTTCTTTTTATTGTTACCTACGTTATAATAACTAAATAAGTTGATTTGTATATTACATGTCAAATAATAATAAATAAATAAAAATAATAACCGACCTCAACGAAAATTAGTAATTCTGTTTAAAACTAAGCATAGACAACCTCCAATTTCCCGATTGTGACAATCAATTATTAATTGACATCTTTAAACAATATATATCACCGAAAAATCTAACTGCAATTTATTGTCTTGATGATAATCTTTTCTTACAAATTCAAAACATATATACACATATATAATCCGATGTACTAAGGTTTTACTCGATATAACTGATAATATTAATCAAGACGATCTTATCGCTGAATATCATACTATAAGCAAATACCGAAGCATTAACGAAACCTATGCACATCTTCGTAGAAAATTTTATTTGCTCAACGCAAAATCAAAGATTACTTAATATATAAACCATTGTAAAATTTGTAATTGTAAATAAATACGATAGAAAACCCCCGAAGCAGAAGTTCATGCTAACTGAAACCCCTACTAAGCCCCTGGAAATAGTACATTGCAATATTTCTCACATTGCAAATAAATATATATCTTCAGGATAATAGATAAATTTTCTAGACTTGCGCAATGATATATACTCGAATCCCGAAACAGTATACATCTGAAACTAGCACTTACGAAATTTATAAGCACTTACGGTAGATCCGAAAAACTAGTAGCTGATGCTGAAAGAAGAATTGATTCTATTCTATTTCGATAATTTTGTGAAAGGAACAATAATGACCTTCACATAACAGCAATTCGAATCCCTAATTCAAACTCTCCAATCGAAAGATTCCATTCCACGTGACTAGAAGCGTTTCGCGTGATTGAAAGTAGGAAGAAACTTGAAAATGATGATTTCAATGATCATAAAATAGTATTATTAGACAGCCTCTTCGCTTATAATAATTATATTCACTCCGTGACAAAACATACCCCTTTTGAATTATTCTTCGGAATAGCGAATGATACACGTTTAATACCACAATCAGATTTCATCCAGAGGAAGAAACAAGAACTTTATGATAAAGTACACAAGAAAGTCAATGCACAAAAGGATACAAATTTAGCTAAAATAATTGCAAAACGCGAAGACCCCTTAATACATGAACTAGGCTGAACTAACTATCTTGTTGAAAACAGACAAAATAACAAAAGACATCCTTAGTTAAACAAATAAACGTTAAAACTAACAAACTTGTCACTAGATGAAAGTAATCGAAGACTGCATAAACAAAATTTAAAACGGCCTATCCCGTTACAGAATCATCGTGTTAACGTTAATGTTGAAGGCTAAAACACAAAATATTGGAATACAGGACCTCAGTAACAATCCTGGGATGTTGAGCCAAATCTGAGTCCAGCCCGAATCATTAACAATTAATTATCATCACTATTACCATATCATCAAGTTAGACGATTATAAGAAAAACGTTGACAAATTGCAGAATCAATAAACTTATTAAATTAACATAAAAATGTGGGAACCATTAAAGCAATGCTAGATACTAAATTCACAAATTTAAAAAGAAACTTAAAAGTGATCTCCCTCCCGTGGGTCCACCTTGTCGTAGCGGGAGGGCCTAGTACCTAGACTGCAAGCCAGCAGGAGGGTAAGCTAACGGACCCAAACTTCTCAACGTTGGGATCAGTGTGCGGATGTCGCGCGCTGTCATCATCGTCATCGTTGGTTTCGGCTTGCGGTGTTCGTGCACTGTCTCAACATTACTTGTCGGCCACGTCATCTGGCCGACATTGTCTTCGTTGAAGACGTCTAACTGACGGTCCCGTGCATTCTTGCTGCGAGGGGTTGAGGGGAGCTGAGGGTGGGGCCTCAGTTTCTATGAGATCTGATGTGAGCTTGCTCTGCCGAGGCTGGGTGTGCGGGACTTAGCCATCAGCCACGTCGGTCCATGGTAGGATAGTGTGCTATGGATGCAGAGATCGGAATTTGCATTGCTTCGGGCGATTTCCAGTCTGTCCGCGTATTCCGGGACTGGTAAAGTGGAGGTCGGGCCCCAGAGTACTGGGGTAGGGCTATTCAAGTCCGAGGGTATACCCGTTCCCGGCTATTCCAGCCCGCCCCTTTGCACACGATGGCTGGTTTTCAATTATTTTATGGATATTAAAAAGACCCAAGACCAAACAGAAATGCCATCATTCGTTATAGAAGGCCCGGGCGGCGGCCCCTAAAGATAAAGGAAATTCCGTGGTAACCTGGCAATGATTCCAGGCTCCCAAAAACAGAGAGCTGTGAAGTACTTTTTAATTAAGAAAAAAGGTGGCTCTAACGACTTCAAGTCAGTGAGCCCCTTTTTAATAGCTAAATGTCTATACGAGGCTGTGGGGCGTCTTAAAGACGTCAAAAAAGTGAATAACAGGTTGCTGGTCGAGACATTCGGTGACAATGCAATAAATGAGAAGCTTGTCAATTTAAAGATATTGGGAGATCATGAAGTATCGCCCCACGGAACATTAAACAGTTCCCAGGGGGTAATCTTTTGCAGAGACATCATGATATCTCCAATCGAAGATATAGTAGAAAATGTGCGACCAGGGAGTGATTGAGGCACGGAGGATTAAGTGGAGGTAAGATGGTGAATTGAAAGATTCACCCCTCCTCAAACTTTAATAAAACTGGCATTCACAAGAAAATCCCCGTGTTTCCATACATTTCAGCTCCGATGCGATGCTATCGGTGTCAAAGATACGGACACACGGCAGGTAGATGGGAAATTCTTCAAATATGTGTCTGCGGGGAGCCATTGCACGAAGGAAGACCGTGCAATGAGCCAATCACATGTGTAAATTGTGGGGGTAGTCATTCGGCAAAGTCGAAGAACTGCCCCAAACATAAGGAAGAGATGGCTATCCAGAAAGTGAGAGTTCTGGATAAGCTGACTTATCCAGAGGCACGCAGGAGAGTGATGGGCTCCAGCCCTTGCACTCAGCCTGCCGTCTTCTATGCCCGCGTTACAGTCCCGCCCCTTCAGCTGACGCTTCAACTTTGGCTAAAGAGCTTGCTCCGCTGATGAAGAAAATCATAAGCGAGTTTTTAAATTTAAAAAAATGAAGGCCAAGCGTCAGCAAGGCCAACAAAAGTTATTTCTCAGAAGGGGCCTATTCAGGTTCCTTCTAAAACAACAACGAAGCGTAAGAGAGAGACCCTAAAGTCTGATTTGAGAGTTTCGGAGGTGGCAACCAGTAAGCCATCCTCAGAAGTAAAATCGATGGAGGTGGATCGTGAAAAGACTCCACCTCCATCTACACCACGGGGTGAGCCATCTTTGCAGGTGGAGCAGGGCTCACCGAAGCCGGAGAGGTCCAGGCCTCCGGCTTCAACATCACCGGGACGCAGCCCAGCGCACAACATGTGCTCCAGTAGACTCCCGGATCGTGAAAAAAGGGTCGTCGTCTCCTACAGGGTGACGTCGGAGACGGATTCCAGAAGGGGAAACCCAGGAAATGATCCCACAACTTCCTGGGGCAACCCATCCTAGCCAATAGAAATGGTAAATATATTACAGTGGAATTGCAATGTATTAAACAACGCTACTGTGAGCTTGTCGCAGTATCTTGGCTCTCTTTATACCTCAAAGGAGAGCTGCCCGAACCTGCAACAGATTCCGATACTCAACAAAAACAAAAAAATATATTAGTAAAAGGTTTTACTAAATATTTCATAATTGAAATGACATGCACGTTTTTGTAAAAAAAAAAAAGAAAATTAAATTAAACAAAATTTTTACGAAGCAAAAACCATGTTTTATTGCTTTTAAAAATTATTAGAATCCAATTTCTTTTTCAACAATATTTTTATACTTTTCAACACCATGTCAAACTTTGAACTACTTGTTCAAATGCCAACTTTAACTTAAAAAAAAAACTGAACAAAAAAACTCTTTTCGTAATATTTTACTTAATATTTTTCTATTTCATAATTAAAATATGTGTTGGATCCAGAAAAATTATTCTCAATAATTTTCATTACAACAAAATCTCCCCCTCTAGACTCCAACACATATTTTCAAATTTGCTGTTATATTTGGTCGACCAATATGATCTTAAGAACTATTTGAACTACTTGAATTGTATTAGTACATTTAGCTAGCTAGCTTAACTTAAAGTGTACGTACACAGTACAAGTTCTTCGCTCTTTATCAACGGCGCGTGGTGTTGATTGCCGGTCGTCTGGGCCGCAAGTTCTACCCAGGCTCTATTTTGCTCTTGCCTCTGGCTCGTCCACACTTGGTACATCCCGTCGTCTTCCATCACCTCCATGCCTTTGACTTCCCAATCGATCCGGAAGTAGTTGGCCGAACACCTCATTCCCCACACTCAATCTTCTCAGATTCTCATTGGCGGCGGTCCTTGCACTGATCGGCTTCAAGAGACCTCCATGTATATTCGTGGGAGGCACTGTATCCAGTATATAGATTCCAGCTGATAAACTTCTCAGCACCCTGTAACGTCCTTTCCATTTTGGTGCCAATCCACTATGGGCACCCTCCACCTTACTGCTGAGCACTTGATTGCGCATCCAGGCGGACTTTCCAGGTTGATAACTGAGTCCCGTCTCCACTTGGTCGTTTTCTTCGGTATTGGCCAATATTGTTTGCTGAGCTCTTTCCTCATTCTCTTGACATCCTTGGCCTCTCTCATTGACCCATTCTTCAATATCTTGAGGCTCTTCTTCGACTATTATTTGCCAAGCCCCAGGCTTCTTCATTTCTGCCCCCAGTTTCAATTGGGCAGGCAAACAACCAGTTGTTTCTTTTTTGCACGATTTCTTATCCCAAACAACAACTTGCTTAGTTGCTGGTCCCAGTTTTTGTGTGCTTGATCCAGTAAATGCAGACGCAACAAATTCTTCTACTCTTGGTTCTGTCTTTCCGTGGGGTTGACTCGTGGATGGAATATTGGCGTGGTCCATATTTCTGTATGCCAATCTCTATTCACTGCTTTCCATTCTTTTGATCTGAACTGGTGACCATTATCACTAAGTACTGCTCTTGGATATCCATAACGACTAAATACGATCTTCTTCAATTCATTCAAAATTCAGTACTTGGGCTATCTTCGAAGTCAACGTGGCCCCCAATGGAAATGCTTCGATCCATCTAGTGAAAAGATTTGTTACGACCAATATATTTGTCTTTCCACGTGATATGCGTGGGTATGGACCCATCAAGTTGATGCTGACTACCTCCCATGGTGAAGTAGGTCTTCGACTTCTCATTGCTGAACTCAATTTCTTGTTCAGTGGCTTCACTCTAGCACACGTATCACACCCTTTGACGTATCTACGAATGTCGTCTTGCATCCCATACCAGTAGACGCGGTTACGGATTTGACGATACGTTTCTCTCCATCCAGGGTGTGCTGCTTCATCGCTGTCGTGATATCTCCTTAGGAAACCAAGTCGGCGTTCTTCGAGAACCACTGGCACTTCTTGTACCATCTGTTGACTATGGTACCAGAGGATCCCGTCAGCTACGGTGTAATTAGCTCGTGTTCTGTCCACTCGTCGATGTAAATTACTTCTCTGTGGACTATTGTGATCAATGATATATCTTCTGATGGCAGTCACATCGCGATCTTCATTCTGCCATCGTCGAATATCGTCGAGTGTGGGTGTTTCTACTTCGATGACGTTGAGGGTTATCGGTGTTTTTGTCCTCTTTTCAATCACCCACTCTGGAATGTCCTCCACTTCTTCATCTTCAGCCTTCAGCCTATTTTCCGGGGACGTGAATTATTTCAAAATCATAGGCTCCCAATGTCAATGCCCATCTTGTCAATTTGGCTCGACTATCCTTCGTTTTGTTCAGCCATTGGAGCGCTGCATGATCCGTGTATAATTTAAAATGTCTTCCTTCCAGATATCCTCAAAACTTCCTCAATGCCCAGATTATCGAGAGACATTCCTTTTTTGTAGTGGCGTACTTTCTTTCCGTGAGTCCAAGCTACTTGCTGGCGTAATTTATTATTCTCCTTGTCTCACCATCATCTTCCATTTGGAAGAATATTGCACCCAGTCCGACGTCACTAGCATCCGTATTTAAACAAAACGCCTTCTTAAAATCTGAATGTGCTAGTTTCGATGCATTTACTATTGATGACTTGAAATTCTCGAACGCCTTCAGATGTAATGTTAGCCAGCGCCACTTTATTTTCTTCTTTAACATTTCGCTCAGAGGTGCAGCTATATCTTCATAGTTTTTCACGAAGCTTCTGTACCAACCACATAATCTCAAAAACTGTTGTAGTTGTCGTCGTGTTCTTGGTACAGAATGATTGCTTATAGCTTCATTCTTCTCTTCCTCTCTGTCAATGCCGTCTTCGCTCAATATATGTCCCAGGTAGTTTACTTTGTTGCTGCCAATGACACATTTGCTTGGTTTACAAGTTAATCCATGTTCAAGTCTTTCTAATACAAGGTCCAGGTGGTGTAAATGTTCCTTGACTGATCGATTGTAGATTAGTATGTCATCCAGGTAAACTTGGCAGAAATCTTCGATGTAACCAGATAAAACTTCGATTAAGCTCTGGAACGTAGCTGGAATTCTTCGGTCCCAACGGCGTGACGCAAAATGGATGGAGACCTCTTGGTGTGGTAAATGCTGCGTACTGTTTCGATTGTGGCTCCATCTCAATTTACCAATACCCAGTCTGAAGATCCAATGTAGAAAATATTTTTGCTCCATTCACTTTTCTCAACATCTCTTGCAGATCTGGAATGGGAAACGCATTGCTCTTTGTAATGTCGTTCAATTTTTAATAATCGACGCACAATCGAAAGGTTCCATCCTTCTTCTTCGGTAATACGCCGGGTGCGGCCCAAGGCGATGTGGATGATTCTATAATGCCATCGCCTTTCATTTCTTCAATCATCTCTTCCAATACCCGTTGTTTTTCATTGTTGTACGGGTATGGTCGTCATTTAATGGGGGAATTCTTCGTAATCTCAATTTTATGTGTAATCGTTTTCGTCCTTCCAACTTTGCCGAAAATGCTGGGATGTCGCCGAATGACATCTTTTAACTGCTCTTGGTTCTCAAGGAGTTTTATTTGCAACTCGCCCAATGCATCGTTAATTACTGCCATTTCTCTATGGGCTCCATCTGGTTTTCTGCATGCAATGCGGACTCTCCTATCACACCCCAAGTAAATTATACCACTCCGGTAATCGATGCTCACACCATTTTTCGTTAAAAATTCATGGCCAAGAATCAAATGGTTCTGTAGACCAGGTACAACCATTACTTCAAGATTGAACTTCATTCTTGATATCATCACATCCATGCACATTTTCCCAAGAATCTTGAAAGTATTATTGCTTGTGGCTCCATTCTCTGTACTATCTCTGACAGGGTGCTATTTACCAATACATCTACTTCTTACCAATTCTTCACTTATGAAATTGTGTGATGCTTGACTATCGATCAGTGCCAATATTGATCTTTCACACACATCAACTTCCACAATTGGCCCATTCTGGTGTGAGTTCTTGGTCTTCATTGTTGTTAAATGAACCGGTAATTGTTGGTGTTCTCGCCGATGTTGTGCGTTTTTGTGGAGGTTAATGTGTACCCCTGAACCAATTTCCTGCCTCATTGATCCTGGAATTAATTTCCCGACGGTCCAGGTCTCTTTTGTTGTCCCCTTCTGGGACAGTTACGACTTATGTGCTCCACTTGGTGGCATGCGAAGCACGTTCCTGAACTGCTTGGACGTGGTGGTGGTGGTGCTCTTGCTGGTGGTTCTTGCCGATTTCTCATTGGCTCTTCATCTAGTGTTCTGACGGTTATATGTAGCTAGTGATTTTGGATTCGAAATTTTCACCAGCGGTCGTACGTTGTCGCGTAGTAAATTCAATATTATGGGCACCACGTCGTCAATAATCCTGTCGGCGTGCACTCTTTTAAATAGTTGCACCTTCATGTTAACGAACGCTTCTGTTTTCAATCCTGTGGATTTGAAATCGGTCATCAATTCGAGTTCGGCTTTTGCTTTCCTTCCTATACTGTTGAAAAAGCTCTTCATTTACCATTTCCACTCATCGAAGGTTTAGCCCAACCCACGATTCATTAATGCCCAGTCTCTGGCTGGCCCCGATAGCTTCTTTGTGACCATCTCGATCCTACAATCCACTGGCAGGCGCGTTTGTCGTAGTAATGCCGTCGTTCTTTTCAAAAAAACTACTGGATCTTCAGCCGGTCTACTACTGAATTCCGACATGATCGACAGAAGCGTCGTTGTGTCCAATGCGGAGGAGCGAATGGCTGTATTCATCTCTCCAGGATCAATACGCATGTCTCGAAGTTGCTGTGTTTGACGCTGTTCGATCCGTGTTATGTCATTCACGACTTTATCATATTGATCGTGCATCTTTGCCTCCAAGCCTTTGATTTGAGTGCGATTCTCAGTGACATCGGTTTCAATATTCGCGACATTGGTTTTCACAGCCTCGACGTCAGTGCTTATTTAGCTGATACGTCGTACGCACACTTCTCTTAGGTTCTCCATTCGCTCCGAAAAGTCCTCTTTCAGCTCTTGTTGGACTTGTTGCATTATACATAATGTATGTTCGCCCACTCTCTCTTCAGATTCCTGAAGCCGATTTCCAATTCGTTTGTCCAGGTTCTTAAAGTTGGACATTATTGTAGCAAACATTATTTCTATTGTTGCAGCAGATGGCACTTCCGGGTTGAAAACCACACTTCTATACCGTTCTGATTTGGGAATGGCTGGGTCTTGAGTCCTTGAAATCGGTGTTCCATGTTGCCGAGTTTGGTGCTCCTCCCATCTTGCCTGTAAGACCTCTCTAGTCCCAGTGCTGCCCAGCCCCTTGGTCTCCATCATCTCACGCAGACGTGGCATGGGTATGCTGCGGCTTGCCATTGCGAATCCTTTCTTCTTCAGTGCGTATCCTGAGTCCTGTCACGGTCGCCACTTGTCGCAGTATCTTGGCACTCTTTAAATCTCAAAGGAGCGCTGCTCGAAACTGCAACAGATTCCGATACTCGACAAAAACAAACAAAAATATATTAGTAAAAGGTTTTACTAAATATTTTATAATTGAAATGACACGCACGTTTTTTAGAACAAAAATTAAATTAAATTAAATTAAATTAAATTAAACAAAATTTTTACGAAACAAAATCCTGGTTTTATTGCTTTTAAAAATTATTAGAATCCAATTTCTTTTTGCACAATTTTTTTATACTTTTCAACACAATGTCAAACTTTGAATTACTTGTACAAATGGCATCTTTAACTTAGAAAAAAAACTCCAAGGACAAAAATATTGTTTTCTTAAATATTTTTCGTAATATTTTACTTAATATTTTTCTATTTCATATTTAAAATATGTGTTAGATCCAGAAAAATTCTCAATAATTTTCATTACAACAAGCTAAACATGCTTCTGGCAGAGAATACAACTATGTGTGTATGTATACAAGAAACAGATCTAAGACCGGTGGAGACATATACCCTGAAGGGTTATACCATCATAAGGGTTATACATATACCCTGAAGGGATGTTAATATTAATAAGGCAAGGCCTATCTTACCAGGCCCATCGCCTTGACACCCCTCTACAAGCTATAGCTGTTAGAATATACGGATCGCTTGAACTCACAGTATGCACAATCTATCTGCCGGACTTTGATTGGAGTATCGAAGATCTGGCATGTTTAACCTTGCAACTTCCACAACCATTTCTGATACTAGGTGATATTAACGTTCACAATCAATTGTGGGGCTGTGAACATAGAGACGCACGTGGGAGACTCACCGAAAGTTTTTTGGATGAGTCAAACACGGTTCTTTATACCACTTTCTAAATACCGGTGAGAAAACACGTTTAAACGCCAGAACTGGTGAGATGTCAGCAATTGATCTGACACTATGCTCACCAGCACTGGCTCATCAACTGGAATGGATGATTCTTCCTAATCCTTGTGAGAGTGACCATCCACCCATCAAAATTTCTCATAGCTCACCGATGTATCCACATCCTACTTCGCCGAGATGGCGTCTTCCTCGAGCCAACAGGGACACTTTCATGAAAAATTTTCAAGTTCCCACGTTGGGGGGAGGCGTAGAAGAGGATGTGTACAAAATAACCTCCAAAGTCATTGAAGCAACTACACACGCTATAAGTAAGTCTTCCAGCATTCCACCTTAGTGAAAAGTTCCCTGGTGGAATGAAGTCGTGAGAGTAGCGGTTGCAGAGAAAAAGAAGGCGTTTAAAAACTGAAGACGCCCCACGCAGGAAAATTTGAAAGCCTTTAAAAGAAGAAGTTTTATAGCAATCAGAACTATTCGAGATCAGAAAAGGTTGTCTTGGGAGCAATATGTTCCGGCCATCAATACCTCCACACCATCTTCGGCGATATGGAAGAGGGTGAAGGCAATTTCGGGGAAAATTTCCTCATCACCGATGCCTACCCTCCTCAATTTGGATAGCCGAGTCATATCGCAGGGTGTCGAAATTGCTGAGTGTTAAGCAGTGCATTTCGATCCCGTCTGCAGCTCCTAAAATTATGACCCGGATTTCCTGCGGATCAAGATGCATCACGAACAACATGATGATCTTGATTTTTTCTCAGATGAATCCCTCCAGTATAACAATGATTTTACAATGCAAGAACTACTAGAGGCACTCAAGGGGTCAACAGATACATCACCTGGCCCCGATACAATACATTATGCTTTGATCCAGAATCTGCCTTATCCTGGTAAGGGCGGATTACTGGATCTATACAACAATATTTTTCCGCACAGTGATTACCCTCAGCAATGGCGGGAAGCCATTATTATCCCGCTGCTTAAAGAGGGTAAAGATTCATCGCAACCATCAAGCTACCGTCCAATATCTTTGACTTGCTGTTTCAACAAGATATTGGAATAAATGTTGAACAGACGTCTCGTCTGGTGGCTGGAAACTAATCATCTGATAAATAAATATCAGACAGGTTTCCACCAATACCATTCGACGACGGATCAACTTGTTCGCCTTGAGAATGCCATTCATGACAACTTTCTCCGAGGTTAGCACTTTGTGGGACTGTTCTTTGACCTGGAGAAAGCATATGATATGACTTGGAGGTATGGCATTCTCAGGAAGCTGCATGACTGGGGTCTAAGAGGATCTCTGCTTCAGGTGGGTGGCACTTACCCTGGGATCCATTCCCAGCATAATGGTGTTCCCCACACGGCTCGACGCTTAGTGTCACCCTTTTTGCTATAGCGGTCAATCACATCGCAGCTTCAGCCCCGATTCGTCAATATCTGAATGTTGATGACCTTGCAATTTTCTAGGGAGCTCCATCAATGGATACAATTAAAACGAGGCTCCAGCAAGGCATCAACGAAGTGGTGCATTGTGCAGAAAGTGTTGGTTTTCTGTTCTCCACAATTAAAACTAAAGTGGTCCATCTCTGTAGATAACGCAAGGCACATCCTGATCCGATCCATTACTTAAAAGGATTACGCCTTGAATGTGCCGACTCTATTAGGTTTCTGGGGCTTGTATTTGAAAAGATATTAACGTGGCGTCCACACCTCCAATCCCTGGCAGCGAGTTGTCGCAAGGCAATAAATGTATTTAAGGGATTGGCTGGTACATCGTGGGGTGCGGACCGGGAGACACTACTGCGGCTTTATTTTGCGCTGATTTTGTCCAGGATGGATTATGGCTGGGTAGTATTCTCCTCCGCCCGGATGTCAGCGCTCAATATCCTAGATCCTATTCACCACGCACGCTTGACTTGCTACAGGTGCCTTTCGAACGAGTCCATCTATGAGCCTATGTGTAAAGTCGGGATTGCCCCCATTGAGGTTGAGGCGTGAGCGCCTGCTCCTCAATAATGTCGCGGGAGTATGGGCTAAGCCCAATCATGTCAACTACCCTGCTCTCCAGAAAATCAAGATTTCTGAAGAGACTCTATGAGAGACGTTTGGGCGTTCGAACTATATATATACATCTATATATATATATATATATATATATATATATATATATATATATATATATATATATATATATATATAAATATATATATATTATAAATAAATATATATATATATATATATATATATATATATGTCGGAGTTACATTGATAGTATGATCGTTTGAATCAGTATATATGTTGTCAGGCATTGTTGTTTTTATAAAATACAAACACTTACCAGTTCCCAATAGCACAAAACACTGCATTTTCACAAACACTCACTACGTGTTACTAGTCTCCAATAACACGGGACACCGCACTTTCACAAACAGTAATTACAAATAGTTTGTTCAATCTACGACACAGTAAGTTGGCTCCAGTTAACAATACAGATACAACACGAATAATACTAACAAATGCCATACCACGGTTATCTCATCAATAAATACAATTAATTATACTAGTCCAAAAGGGCTACCAACAATCCAAACGCTATCTCCATGTGACCATTCAGCAGAGTTCAGTTGATACTAATACGCAACTGCACGATACGGTCTGTACTGGGGTGCTGTCCTCTCAGCACTGATCTTTCTTGATCTCCGTGAAAGATATTGAAAAAAACGATCATTCCACAACTACCCCTACGTTATGGTTATATTATGTCGCCTCTCTCGTATAACACCAAAAAGGTCTCTTTTCATTCGTACCGTACAATTTGCATCTAAGTAGAGACCACATGTGTCCCGTCCAACCGAACTCTTACTTACTGTGTTAATTGATCATCTTAAGGAATTATTCTTTATTGCACTTATAATAGACAATTTATTTTATTCTAATAATATATAAGTATCGATAATATATAATTTCCGGGCCTCTATGTCTGGTGGATCCTTTTATGTCGGACATACTGTAATAAATAAACCCTTTTCTTAAAAAAATAGTTTTATAGCACTTATAAATGTAAGTGTTTAAAATCTCCAAATGTGAATTTGTCCTTTGCACAAATTCAACCTCCGACATATATATATATATATATATATATATATATATATATATATATATATATATATATATATATATATATATATATATATATATATATATATATATATATATATATATATATATATATATATATATATATATATATAATTAATCATTAGATTGCACCGTAGACGTTTTTACAAGAGATTTTATTCAGAGCAGGAGCTCTTAAGTGTACCATATTCCTCCAAATAATACCTAAGTGTTTATGTATTGCGTTCGTTTATATACTATGTTAATATCGCAATTAATATATGCGTAATCACTTTGGTGTTATTATTTACATGTTTTATTAATAAAAATTAATAATAGATTGATTACAATATAACAGATGGTAAAATAATGAGTAATTTAATATTACTCATAATGAATAATATGATAATGAATAGTAATATGAATAATAATGATTATAGTTGTATTTGATAGGATGTGGGGTACTTGGGTGGTCTTCAATATGTCATCATATTGACTCTTTCATCCTAAGACGGAAGCACTGATCAAAACGTTGTTGAGGTTGGTGCGTTTGGTGTATATCTTACTGATGGTTCCGTAGAAAATATTGGTGTTTGTGGTCTGTAGGATTAGGAATATGGTTAATATTGTTATAGAGAGTGTAGCGGTATCGCTTCTTCATTAAATTATTATTATAATTTTGTTCATCATTTTTATCTGTTGCATAACAAATATAACTTCCCTCTATTATCACGGTTGCTTTGAATGTTAACAACCATGGTAATTTACATATTAAAAATAATAACATTTCATAAATCAAATCAAAAAGGATCAATTATATCTTTCTCAATTATATCTTTTTCATGTATTTATTATTTATTTAAATAATAATTATTTAATATAACCTTTTAATCTACCTTTACAAGAACATTCCAATTATCGAATTGAAAATTGTTATGTGCTTTGTGTTGCTAGATTTTACTGATTGGATTTCTTCTCGATTTTCGATGTGGTAGTTTTAAACTTTTTCTAAATCTTTTTTTTGTTCAAAACGGCTCTCGTTGATTTGAAGGTAGTAAAGTGAGACTCGGTGCTATCATAGACTAATTCATATATATATATATATATATATATATATATATATATATATATATATATATACATATATAGCTTGTATTTTAAAATACACCCAATCTAGAAACAATATTTAGTGTATCTATAGCTGTCTATGTGCAGTGTACTATGATATGGTGTCTTTGTTACACTTAAACTCCATTAAAATCATTATTGTAAAACATATAATGATGTTGTCGTGTTGTAATGATGATCATCAGTATTGTTGTTCTTGCCCGTCGTGTGAGTGTATCTACATACGTATGTAACAAAGACACCATATCATAGTACACTGCATATAGACAGCGACAGATACACTACACATTAATAAAACCTATTTTGACAAAATGGAAACCCGACTTCTAAAATCAAATATTCTAACAAAAGGTGCACTAAAAAGTAAAAAAATAATTGCATATTCTTGTGCCAATTTTAGTCCACCAAAGCAAAAATTTTTAAATATATATGTACAATTATTGTTATTTTTGGAGGCGGTGTCAACATAGAGAAATTCACATAACTTTTGGACACCGCCTCCAAAAATAACAATAATTGTACATATATATTTAAAAATTTTTGCTTTGGTGGACTAAAATTGGCACAAGAATATGCAATTATTTTTTTACTTTTTAGTGCACCTTTTGTTAGAATATTTGATTTTAGAAGTCGGGTTTCCATTTTGTCAAAATAGGTTTTATTTCTCGCTTTTTAGTGACTTTGAAGTTCTATAACTGATTTTATTTGTCTAAATATGGGTAATCCCACTAAACGACCAACTAATTTTTAGTGAATTTTTTTATAACACTTTTTTTTACCCGTTTTTTTTTTTTTTGTAATTTTTAGTGCATTTTTTTATAACAGATTTTCAGTTTTTTTTACAAGCATTTTGTTTTTTTTTTGTAAAAATTTTTTTTTTGGGGTCGGTTTTTTTTTTTGTAAAAATTTTTTTTGAAGTCGGTTTTTAAAAAAATTTTTTTATTTTCCCATTATGAATGAGTATACCCTTTCAAAAAAAAAAAAAATTTCGCAGAAATCGGTTATCACATATAAAATGAGGATTTTCCTCAATTTCCCGGAGATCCCCTCATCAGAATGCGATTTGGTGACAATGGGACCAATCGGGAATCAAACCCTTTAAAACAAAAAAAAAATTCAAAATCGGTTCATAAATGACGGAGTTCTGAGGTAACAAACATAAAAATAAAAAAAAATACAGACGAATTGAGAACCATCCTCCTCTTTTGAAGTCGGGTTAAAAATGTGTGCACGCTTTACAAACGTGTCTAACGCACAAAATTAGCAATGAGCAACATATCTCTGACTCCATATCCCAGAGATAGTTACGATTAGCTAATTCATACTGATGATGACTACATTGTAGTAGAAATACGTATTTATAAAATAAAAATAAATGTTCTAGGAATTGGGGCAAAATTTGGAATTTAATTTTAAAAAACCTAGAATTCTCTTTTATTATTTTAATAATCTTTTCACTATACATTGTTTCTAGATTGGGTGTATTTTAAAATACAAGCTGTATAGCGGGAATTGATAAATTTGAGTACTTATGTCATTTATCATCTCGTATGTCTTCATAAAATGTCATCAAGTCAGCAGCGTTCATACGAGATTCCAGCGTCAATATCGAAAGTCGACATATCGATACATTGTTGCGTAACTCAAAAACGCCTATTTATAATTATTTACTTTTAATGACACTATTATAATTATTATTGAAAGATTTTGCAATCAAAAAAATTTGCTATCACAAAATTTATTTATAAAAAAATTCACCAGGCAATTTTTGCAAAATCAGCATAAATACAGTTGTTGATGAAATTATTAAAAATGTATAACAAAAATATTTTTTATCTGGGTCGATTTTCGCATATAAAAACAATTGTGAATCAACTCACAAAGAGATTGACAGATTCTAGATTACAGATTCTAGATATAGTCAGTCAAAATGTAAATCAAGTCTATTCAAATTTCAATAATCAATTCAGTCAAAATTAATTAAGTAACTAGTAAATAAATTAAATTAAGTTTTTTTTAGTTTTTGTTTTATTTCTGACTTACTTACCATTCTTGTAATATTAATTAACCAGAATATTACTCGTATTAAATTGGAAACATTTGGGTAATATCAAATTTTTCAATTGGTTATGGTAATGTATTGGAGACGTCGAATATTTGAAATTAAACAAGCCTACGAAGTTGAGCTTTAATCAACATAAAATTGGTATCAACGGTGGGAACGCAATATAAAAATTGGTGGCAGCGGTGGGATTGCAACATAAAAATTGGTGGAAAACGATGGGATTTTCAACACGCTAGATTCAAGTTCGAAAAACCCCAACATATACTTGGTTAAAAAACAATTGTGTCAGCGGTTTACTCCAGTGATTTTGTTGAAAATCAAACTCAGGTAAGTCAGAAAAAAAAACATTCATTTACAATTATTTAATTTGATCTCATTAAATTTCAAAACTCAAAATCTTTCCAAATACAAAATCTCAACAAACTAAATCTCAACAATATCTAAATCTCATCAAACTTCAAAAATCATCAATACGTAAAATATAACAAATCCAAATATGTTTTGTATTGTTACTAGTTTTATACTAATTCAAATAAAACTCAAAACTCAACAATACACAAAATATTACAAATCCAAATACTTCTAATTCAATTTTTTGTATTGTTATATTAATTCATATCAAACTCAAAACTCAACAATACATAAAATAATACAAATCCAAATAATTTTAATTCAATTTTTTTTATTGTTATACTAAACAATACGAAATTCAAACTCAACACTACCCAAAGTCATACTAATTCAAATTATTCTGATTCAATTTTTTTCTATTGTTATACTATATTATATGAAATTCAAAACTCAACAATACACAAAATCATACTAATCCAAATAATTATAATTCAATTTTTTGTATTGTTAGACTAAATAATATCAAACCCAAAACTCAACAATACACAAAATAATACAAATTTTTGATTTTTCCCATTTTTTCGGATGTTGCGTTGGGAAAATTGAATTGTTTCGATCTACAAATAGGTTTTGAGATATCCCGAGTAGAATGCAAAAATTCGCATCCTTATAAAATGTCAGGAAATGGCATAAACTTAAACAAAAAAATGTAATTTTTGGTTTTCCATATGTTCCGTTGGGAAAATTAATCTTTTCCAAAGATTCTTATTTTAAGGTTCAGAAATTTGGCGTCGAATGCAAAAAACCGCATCCTTCTAGCATTTCTGGAAGTGGAGCAACAAATTTTGAAAAAACGTGCACATATCTCACAAGTGGTGTGTGCTAACATTTTAGTATAAATATAGAAATATGGACCAATCATAGAGCAGCAATATTTCCTATGTTAATTTATCAAAACAAAAATGCAAAAGTTTTCCCATTTCTCGATATAAATTTCGTGATTTCGTAATTTTCCCTGTGCCTTGGGTAGACCTAACTAGACCTAACTATATGCCAAATATCATCTTTAAAGGATATATGGTGTAGGCCCTACATTTTTATCCTGTCTAATAAAAATTATAGTCGTACCCGCTATTTTACGGTTTTTGAACCGAAATAACTTTTTAACCGTTTATTTCTGAACGAAAAGCAAAATCTTGTTCTCTTATAATTCCCTAAATAGCTTATATTCGAAAAATCAGCACTGTAGCTCTTTTCGTTCAGAAGATATTTCGGGATCAGATTAGCTCTGATTTAACGTGTAGTAATAGTACTGTAAGCGCGAAGGCAAAAAATTTCCTTAAACTCGGCCTGTCACACTACTGCCTGTCGCCTATCGCTCTAGATTTTGTTAAATTCATTTTATTTTTATTCATCTATACTAATATTATAAAGAGGAAATATTTTATTGTTTGTTTGCATTGAATAGGCTCCGAAACTACTGGACCGATTTAAGAAATTATTTCACCGTTGGGAAGCTACACTATTCCCGGGTGACATAGGCCCTTTTATATTTTCAAAAAATAAGGGATCCTTACTTAAACTCCAATAATGTAACTCGAGGTGTAAAAAAAAGGTGAAGGTTCTGAAAAGCCAAATGATATTTTAATTCTGATAGCGGAAGTGTCGGTTTAAATTTGAATAATTCAGTAGTACGCAATCAACACCAAAAGTGCCGGAGCAAATCTTGTAGTTCCACGGGCAACTGGAATTCAGCTAGTATTTTATATTTTTATACGTTTTATTTTTTTGTAAATTTAACGACTCAAATATTTTTTTAATTATTTGAATCTTTTTCTATAGGAGGAGGTGTTACGTAACTCGATAACGCCTATTTATAACTATTTATTTTAATGACATAGTCCAATTAACCTACGAAATAGTTGACATCATTGTTATCAGAAAACAAAAAAAATATTGACGTAGAAAAAAAATATAATACAAATAAGATAGCGTTTTATTTTTTCGGCTTGTCTAGTTTCCCTGAGCATAAAAAATTTTCAAAATCAAAAAACCGGTTTTTAACTATAAAAAAAAAAGTTAACACCCAATCCAAAAAAGTTAAATTAGAAAATTGTAGGTCTTAAAAAAACCTAACGAATGGCGCCAATTGAATTAAAATTGGATGCATAGTTTCCGAGAAAAACTGGAAAAACAGGTGAAAATCGCGTTGTCTTAATTTGTTTATAACTTTTTTTTTAAATGACTACAAAGTTGTTACTTTGTAAAAATGTTGGAGATAACTCGACAATATTCCGTTTTTCGAAAAAAAGGGCCTTTTGTAAAATCATTCCTCTTGGTCTAGAAATTATCGTAGAGCAATTTTTCAAAGCTCAATCTCTTTGTCATGACTTGTACTATCATAATAATGTAACAGAAAGTAAAATTTGTGCCAAAATGCCAAAAATGATCCTCGAAAAAAGTGCCTTTTTCGGTTTTTTTTTAGTAGTTTGTTAAATATCGTAATCAAACCAACTACAATCAGTAGTTGGCATTTTTCTACGAATTTACAAAAAAAATTGTCATCTTTTTTGAATAATTCTTAAATCGATTGTAATTACAGTAGACTTTTGAAACTTGCACAGATTGAAACCTACAACTTTCTAATTTAACTTTATTGGATTAGGAGTCAACTTTTTTTTAAATTTAAAAGCCGGTCTTTTGAAAAAATTTTTGGCTCAGGGAAACTAGCCAAGCCAAAAAAATAAAACGCTATCTTTTTGTATTATATTTTTCTACATCAACATATTTTTTGTTTTCTGTTAACAATTATGTCAAATTTACCATTGGGCTTCCGTTGATTAATTGGATTAACACAAATTTTTTATTTTATTTTGCGGCTGGGAAGTGGGTAATGCATTGGCGCACAGAGAGTGGGACTACTGGCCAGCCAGACCACTAAAACCCACCCCCCTATTGGGGCTTGAGAACCTGCTCAATAGCCTCCGCAGGTTAAAACATAACAATAACAAAACTTCACAATATCACAGAATCACTACCTATCTAGTCAAATGAATTGACTAGGTAAGAATACAATTTTTTTGTTTCATTTTTTTTCTATTATCAGTTCTAAAAAAAACTATAAATAGGTCCACTGGCTAAAAATGGCTTGAACAGTGATCTACCCACTGGTAGTTACTTAAAAAAAAAAACTATATAGTAAGCTATATACTATTTTACGTAAATCTAAATCTTAGGTCTAACACATTTTGTCTATTCAGTCTGTTCAAACTGTCACTATTGTCTAAAAGATTTATCACTTCAGTATTTGGATGCCGTTCAAGGCGAGTCATGTATCTGTCACTGAATCGCGAAATTTCTTCACGCACTGTGGGCACTTCGAGACTACGATGAATGTCATCGTTACGCACATACCACGGAGAATCACTAATTGTTCGTAAGACTTTCGATTGGAAACGTTGGAGTATTTCGATGTTACTGTTGCTCGCAGTTCCCCATAGTTGAATTCCATAGGTCCACACAGGTTTTAATATAGTTTTATACACTAATACTTTATTGTCTAATGATAGCTTTGATTTTTGTCCTATAAGCCAATTATATTTTAAGAGATTTAAGTTTAGTTGTTTTCGTTTGGTCCAGATGTGTTTTCGCCATGTAAGTCTTCTATCTAGGTGCAACCCCAAGTATTTAACTTCATTAGCTTGTGGAAAACTGACATTGTTCATGCAAACAACTGGACAAGTTTCTCTCCGCATGGTAAACGTGACTTGAACGGATTTCGACTCATTAACTTGAATGCGCCATTTTTGTAACCAATGTTGTATTTGATTTAACGTATTTTGCAGCTTTCTAGAAGCTACATTTGGATTATCGTCAATGGATAAAATGGCAGTATCATCTGCAAATGTCGCTGTCGTGTTTTCTTCGTCAACAGGTAAATCTGCAGTATAAATCAAATATAGAAATGGACCTAGAACGCTGCCTTGCGGTACGCCAGATTCAATAGGAAATAAGTCGGATAACTCCTCTCGATGTTTGACTTGAAAATATCGATCGTTTAAATATGATTTCAAAACACAGTAATATGTACTAGGTATTTGTTGTTTTAGTTTGTAAAGTAGGCCAGGATGCCATACTTTATCAAACGCTTTGCTTACGTCAAGAAAGGCGGCTGTACAATATTTCTTTTCTTGAAAACTTTTAACGATTGTATTAACTATTCGGTGTAATTGTTCAATAGTGGAATGCTTTTCACGAAAACCAAATTGGTGGTCGGGTATAATTCTGGATTCGTACAATATATTTTGTAATCTTTTTAGAAATAATTTTTCAAAGACTTTAGATAATGTGGGTAACAGACTGATGGGTCGATATGATTTAACTTCATTGATCGGCTTCCCTGGCTTAGGGATAAGAATAATTTGCGATATTTTCCAAAGACAAGGAAAATATCCTACTCTTAAAATTGCATTAAAAATGTTGTTAATCATAGTTATCCCTTTTTTTGGTAGCTCCCTTAAAATCTTTGTTGTTATTAAATCATATCCAGGCGTTTTCTTGAGATTCAGTTTATTTATTGCCGTACGTATTTCGCTTGGAGAAAATGACCTTATTGGTGGAGATAATTGTAAAGGGGCATTAATAAACTGTTCGATTTCTTCCTCTGTGGCAATTGTAGATTTAGAGAAAACTTCTTTTAGGTCTTGTGCGAAAAGGTCAACCTTTTCTTTACAACTTTGTGCCCAAGAACCATCTGATTTCCGTAATGGTGGAACGGGTTGTTGGGGCCGTTTGCAACGTTTTGTAGCTTTCCATAGTGAATAACCAGACGATTCCATAGGGGATAAATTTTCAAGATAATCTTCGATAAAATTTTGTTTTAATTTCTCTAACAAACGTTTTAAACTTCGTGATGCTCGATAAAAATTGGTTTTGTCTCTTGGATATCTTGTTTGTTGCCAAAGTCTTCTTAATCTACGCTTTTCTAAGATTAAACATCTGATACTTTTTGGGAGGAAGTTTTTTGTGTTGGAACTTTTATTAACAGGAGTTGAATCTCGGACTCCTTTCTGGATAATTTCTGTAAGATTTTGTACAGCAAGGTCGATGTCATATTCTGTCTTTAGAGGAATATTTAAATGGATAGTACTATCGATATGTGATCGAAAATAGTCCCAGTCTGTGTGTCGATTAGTTAAAGATGGTGCACATTTTCTTTGAATAAACTCGGTACAAATCGATAGCAAAACGGGAGAGTGATCTGATGATAGATCAGCACATGATTCAATTTTCATGTATCCTTTAGACATGTTTTTTATGACAAAAAAATCTAAAAGATCAGGTAATTTGTTTAGATCTGAAGGCCAGTAAGTTGGTTCTCCAGTAGATAGTTGATCCAGATTGTTTGCTTGGATTGTTTTTAACAAATTTCTACCTTTAGGATTTATGAGCCTTGAGCCCCAGAATGTGTGTTTGGCATTATAGTCACCACCGCAGATAAATCTATTACTAAGACTATTGAAAAAAGTTTCGAACATTTCTTGGCTAATTGAATGTCTAGGTGGGCAGTAAACAGCTGACACTGTAATTGGTCCTACCCAATCCTCAACAACAACGCTTGTAGCTTGAATTTGTTGAGAGTTACATTTTTCAATTTCGTAGTGTTTTAGACTACTTTTTATAATAACTGCTGTTCCTCCTTGAGCTTTTCCACTTGGATGTTTGGTATCGTAAACACAATAATTTCTTATGTTTAAATAGCTTTTCATTGTGAAACGTGTCTCAGAAATGAGAGCTATATCAATATCCCGATCTGTGAGGAAAGCTTCAAGTTCTAGACGACGATTTGTTACACCGTTGGCATTCCATAGAACAATATTTATGTTTTGGACCATTTTATTTTATTTTGGAAACAAGAGCAGTTAATAGATTGACCATAACGCTGTTTTGTTTCATTAGATCTCGGAACATTTCTTTGAGTTCAGTAAAACACTCCATAATAGCTGCGAAATTGTTTTTTTCGCTGTGGTTATTACTGGTTCCTTCTTCGGTGGGTTTATGGATATTTTGGTTATTGTTATTATTGTTATTAACTGCTTGAGCGTACGAAAAGTTTTCACGTATATAATGGGGTGTGGAAACTCTTGAAGCTTCGTTGGGTTCAGCTAATTGGCGTTTTCTTAACGCTGGATACTTTTTTTCAAGGAGTTTTTTGTATACTTGACATCCTTTGTAGTTCGCTGGGTGGTTTTCTCCGCAGTTTACGCAATGAGCAGGTTCATCCCGAGTTGTTTTAGTGCAAGCACCAGTCGAGTGATTACCTGTGCATTAACGCACCTAAATGATCGCCCACAGTTATTTTTTGTGTGACCAAATCGCTGGCACCTTTTGCATTATGGTAATTCACGTTTTTTATTTGGAGGTTCAAATTTAACAATTTTGTTTCCAAGTTTGGTGACCGAGTATATAGATTTGTTATTGATATCAGTTTTGAGATCAATAAAAAACATTGACAGTGGCTGTTTTGTCTGACTGTGTTTTATGTTAGATACGTTTTCTACAACGTATCCAAGTTCTGACAGGTCCTGAATAATATCCTCGCTAGCAGTAGAGTAGTGTACGTTTCTCAAAACTACACGAAATGGTCGTTCTTGCTTCAGACGATGAGTGTAGTAATTTACATTTTTAGCTTGGAACATTTTTACAATATCCTTGTACGTAGCAACATCCTCGGGGATTAACTTAATTTGATTGTTTAAAATTTTTATCAGGCATTTTTTCGAAAAACCGTTGGTGTGTAGCTCTTGTTGAAAAGCTTTAAAGTTGACAACATTAGTTACAAAAATTGGCTGTATTTGTGGTTTTTTGGGTTCTTCAGTTATAAGATTGTCGTTGACGGTCGCATGTAATAAAGGATTGAATCGATTTTCCGTAATTATAGGATTTGAGTTAGTGTCTTCCCTATGTCGAACACGCCGGTCGTTCACATCAGGGCTTCGTTTCTTTTTTCTAGAAACAACAACAAAGTCATCTTCTTGCCATAACGGAGGTTCGTTTGTAGGAATATAATTATTGTTGACTAGGGATGTGGGATTGCTACTCATTGTTTCAGATGATTGAGAAGAGAGGCTTAGTCGTCTTGATACATTTGTCAATTCTTGCACAAAAATGTCCGTGTTACTTTTGTAGTCGGTAACATTAGCTTTGACTTTTTTAAATTGTGGAGTTTTTTGGTGACTTGTACTAACTTCTAGTAAGTCAAGAATACAATAACAAAATATAAACTATATATAAATTTAAAAAAATAAATAAATAAAAAATAAACAACAGCAAAAATAATAACGTTGCAGTGAAGGTGTAAAAGGCCTTCACTGCAACAACAAAAAATTCTTAAAAACTAGATAACAATATAAAAAACTATTTAAAAACTTAAAAAAACTACATAAATATAAAAAGTTTTAAAAACAGAAAATATAACATGTAATAGTGTGGGTGCAAAGAGTCCACACTATTACAATAAAAACAATAAAACTTGAAAGTATGTTAAATAAAATGTGATATCGTGGGTGTAGACGGCTCTCCGGAGCCACGGGGTTCCAATAAGAAAGTGAGAGTAAGTAAGCAAGGTATGTTTTGAAGTAAGACGAAACGATGTTTCAATACATGTTACCTACCGATTATTGCCCAATAATTTATTCAATCAATTTAGAAATAGTTTTATAAAATATTTATTGTTTAAAAAATATGAAACGATGATTCAAAATAGTTATTTTTAAAAGCAGCAATTACGCGATCGTGTTCTGCTGTCCCTATTTCGAATTTATCAAACTCGGCAGAATGTTTCGGTATAATGATGTTTCAAATTACTTCTTTTTAAACAAATAAACGTTTTACCACAAAATAGGTAAATTACCTCTTTTTCAGTTTTGTTAAATATACCAAAACGATGCTCCCACTCGTTGATGCCAAGAAATATCCTCCTTTTCTTCGCAGACGGCGTCGCACCTCCAGTGCTGAACATATCCAAGACTGCTTGCGATGTATTCTTCATTATTAAAATCACTACTTTTATTTCTTTTGAAAAAAGAAATTCTGCGAAAAATAATTTTCAATAGCACGAATAGTAATTTTCACTTTTTTAATTCAAAGTAGACTAAATCAAAACAACTCAGTCAGGTTGAGTAAGCTATCATAAAATTCCCAATTTATGTAAAATTTAATCATTTAGAAATTCGTATCAAATTAACCCCCACCCACGCAGCTTTATCATTGACATGTTTATTGTATCCAGTGTCATCAAATTCCCATGACAGTCATGACACTATACCCTCTACTAAGAAAAAATAATTAAATCAGGTAAATAATTGTTTATTTGTTCTCCGATATGAACACTTTTGGCAAATTATTCTGAATTTCCAAAAACCTATATCTAAAATCTAAACTAAAGCTAAACCATCAAAAAATTTACAAGCGGTTTATAATTGTCAAGCGGTAAGCGTAAAAGATCAAAAAATTTTTATTTTATTCATACACAAATATATTAAAAAGGTACATTTTATGCTCAAAATTCCAGAGTATTTAATGTATTGTATGTATTGTATAGTCAATAGTGTATACTTTGTATAATTATAATAGATAGTGACCATAAAAAAGGGTTGGTATTATTATATTTTTTTCAGAAAATGTTTTAATTAAAAAAAGAAAATAATATTAATTGGTAGGTACCCTGTATTTACTCTATCTCTCTTCCTACCTCTCACTCCCAGCTTGTAAAGTCAAACCCAGCCCACCTTTGGCGTAAAGGGCCCGAAATATCACAGATAAAATCAATATATAATTTAAAAACACAAAACATTTAAAAAAGAAGATAAAATTGTACGAGGCTGTACATAAAAAAACAAATAAAAGAGACGTCTTTTTAAAAATATGAGATGTTTTCCCTAGAGTCTCCATAGAAGGTGAGATTCATTTAAAAATGTAATCATCCTCTTCACGGAGCTCGCATTAAACGATAATGGTCGTGCTACATTCTTTCGAAGCCGTAGTCTTTGCCGCAATGGTTCAAAGACTACACATTCCTCAACAATATGCCTCACGGTTTGCACTGTCCTGCAAATAGTGCACCTTGGCTGATCCTCACCGCAGAGAATATATGCATGCGAGATTTGAGTGTGGCTTATTCGCAAACTGGTAAGGGACACACTCTCTCTATGGCTCAGATTTACAGGTGCCGGCATCTTATTGATGCTTGGCTTGACCTGTTTGAGCTTTTCCGTGAGGTTGTTCCACTCACACTGCCATTTTTTATTAGTTTTAAGGCGTATGCACACTTTTAGGTCCTCTGGGCGTATTGGAATTAGATCCAGGTGGACTGAATCATCCGCGACCCGCTTCTTCATCAGCCACCTCATTGTCCAGGCGTCTATATAAAAACAATGTGGTTTTCGAAATTAGGAAGAACTACTCCGCCCCAATTAGCATATCAATTTGGTGGGGTTCACCAAAGGTAGGATCTACCAATACCAAATTTTGAGGAATGTCCCAATTAGTCGTGTTTACCACCCGTTGTGGCAACAACCCGGTAACTGTTCAACGGTTATGCATGATACCGTAAATTTATGTTTGTTTATCCTAGACTTGATAGTAATAGTCGAGCTCGTATTTGCAGACGACGCTGAACCGGCTATTCCACAGATTTGCACGGAACTTTCGTTCTTTGCAGTATTTAACCGATTAGCTAGATGTTTTGTAATAAAACAACTTTGTGAACCGTTGTCCAGTAATGCACGGCATTCTACCCATTTATTATCTTTATTTTGCACTTTTACAATTACTGTTGATAGCAAAACTTCCCTTTGTATATTTTGTGATAAGTAAACCGATTTTATTTCAGGTGGTTTCAGCGATGATCTAGTAAGTTCGCTTTTAGAAACAGCCTGTGTAACTGTTGAAGCAGCTTGTTTTGCTTGCAACTTGTAACTGCATGTGCAGTAGACAAACAATTGTAGCAAAGTCTTTTTGACTTAACCAATGATCTTCTCTGATCAACTGAAAAACCCAAAAAAGTAGTACAATGTGCAATCCAATGATCTGGTTTGCAGCATACAAAGCATAGATTTACATCTTTGCTAGCCTCATAACATTTAGTTTGTACCCGTTGAGGATTGCTCTCCGTTTCCCCTATTAACTCCAACGATGAACAATAAAGCCCGAAAATTCTTTACTTGTTGGAGTAGTTTTTGTCTTACGTTCTAATTTCTAATCTTTTCGTGTAGAGCTATCTAATTTTTGACATAATAGATATATTAGTAAAACGTACCAGTTGGCAATGTCTACCTCCAACCTTTTTAAGCAATCTAGATTTTGATTAAAATCCAATATTAATTGTCTTAATGCTGAACCCGTACATTTGATTAATGGTTTTATTTCAAACAAGGCTTTCAAATGAATATTTATTACTAAAAGTTTATTGTCGAACCTAGAATTAATTGTATTCCAAGCCGTCTCATAATTTTCCGAAGTCACCTGAAGCGATTTAATTAATGCTAAAACATCACCCTTGAGACGCGATTTCAGATAGTAAAACTTTTGGATTGCCAGTAAAGCACCATTATTGTGTAATATCACTAAATAAAAATCTTTTAATGATTGCCATTCACTTTGGTTACCCCCGAAATTAGGTAACGAAATGTTTGGTAATTTTAAATTTTCCGAACTGTACCAATTACTTGAAGGTATTCCCGCTACGCTAGATCCGCTAGCATTGGGATCCGAAAAATATGTACTTGATGTGCTTGAAGTACCATTGCATTTTTTTTTTTTGCCCAAATGGTCAAATATTTTGACTCTGTTATATCCCTATCCGGACCGTATTGTCCTTCATTCTCTTCCGCCAATTCATTCTGTATTTTGTTATATTCAGCAATTTCTTCAAGTGTTTGTTCGCGTGTAATAATTTCGTTTAAATCCCCATCATTTATATTAAAATCGCTAACATATGTTGAAATTCTAGTAATTGCTTTTTTAACGTTACCTCTTGATTTTACTAAATTATCCGCCACTTTTTTTACATATATTTATGCAGTAGCAAATAAATAATAATTATAAAAAATCCGTTAAATATTTACTATTTGAGTAACAACTGAAAAACAACTTATGGACAGACAACCTCAAGATACTTCATGAACAACAACCTATTCACATAAGACAGAGTACAACTTATACCATGTACTGTACCGTATAGAAGTAGGATATATTGCATACAGTATTACTCAAACTGAGTGTTGACTGACTTTATGTATTTATATGAAATTTGGGTATCAGGCGTTTTGATCCCCCGACAAAATATCCCCGACAGAATATCCCCGACAAAATATCCCCGGACAAAATATCCCCATGACAAAAAATCCCCGGACAAAATATCCCCATGACAAAAAATCCCCGACAAATTATCCCTTGAATTCGTGATTGTTTACTTATTTGAAATATGTTCAAATGATACACAGCACAAATTCATGATAAATCCGCAGAACCACAATTTTTATTAAAAAAATTATTTAAATAAATTTCATTTATTTATTTATTTGAAATATGTTCAAATGATACACAGCACAAATTCATGATAAATCCGCAGAACCTACAAAATACGAAATCGCAAAATACGAAATAGAGATATCGATATGGGTCGAGTTGGGTTGGGTCTGGTTGGGTTGGGCCGAGTTGGGTTGGGTCTGCTTGGGTTGGGTCGAGTTGGGTTATTCCTGGTTGGGTTGGGCCGAGTTGGGTTAGGCCTGATGGGTTGGGTCGAGTTGGGTTATTCCTGGTTGGGTTGGGCCTGGTTGGGTTGGGTATATATTTTATCATCTAATTTCATCATGTTTTAGCTCTCTCTGTTGGAATTTTGCATATTTTTATCGTAATCGTGCCAAAATTTTCCAACATTTCTTAAAACATGAAGGTAAGAGTATACATTTACCAAAACGTGAAGGCAAGAGTACACATTTGCCAGGAAATGTACATATACATTATATTCAGTTCACATATACCTAACATTACAGTACATTTACAGTACATTTACTGTAACATATATATATATATATATATATATATATATATATATATATATATATATATATATATATATATATATATATATGTATATATATATAAATGTTTAACTTTTATGATTTATCATCTTTAGAGTCGTAAATACATACGGCGAAATGGGTATGTGTACCAAATGGGTATTGTGGAACAGTAGGTATATTTTCTATTATATCAAATGTCCTTTTAACCAAATTTTCCATCGTGATATTGTGTTGTACTAATCATTAAGTGTTTTGACTAAATAAATTATTTCTTTTGTATTATTTTGATGTTCATTGTTTTATTAAAACAAAAACTCCTGATATTTAGGTTTAATTGTCGGGGATTTTTTGTCATGGGGATATTTTGTCCGGGGATTTTTTGTCATGGGGATATTTTGTCGGGGATATTTTGTCCGGGGATATTTTGTCGGGGATATTTTGTCGGGGGATCAAAAATCATGGAACCGAAATTTGGTTGTGAGGGGTAAATTGATTAAATGTAACAAAAAATTTGGTTGAAATTTATTTAGTAAGTTTTCCCTTAGTATGTTTTTAAAATTTTATATAACGTGGCAAGTTATTTTTTCTGATGATTTCAAATATTTTAAAACTTGCCGCGTTATAAAATTTTAAAAACATACTAAGGGAAAACTTACTAAATAAATTTCAATCAAATTTTTTCTTACATTTAATCAATTTACCCCTCATTAATTGTTTTAGTTAATAGTTTACCGAGCTATTTACTTTGAAAATAACTCGGCTCTTTAATTGGAACCATCACTTTTTAAAGAGCAACTATTATATGAAGTCTAGAGCTATTTACTTTGTAAATAGCTCGGTCCCTTCTTCCATATCATCACTTTTTAAGAAGCAACTATTATATGAAGTCTAGAGCTATTTACTTTGTAAATAGCTCGGTCCTTACTCTCATATCATCACTTTTCAAGAAGGAACTATTACATTAAGGATTTTCCCGAAAACTCGTCCCTTTCTTACATTTATGTATTTGGTCGGATATCAATCCTTTTTGAAAGGCTTAAATATATGAAGCCGAAAGCTTCGCACCAAACGTTACGCGTTTTGTTGCGCTTCGCGTATGCTTTGCGTTTCTTTACTCTTCGCGATACTTTACTCTTTTTACTCTTAATTCCACGTTGAATAAAAAAAAACCCGGTCTTTCTAACATGAAAAGAAGTGAAAAGGGCAGTTTTAGGGGTGTTTTTCCTCGTTGTGGGGATTGTATACTGTTAATTTGACTTTATTTTGGGTCGATTGGTGAAAATCCCATCTTTCTACCATGAATAGAAGTTAAAAGAGTAGCTTCGGGGATGCTTTTCAGATTTTTTTGGGAGGTAGCGATGAAAGTTGTTAAGTTTTTTGAATAACCTTCTTAATTTGTAGCTGTTTAGCGTCGAATACAAAAAACTGCATCTTCCTAGCATGTTTACAAGAAAAAAGGTAGTTTTAGGGGTGTTTATCCCATTTGCGAATGGTTGCGATGTAGGAAATGAAATTTTTCAAAGTATTCGGTTAACTTGACTTTATTTCGGGTCGATTGGTGAAAATCCAATCATTTCAGCATGTAAAGAACTGAAAAACGTAATTTTAGGGAGTGTTTTTTCGATTTTCCGGGAGGTTGGAATGAAAAATTTTAAATTTTTTGAATAAACTTCCATATTTGTAGCTATTTAGTGTCAAATGCAAACCTCATCTTTCTAGCATGTATAGAAGAAAAGGGGTTGTTTTACGGGTGTTTTTCCCGATTGCGAAGGGTTGTGATGGAAAAATTTACTTTTTTCAAATAATTCTGTTATCTTGAACCTGTTCCACGTCGAATTGAAAAACCCGATCTTTCTATCATGAATAGAAGTGAAAAGGTCAGTTTTAGGGATGTTTTTCCCATTTTCGGGAAGGTTGTGATGTAGGTAATGAAATTTTTCAAAATATTCCGTTAATTTGACGTTATTGCGGATCGATTTATCAAAATGCCAAATCTTTCTGGCATGTACAGAAAAACATTATTTTGGAGGTTTTTCCGATTTTCCGGAGGGTTGCACTAAAAAATTGAAGTTTACCGATTTTTCCCGTCGGTTTGAAGCAATTTTGCGTTGAATGCAAAAAACCGCATCATTCTAGCATGAATAGAAGTGAATTGGGTAGTTTTAGGGGTGTTTTTCCCATTTTCGGGGGGTTGTAATGGAGCTAATGAAGTTTTCTGTTAATTTGACATTATTTTGGGTCTATTGATGAAAATTCTATCTTTCTAGCATATATAGAACAGAAAAACGTTATTTTGGAGGATGTTTTTCCGATTTTCCGGAGAGTTGCAACGAAAAAATTGAAGTTTTCCGATTTTTTCCGTCGGTTTCAAGCAAGTTCGTGACGAATGCAAAAAACCGCAACTTTCTAGCATGAGTCAGTCAGCTTCATATTCAGCTTTATAATATATTAGACTTGGTTATAAGGACTTTACAAAATTTTTGCGGGCGAAGCTGCAACGAGTAATGCTAGTAATAAATAATAGTAATAAATAATAATTGATCAATGCAAAATATAATGCAAAATATAATAAAAAAGTTAAAATGAGAATATAAATTAATAATGTTTAAAAATTACTAAAAAAAACAACTGCATTCAATGTCCACCCATTCAAGTACTGATTTTAAACAATGTGGCTTAACTCCAAACACTAGACGAATACTGCTGTATTCAACAAGCCATTGTCATTACCATCGGTAAAAGATATTTTTAGGGATCATATAGTTCATTGTGTTTTCTACATGGTTCTTTACTTAGATATGGTCTAATACAATAAATATTTAAATACCTTAGTGTCATCCAATCAGATAGGACTCTATAAAAATATCAACGAATAAGATGAAATACGATGATAAGATGAATATATGCGTTCTAATGCTAATTTGATTAAAACGAAAATTGTAAAAATTTACTTTTTTCCGATACAAATTTCCAGTTTTCGCAATTTTCCCGTCGGTTTGGGTACTAGATCTACCAGTATGCCAAATATCAACTTTACAGGATATCTGGAAGTAGCGTAGAATTTTGATATACACAATGAAATACACGTTTTTTTAAGGCGTATACCGCGAATTTTACGTTTTTGAAGTGAAATAACTTTTAAACGGTTAATTCGTTAACGATCATTGAAAAAACCGGGTTCTTATAATTCCGTATCAATAATTCGAAATTTCAACGCTGTAGCTCTTTTCGTTCAGAAGATATTTCGGGGTCAAATCAACTCCTTATATTTCCTGTAGTAATAACACTGTAGTGAAAGTCCGAATGTGTCCCTTAAACTCGGCCTTGCGCACTACCGTGTTCTAGATCACACACACATATATTATACTATCCAAAACGATGTTACTCGCTTGACTATAGGCTTGCAACTCTTTAGTCGTATGCACATCGTAACACAAAAAACGTAACATACCAACCACAAGCTTCGCAACACCAAAAATGCAACCACTAGAAGTCTAAATTAATAAATAACAAAATAAAAGTACATCCTAAACAAAAACTCTATTCGACTCCAATGATAGTTCACAACAGCATCGTTTTTCTTGCGAAACAGTTGGAACGATCGACTCGTCCAAAAGTACGTCAGCGGAAATTTGTTTTTTTCAACAAAGAGGTCTTTCTGCACTCTTCGTACTTTTGGTAGCTGCGTCAATTGGATACCCGTCGAAAACAACGACTGCGTTGGGACCATAATGCCTTTGCACGTACTGACCATAGCTTGTGCAGATCGATGGAAACGATTCGTTTCGATGCCATATGACTCTATGTAGTAGATATCCACAATCTATGACATAAATGCTATCAGTATCGTATGGAATAGGCTTACAAAATGTAGCGATTTTGCAAATTGTTACATGTATAATTTTTGTAATGACTATTTCCAATCTAGATGACGCTGGAGAGAAGATATTCTTGAAAAACTGGTTTTTGATACCATTCTTCCTAAATGGTGTCGCGAGCGGCGGTCGCTCAAGGTCGCAAATTTGGAATATTAATTAGGACACCAAACTGTAACACTGCCAAATTAGAACTTTCCTTGACCTTTTGTAGCGAAAGCTGCCTTTTATGTCTTCATTGACTGGACTATAAGTTCTAAGTGAACAGTTATAATGTCTAAAATTTTTCGATTATCATCAAGTTTAAATTTGACATTCGTTCAGTTTAAAATTACCATTGTTGTATTAAATAGAGAAAAAACTCAATAATTAATTAATTGTGGAAATTTAAAAAAAATTATTAAAATTCAAATTCTTTTTTTTATTCAAATCAAATCATCCAAGTTTGGGTATCATATAGTTTTATTTAATTTTTTTTTAAGTGCGTTTTGTCCAATTGACTTATGTTTAGTAAACCTTTACTAATGTTTGTGTTCTTTTGTGTCGAGTATCGGGATCTGTTGTAGGTTCCACAGCGCTCTTTTAGAAGACTAAAGAGTTCCAAGATACCGCGACAAGTGGCGACCGTGACAGGATGCAGAGACGCACGGAAGAAAGAAGCATGCACAATGGCAAGCCGCAGCATTCCCATGTAATGTCTTCGTTAGATGATGGAAGCAGAAGTACGGCGAAAAGGTGTAGTTTCCGACCCGGAAGAGCCAGTTGCTGCAACTATGGAGAGGAAATTTGTGGCGATGATGTCCAACTTCAATAACCTGGATAAAAAAATGGCCGATCGACTCCAAGGATGTGAAGAGAGGATGGCCATCCAATTAAAAGAAGAATTGGGAAATCGACACCAGGAATCTCAGGAGAGAGTGGGTGAACAAACACTCAAAATAATGCAACAAGTCCAACAAGAACTGAAAGAAGACTTGTCGGAGCGAATGGAGTACCTGATAGAAGTATGTATACGACGTATCGACCAAGTAACCACTTGTCGAGGCCGTGAAAAGCGACATCATGAACATTAAAACCCATGTCGCTGAGAACCACACTCAAATCAAAGGCTTGGAAGTGAAGATGCACGATCAATACTACAAAGTTGAGGATGACATAACACGGATCGGGCAACGTCAGACACAACAACTTCGTGACATGCGTATTGATCCTGGAGAGGTGAACAGAGTCTTTTGCTCCGCTGCATTGGACACAAAGTCGCTTCTGTCAATCATGCCGGAGTTCAGTGGTAGCCCGTCTGAAGACCCAATAGTCTTTTTGAAAAGGCCAAAGTCATTACTACAGAAGACACACCTGCCGGATTGCTGGGTCGAAATGACTATAAAGAAACTAACGAAACTAAACTAATATTTGTGTTTATTTTGCGTCAAGTATCGGGATCTGTTGTAGGTTCCATAGCGCTCCTTTTGAAGGCTAAAGAGAGCCAAGATACCGTAACAAGATATAGATATTCTTATAATGTGCTATTAAAGTTTATAGTTACTATGGAAACGACAATCAAAGTTGACATTTCCAAATTGAAACAAAATTTTAATAAAATAATTTTATAGATATTTTTTAGAAGTGTAGTTTCTGTGAAAATGACAATCAAAAAAATTTTAACCGACTCCAATTTTATATAAACCACGGGGGATAGCTATATAAATGCATTTTATATAAATGCGGACGAAGTCGCGGGAAACAGCTAATTTACTCATAAAATCCTAGTAAATGAATTTCAAATGGAAATAAAAAATTATTTCATCCTACAATTTTTGATACAGTGGTTATTCATAGTTTTTAATAAGATAATATCTAGTGAACGCAAATATCAAATGTGGATTAAGGTTGTTGATCGAATAACGATGTATTGAAATTTCGATATTTTTTGTAGAAATAAGAAATTTTTTCAGCGATATATCCATAATTCGAGATTGAAATCTGGATATCGGTTTCATTATATTTTAAATAAGTTATTATTTTCCATTTTTTTCCAACAATATTTAATCTACATTATATTTTTTTCAATCTTTGTTTTACTTACATATTGTACGAAAGATAAAGTAAAATCAGCCAGAAAGTTATCGTCATTTGTTATAGTTGGATTTGGAGATATTGAAAGAATCTCCGATCTAAGGCGTTTTATCAAATACCCGTTCCTGCGGTGGATCGAATTAAAACCGCAGTTATCACATTAAATTAATGTCATGCCTTCCGGTTACTAAACGTGCTCAGCACCTTCCAATGCTTCTTCAATGAAAGCTTGCATGGGCTATTAAAATAATAAAATTATTTAATTATTACTTTGCATATTTAGACGTTATTCGATAGCTTCAGAATCTCACGATTAACTTATTGATCACCTAATTAAAGTCTTAAACAGATTAAATTCGTTTGGACTTAATATCAATAAATCTGTTTGTACGCCTGTCAGTGGAGATGTAGTGACTCACACTACAGACGATACACATGTCTAGCATCAATATTGTAATTTAACCTGCTTATACAATACAAAACGATACATTTACATATACATATATACACACAGAATCAGATCGAATTTATAGGAATGTTTTGGTAATGTAAAGAATATTCAATGCGTTTAGCTCACCTTCTAGAACGCATGCATTTCATATATATATATATATATATATATATATATATATATATATATATATATATATATATATATATATATATATATACTTGAAATGTACATTACATAAATAAATAAATATAATATACTTGAGAAAATACTTGAATTGTACATTTTTGTAAAACTTTATTTCACTACTATTTGGATAACAATTACAACTTTTAGTTTATGCTTTGAATTGTATTAACTTTTTGATTTCAACGAATGTTTGATTGCTGTGGTGTGAGCTGTGCTGGCTGTTCTGAACTGTTACTAATCTGATCGAATAATGATGAGTGACTGTTGTTGTATTGGTACTGTACTGATGATTATATATATGATTATGTATGTATACATATATATATATACATATATATATATATATATATATATATATATATATATATATATATATATATATATAAACTAACATCCAGTTAGTTTGGGATGCATTCTGTTCTCGTATAATCTATTTTCAGTTAGTTGAAATAGTGAGTAAAAAAATTAGTATCGAAACATTAGTGATTCAAAAAACATTTAGTTAGTAGAAACAATTATAAAAATAAAAGTGAACTTGGACCACACCCAATTTGGCGGTAATAAAATCTACAAGCCGACAATTGGTTATTTACCGATAATCCCATTTTTCCCGTTTTATCCTATATCACCAGTGAACACCGGCAGAATATAGTTAAGGTAAATCCGAAGGAATTGGTATAATTTTTTTTTTTACCATCATTAGATTTTAGACTCCAACACCAACTCCACGGACGTTATAAGCTTAGGCGCGTCCATATTTTGGTCCATCGATCCAGGATCATTTTGAACCATATTTGGTTCAATTCTTTTAAAAATTTGTTCGAAATAAAATCAAATATTGTTTTTCGCTTTGATTTAATTTAAATTTTCAAAATTAGTTTATCAAAATTATTTTTAAGTTGAAATACACGCGTTGTATTATATAATTATTCGACTTGTTTTTGCATATCGTTGTTGTGTAAAAAATAAAATTTATTTGTTCAAATTATATAACAGTGAGTCTACAAAAAATCTGTTTATTGAATTGTTAACAAATTTTATTATTCAATTATAATTATTTTATTATTATTGATTATTTTCCACGTAAATTTTTTTTATATTTTCGATTCAAGAACTTATTCCAATTATTATTAGGTTCTGATAAATATTTCCTTTCCAATTTATATTTAATTTACATTAATATTTAGTTGCATTTAATTACATTCGAATAACGTTTGGTAAAAATAATATTATACAACATAATACTTTTTTTCAGACGCATTCAGAAATTATATGAATATACAAGGATATCGATAATGTAACAGTGCGGAAAAATTTCCTTACGAAATTAAAATGTATGGAAGAAACCAAGTCTAATTACATCGATATTATTGAACGGATAAATGAATTGAAATTGAAATTAGACCCTGATTTTGTTCCCAATTTTCAATTACTCGAGGCTTTCGACGATTTATATTGCGAAATATTTACTTGTGCGGAAGATATTACCCCAAAAGTTGAAGTTATGGGAAACGAGGCATCTGCTTCCAATATAGAGCCATCATCTAGAATGTTGCCTAAGCTGCCTAAATTATCCCTGCCTACTTTTTCCGGTAATATTCAAGAATGGCTTCTTTTTTATGAGTGTTTTAAGTCCTCCATCCACACTAACAGTCGATTGAGTAATATGGACAAAATAAATTATTTTATAGGACAGCTTTCGGAGAAGGCTAAAAATGTTTGTATAGGCTTACCCCCTATTGGATCAAATTATAAAATTATTTGGGACAAGCTCTGTGAAAGGTACCAAAATCCACGTATCGTAGCATGTTCGTACTTGCAACAAATTTTGGATTTTAAACCTGCACAGTCAGCTTCCGTCAACAATCTGGATGATATCCTGGACAGATGCGATGCGTCATACCGTGCCGTACAAGAATTGGATATAGGTATGGATTTCACGTACGCGTATTTACTGTGATCGAAATTAGGTTCGGAAACACGCAATTTGTTTGAAAATACTCGTAGGAATTCCATTATTTTCACTTATGCAGAAATTACTGAGTTTATTAAGCAACAAATGCAGATTTGTAATAGCATCTTGGGCCATGGAAAATCCAATTCAACATACCAAAATGCAAAATCGAAATCGCACACATTTTTTGGGGAAACCAATCGGGAAAGCAATCGATGTTTAATTTGTAGCTCCAATCAACATATGGATCTAGCGCATTGTAAAAAATTCCTAGATAAATCTGCATCGGATAGATTTAAAATAATAAAAGGGAATGGCTTGTGTATTAATTGTTTTGCTACTCACAAAGTCGTACAATGTAAAAGTCCGTACGTATGTAACGTCTGTCAATACAAGCACAATAGTTTGCTACACTTCGCCAAGCACCCAAACAAGGGCGTAAAAGTCGGCGTATGTCAAAATGATTCCGTTGTAAGTCAAGGTGGTTACGCTCCTAGTCAAGGTAGATCCGTTGTAGGTCAAGGTGGTTCCGCTCTTAGCCCAAGTAGTCCCGGTGTAGTTCAAAGTGATGAGTAAGCATTTTGTTCGACAGTCGATGATTCTATAGTCAAATACGGGTCAACAGTATTGTTGTCAACGGTAATTGTTCATGTCTACGATCATGTCGGTGTCAAGCATAGCGTACGTTTTTTGTTAGATTCAGGTAGTCAGGGAAACTTTTTGACGGAAAATTGTGCTAAGAAACTTCAATTAAATATAAGGTCATCTAAGATGGTTGTTAAGGGCTTTTGTGGTGATAGTCAGGTTTTAGGAGCCTCGGATTTGATTATTTATTCACGTCTTTATTCGTGTGTTAACTATAGAGTTAATGTTTTTGTAATCGAAAAGATCACAGACCGGTTATCTAATGTCGAAATTTTACGAAAGTCGTGGGAACATTTTAGTTATCTACCATTAGCGGATGATAAATTTTATGAGCCTGGTCCTATAGAGGGCATATTAGGGGCTCAGATGTTTGCCACTTTGTTAGAATCACGGAAAGTCACAAGTAAAATAAATTCACTTATTGCCCTTGAAACAAAATTGAGTTTCGTAGTAATGGGCTGTGTACGAACAACAGTCTATATTTTGAGATTTGTTAAAGTTTTGTCCTCTTCGGGAAGTATTAGTGCTTCGGATTTGGTTCCGGCGGAATAAGCCTTAATTAGGGTGGTTCAAAATCACCATTTTGTAGAAGATATTCGATCGTTGAAGAAAAGCATTTGGCCTACTACAAATTTACGACCACTTAGCCAACTTTTGCATGATGGGATGCTACGAGTAGGTGGGCGGCTAAAAAATGCGATATTATTTTTGAGCAGAAGCACCCACTACTACTTCTACCTAAAAGAGATAATTTTGTGAATTTGTTAATCGAAAATTGTCATAAAGAAAACTTACATACGGGGTCATCGTTGGTTTCATCCATATTACGCTAAAAATATTGGATACTTTGCGCCCGTAATACAATTAGGCATAACTTGAAAAAATGCAATCATTGTTTCAAATTAAATTCGAAACCCATTTTTCCCAAAATGGCAGATTTACCTACGGTTCGAGTTGCAGAAGCTGCTAAATATTTGTTGCATGTTGGAATCGATTTTGCAGGACCATTTTTCATTACCATGAGTCGAAGTCGTGGAGTAAAAAGCCAAAAGGCATATTTATGTTTATTTATATGCCTATGTACCAAAGCCCTCCATTTGGAACTTGTGTCGGATTTATCAACCGATCTATTTTTGGCTGCATTCAAGCGCTTTTTGTCCAGAAGGGGTGCGTGCTCAGTGGTATATTCCGATAATGGTACGAATTTCATTGGAGCAAAAAATTAATTAGATAATTTATACAAATTATTGAATTCCGATGAATTCGAGAAAAAATGGGTTAATAAGTTAGCTCACCGGAAAATTACCTGGAAATTCCAACCTCCATTAAGTCCACATTTTTCGGGATTCTGGGAATCACAAATAAAATGTATTAAGACCCATTTTTACGAGACTGTTGGGGATCAAATTCTGTCGTATGAGGAACTAAATACGGTATTAGTTCCAATTGAGGCATTATTAAATTTGAGGCCTTTGTCTTGGTTGAGTACTGATCCAACGGATACCATACCCTTAACACCCACTCATTTTCTGACCATTACTCCATTAGAAGCATTACCTTCATCAAGTGTCCCAAACCCTCCGGTAAATTTGCTCGATCGGAAACGATTATTGGATCACTTGGTACAAGGGTTCTGGAAATGTTGAAAAATGATTATTTGACGCAACTGCAAGTACGACAAAAGTGTAATGTTTCTGGTTCTCCTATCAAACTGGGAACCCTTGTTATCATTAAACAAGATAACGTACCTGTCCTTCGTTGGCCCGTCGGCATAGTTGAAAAAATATTCCCCGGTATTGATGGCATTGTTCGGGTGGTGAAGGTTTTTGTTTTATGATAATTGTTTTTTTAACCATCATGAGGTTTTAGAATCGAATTTTAATTTAGTTATACAGTCCACTCCACGGACGTTATAAGCTTAGGCGCGTCCATATACAATTCAAAGTATAATCTAAAAGTTGTAATTGTTATTCAAATAGTACTGAAATAAAGTTTTACAAAAATGTACATTTCAAGTATTTTCTCAACCACACGCACCCTTTCGCTACATAGGTATTCTATGATGCAAAATGTGGTGTATTTTTATTTTTTTAACTGTGAACGGTGCAAAATAGACAAAATATATACATACACAAAACATTTGTCTAAAAAAACAAACAACTTTTGTTTGAAAATTATTTTCATGTATCCAAAATTTCTGGAGTAAATACATAATTTACGCCACATTTAAAAAGAAAAATTTTTTTTTTTTATGTAAAAATTTACTCAATCTCGCACCGTTTAAAAGATAGACTAAAACAGATATGCATGGAACAAAAAATTTATACGTGTGATCATTTGAAAGGATACCACTTCAATATTTCTTTTAGAGTACTCATTTCCAAGCTCTGAGTCATATATAGTAATTCTCAGTTTTGGCAAATATCAAAGTGGGAAAGCATCGTTGTTTTTTGACTGCGGTTTTCGACTATACCTACTACTTGACCGAATTGTTAATTTAACGCAAAATTTAATGTTCTTTAATTGATTATACCATGACTTTTTTGCTAGGACTCACCACCTATGAGTTATAGGCGCAAAACCAAAAATCGTCCATAAATTCCGAAGTTTTGGCCACCAAAAGTTTTCTTTCTGCACCATACCCCTTGTTTTGATCCTCTACTGGCTGCGGTATTTCGGTGTTCTAAAAGTCATGACACCTGGAAGTATTAGACCAGACCCAAGACCAAGATCGAATACCCAATTGGCAATATAGGCGCGTGCCTACGGGCCCCTCTCCTTGTGGGGCCCGATAGGAGTGTGAAATTATGAGATGTGCTAAATAACCATCGTTTTTTTTTTATTGACAACCGGATGATACTTTTTTTTTTATTAATGGTCGAAGCATTTTTAGCTACTGTTCCAGTTATAAGTACTGAGTTTTTTGTCAGTTACAAGTCATTATATGGACATAGGATATGTAAAACGAAAAGAATTAAAAATAAAATTAAGTTAAAGTAAAAAAAAATCTGTTAAAAAATATGGAGGGGCCCCGAGATTTCCTAAGGGCCTCGCATGGCTTAATTCTCCCCTGCCCAGAACTCGTTAAAGTAATTTTAGAATATAATCGTCTTAATAAAGCCAAAGAACTGCGCCAATTTCCCGGCGTAATTAATGTTTATAGAATACAAATCCCACACGCGGCTGAGGATCCAACTTACACTAAATAACTATCTGAAACATTCAAAGAAAAACATTAATACGTGGTTCGAGGAATATCAGAACAGTTTAAAAATTATAACAAATCTTTAATAGCTTCCACTCTTCTTACATGTACCAGCGCCAATCGCGATATTTCGTTGTAAATAGACGCTGCTCCCGAAATTTTTGCTCCCGAGTCGGTACTTCAAGTATAACCTTCACATTTAAACAAAATAAGGAACAAGTTTTGTCAACTCAGTGTCGCCATCTTCAATTGATTTCTCAATATATTATACCAACATACGCCACATTTCTGGAAAGGAAAATATTATTGCAGATCATCTCTCAAAAATCATAACCGTAACTAGTATTTTCATTATGGAATGTTTAATATTCTATCGAAGAAATGAGGATCTTTTTACTTACAGAAGCCACATACATCAGTACGATAATCGAAACAAAAAACATATTCAAAAAAAATCGTTTTACAGGAGCTGCTTCAACTTAGCAAATTTCCTTATAATACATAAATCACTCTCTAGGGGTCATAATTTTAGTGTGATCAAAATGAAATATCATACCTGATATGATTTTAATATTTGAAAAATTTTAATTTATTAATTGCCAAAAATATATAATGATTTATAGTGTGTTATTATAGTTTACAGTTACTATGAAAACGACAATCAAAATTGGCATTTCAAAATTGACACAAAATTTTAATAAAATAATTGTATAGTTAATTTTTAGAAGTATATTTTAATTTTTAGAAGCAGTACAAAGTCGAGATCAAACATACAAGGTATAAAAATTATACGTGATAGGTTTGGACAAGAATTGTCAATTGGATTAAATTTGTATATTTTTAGCTTTTTAGTGTAGTGACTTTTTGAGTTTTTGAAGTCGGTTGAATTTTTTTTTTACAAAAAAGTTTTTACAATAAAGTATATTTCATGTATTCGTATCAAACAAAGACAAAATGTAAAATATCTCTCTTAAAATTAGAACAATCAAAAAATGTGTAAGAAGTAAAGTTGTAGAAAATCAAGTTTGCTACAGTTTATAACCTTATGATTTTTTCTAATGTGTACAGAGATATTTAGAATTTTAACTTTTAATCTTATATTGAAAATGTTTTTGTAAATATTAGTGTAACAGAAAAAATGATAGAAAACAAAATTACAGTAAAATTTAGAACCTACAACTTTACTTATAATTTTTTCGATTTTTCTAATATTAAGGGAGATATGCCAAGTTTTGTGCTTCCCTCTCCCTCTAAACCCCCCCTTTCCCCTTTCAAACAATTTCACCCATTTTCAAACTTGATCTTTTGAATACCAAAAGCGACTCAAATACCCAATTTTATTCTAATCAGAATAAAACTGTGACCGCAAGAGAGTCAGTCCCCAGATACATAAACTTATATTAGTCCAATCACTCGGTAGGTTTTGACTTACAAAAGGTCAAGGATAGTTCTAATTTGGCAGAGTCTTACAGTTTGGTGTCCTAATTAATATTCCGAATTTGCGACCACGAGCGACAGCCGCCCGCGCCACCATATTGGAAAAATGGTACCAAAAACCAGTTTTTCGAGAATATCTTCTCTCCAGCGTCATAGGTTGGAAATAGTCATTACAAAAATTATAGAGCATGAAATTTCCTGTAAGTTTTGTGGGAAACATTTTTTGATCAGATAAATAATCTACGAGTTACAGCGAAGTCAAGCTCAGCAAATTTTTACAATTCGCAAAATCGCTACATTTTTTTCGAATTTTCAGTATGTCCCGATTACTTAATCCGTGCTACCGTTTTTTACTCATTTCCACACCACCATGAGGTAGAGTGCGAGGCGCGTTTTTTTCATGTGGTATCCCCAGTAGGCCTAATCCACGATTCGTTATTTATTGATGGGTTTTCTTTCGTTTCGACGTCCTAGATGTTCCAGGTTCACTTGAATTGATATATTCTTGTAAATTTGTTTTCTCCTATTCCGAGTTTTCATCTTCGTAGCCTTCTTCGATCTCGTGTACCAAGGATTTCGTAACCATCAGGTCTTCATTCTCGTCGTCATCTTCTTGTTCTTAGATAACAGTAACATTTCAAGCCCGTTTTCCTACATCCACAGGCTCGACCACACCCCTTCTTGCACTTGCACTAAATGAATTTGAGCAGTGCTTAAATTCTTGCACTAAATGAATTTGAGCAGTGCTTCGGGTGCTGGATATTTTGTCGTTTGCACTGGAGTAAACCCAAATTTGCTCCTTTCCCAACCCCATTGCTCTGGACTCTCGTCAATATCATACCAAGCCTGAATTTGGTGGTAGGTCCGAAGGGAATGTTGCTGTGCAGGTTCTTTTGTAGAGGGTTTTGCAATAAGATTGAATTGGCTGTTCATCACGGTGTTTTTTGGAAGAGTCGTAAAGGATCAGGATCTGCGTTTCGCTCTTTGAATGCTTGCATAATTTGGCTTAAATATTCATTCTTTGCAAGTGTTTTTATGAATTTAATTTCTCCTGCGTTGAAAACAGCAGAAGCAGTGTCACAACAGCTGAACGCATGCAAGAACAATATATTGTTTCCTACTATTTCTCCATACTGTAGACTGCGAGAAGAGTAAACTTTTTCAACAATTTTTCCTCTGCCAGGCTTCCGGTGGTAAACATTTAGATGCGATCTGAACAGTGCTGTTAGCAGGACGAGAAGATCTATATCTTCTCCTACTGTTAATACCGAATCAAACGATGCGAAGTACTGATCGCCGTATTAACAATCAATGTGTCAGCATCTTCTGTAGCCTGTTTTATGGTAAAATTAGAATTTTCATATTTGTCCTTTAGTATTGAAGACAAGCTAATTTTGAAATCTAGCGAACCTTGTGTTACCCCATTCATCACTGCGGTTTCGAGCTAGTGCTAAGATGCTTTCTATCATTGAAAGTTGCTGAACACTATAAATTATTGATTGACATTTTAAAGCCGATATATGGTGAGGCTAGCTGTATTAAATTGGAGAATAATAGTATCACTTTATAAAATTGGAGAATAATAGTATATCAGAGATTCGAACAGAGCGTGGCTTGAGGCAAAGTTGTCAATTATCTGCAATATTGTTCATTATTTATATTAACGATCTTTCAGAATTTTTGCACGAACTAAATACTATTAGCCTATGTGTGGGGGCAGGGAGGTTAAAATGCTTATGTATGTTGATGATATAGCCTTTCTATCCGATTCAATAGGTGTAATAAGAACGGCTTTGAAAGGTTTGAGTGACTACTGTCGAAAGTGGACACTCAGTGTAAATGTTGAAAAGATCAAAATGCTAGTAATAAGAAAGGGTAGAAAATGGAGCTGTGAGGAAGAATGGAGTATAGATGGCAAGCGTATTGAATTTGTGAAAATGTTTAAATATTTGGGTGTTTACATTACGCAAATTAGATTTTAACGTCGAAATAATTTATTAAAAAAAACTATTTTTTTATTGTTAAAATATTACCAGTCAAAATATTACAATTAGTTGTTTGATTGATCAAAAGAATATCGCAATTTTACATGTGTATCAAATGAAGAGCCGATATACTCTAATTCAATTTTACTTTATAAAATTTAATGTTAAGGTGCGTCCACATATACGCGCCACGAACCCCGAGCGGTGTGTCGCCTTTGGTTTGTTGGAATTGTTGATTTCAACGAACTTCCAGCGATCCATAGGAAACCCACGAACATATATGTATATTGCAGTGAAGTTGAATCAATCACAAAAACCCCTTATTTATGCCTGAAAATAATCTAAAGATATTAATTAAAATGTTTACATTTTAGTTCAGCTTGAAAAATGTTGAAGTTGAACTAAAAACTACATTTCAATTAATATTTTTAAAAAACAATAATCACATGCGCGGTAAAAATGATATGAACAGCGACCATACAAAGTGTTCGTTGAAAAAACCGACTTCAGGTAGATCGTTGTGCGCCGCGCGCCGTCCAAGTATGACGAATTCGATGCGCGCGTACCGCGCAGCGCGAATATGCAGACGCAGCATAATGTATTTTTGATGATTATGAAGAATTGCATTATTCAATTTCACATCCTGTTATTAATATACAAAAAATCCAAAGAATATTCTAGAAGGAAAATTATTGATTATTAGACAGTTTTATTATGAACATTTGTATTAAAAAATATTATTTTGAAATAATAATTTCAATCAAATAACATTTATAAATTAAATAATTTTACTGAAAAAAAGTATATTTAATTTTAATTTTAATTCCAGTATGGAAGAATGTAATTCATCCACCGTTAAATGGACGACGACCAATTGAGTTTAAATTTTGACTCGGTTTTCGGAGCTACTGGAGCGGCAATTTCTATTGTTTTATCCAGTTGCTATTTCTTGATTACAATTTTTTACTACAGAATGACCATAAAAAGTACTGTAAAAGTACCAAACAACAAGTAGTCTCTCTGATGTGCGTTTGTTTGTAATAAATCGATAGGTTGATAATTTTCCATCTAATAGTCAGTTAGTTTTTCCAAATAGATTGGTTAAAGGATTTTGGTTGCATTAATTTCGGATAATGCCACTGGTTTAAGATATATCGAATCCCAATATTGGTTCCATTTATTTGTATATTCTATTCCATGTACTGTGATCAAACAGTTTTCATAATGTAGCATTAATGTACCCTGTATAATTTTATTTTTGAACCCGCAGGTAATTTGAATATTAGTTTCGGGAAAGTTAACCATTAGTATGTAATTTTCTTCTGGTTGTGATATTGTTTGAACCTTTGATTGTTCTGTTAGTGTACAATGAGCCATTTCACCTTTCAATATATTTCCAATACAAATTCGTACAGATAAACTGCTGTTCAATATTTTTACATTTTTCAGTCAGATAATAAATTTGTTGCTTATTGTAAAGAATATAAGGATATGAGTTGTCTATGAATTTTGTATTGTTAACAGGAATGAGTAGCGAGTGGATGAATTCAAATGAGCTATTATCGAACCTTGGTATTTTGGCATTGAATATGATTGTCTAATAATTCGTAGATCGGTTCTCTGGTTTTAATATGAAAAAATTGATTTTGAAGTATTAAATGAATAGATTGTAATTCGGAGGGGTGGAAGATTTTTTTTAAGATTACATTTAATTTGGCTAATATGATTGATTCTAATATGTCATTTAAATGGTTAGTTAGCATATCTATGTTATAATTTACTTAATAAACATATTGCATATATCCAAAATTTTCTTCGTCTCTTTGGATTTTATTTGTAAGAATTTGACTATTGAGTTTTAAAATTTCGGTAATTGTGTTTTGTTGATTGTCTATGAAATTTGTAACATTTTTAAATCGATCTACCATTTGCTTGTTTATTGTGATCTGCGAATTAAATTGCTTAGTAAAATCACGTTCAAATTTTGTATTTTCAATAAAATTTTGAATATTTTTGCGTCTGTGGTATCCATGTATCCTGTTATGCCCTTGATAATTGATCCGTCTACTAATCCTCGTTTATTCCTTATATGAAGATATAACATGTTAAATTTTTTAGATAATTCTCTGAATTTTATGTTAGTTAGTTCCTTTATGCTACCTAAATTATCATTGTTAGTTGCTATTTTTAAAGAATTTTGTATATTATCTAAAGTTACTTTATAAGCATCTAAATCTACGATATGTATAAATTTTATATAATCCTTAATTAATTTTGCTTGGCCCAGCTTCATCGGGACCACGCCTTGCGTGTTTATCAGGTCTATGATTTCTATCTTCTGGCAAGTTATTTTCGTCAGGAGGACGAGTAACCTGAAATGAACGTTTCATTTTAATTTTTGATTTGTGTATTTTGGTGTTGTTGGACAATTTGAAAGTTATTTTTTTGTTTTCGGTTACTAATGATTTTCGAAATTTAGGGTTAACTTTGTTATAATAATAATAATAATAATAATTCTTGATTTGTATGACTGCTGTTGCAGTATAAATAGTGTCAGGTTTCATCAAAACAAAAGCAATACAATTAAAACTTTCATAAGTAAATACAGGTTAAAATTTTTATAATCAACAATAACAACAACAATAATATTCATAAAAATGATAACAAGTATGATAATAACAATAATAACAATAAATGTATATATCCAAGCCCTTTTCTAAATACATTTTCGCCTGGTTTAATATTTGGTGGGTCTGTCCTATTTACATTTAGTTTATTAAAGCGTTTTCTTTAAGTACTTCTTTCTGTTCTTGTTTTTTTAATAATTCTTTTTGTGTTGATTATAAGTTTTAAGATATTCGTGGTAGTTATTAGGTGTAATATCTTTGACAAAATTATATGTTCTACCAGTGAATAATTCAAATGGTTTGAATTTTCTAGTAGAGTGGATTGAATTATTGTAATGAAGTATACTTTCGTCTAATAAGTCTTGGGGTAGTCTATTTTTGTCCTGATTATAAAGGATTCTATAGTGTTCTGCTGATGTTAAATGAAATGTTTCGATAGGTGAATTGCCCGTGCTGTTACCCGTGGATGTATAATGTTTTTCTATTTTAAATTGTTTTAAAAAATCCATGAATATCATTGAACTACATTCAAGTCCTAGATCGTATATTACTTTTCTTGGTATACCACCGTGTATACTAAAGAATTTGCGTAAAGATTTGATGGCATCGATTGAATTTTGTGATTCGAGTACAAATGCACTAGCGTACTTAGAAAACTTGTCAACAATGGTTAAAATGTTTTGATTTCGAATATGAAAAATATCTGTGTGGATTATATCTAAAGGTTTTTTTGCGGTTTCGGTTATTTCGAATTTTGGTTAATTGGTTGCCTGTCATATTTTTGAGTTTGACAAATTTCACAATTATTGATATATATTTAATAATTTTTTCTTTCAAATGTGGGAAGTAGCTATTGCGTTTTATTTTTAAGTTAACTTCATTTATACCGCGATGGTTATATTATTATGCTGTTCTTTAATTATATAGTCTTGTAGGTCCTCATTTTCAATATCGTCCAATAAAATTTTACATCTAATTAATTTAAATGCTTTCTTATTACTAAAGTATTGAGTGTATATTTCCTCGATCAATTTTAATGTTTCGTGACTACAGTGAATACCTATTGTCTTTTTTGGTGAAAAATACTGTTTAAATATATCTATTAAATTTTGTTTTGTATAAGTTTTACAATTTTAGAAATAATTTGTTCAGTGAATTCATTAAATAGTTTTTCGGAAACAGGAATAAGATTAGAATTATCTTCATCAGCGCTATGTTGTGTTTGATTTGAATCACTACTTTCGCTTACATGAATTTCATGAGGATATGTGATAGTGCGTCACCTACAACATTAGTTTTGCTTCTTATGTATATTGGAGTAAATTCATAACCGTCTAGAATATCTTTCATTCTCATTAATTTGCTGTTTGTGTTTTTCATTTTATAAATATTTTGTAGGGATTGATGATCAGTGAGTAAATTGAATTTTTTTCCATACACTATGGCCTAAAATATTTCGTTGACCACACACTTGATAATAGTTCTTTTTCTGTGGTGCTATAGTTCTGCTCGGTTTTGTTTAAAGTGCGTGAGGCGTAACAAACTGGTTTTTCGCTACCTATAGTACCTTGAGACAGTACTGCTTCAATTGCATAGTTTGATGCATCAGTTGTTAAGTTAAAAGTTTTGGAAAAATCGGGACATTGTAATATTGGGTCGTTCTGTATGTAAAAAAAATATATTAGAGTTTAATTTAAAAAAAAATTAGGGTGTTTAGTTTTAAAAAAAAGACTAAACACTTTATAGAAAATAATTGAATTATCAATTATTTTCATAAATATGAAATTAAGATAATTTAGTAATTTTAATTAAAAGAGTTATTATGATGTATTTTAAAAAAAAAATAATGAAAACTAAATATACGGTACTTTAGAAAAAAAATCCAAAGCAGAGTATTGTATGTGGAATTATGAAAATTAGAAAACGATCGGTGCTAACGCGATACACGTAAATATAAAAAAAATAACACGTTGAACCGAAAGTCTTTCAATAAAAGCTGGGCCCATTAAAAAGATAATATTGAGGTAGTAAGATCTTTACTATCCAGTAAGTGTCTAAGTTATCGACAAGTGATTCGAATCTGAAAAAAATAAAAAAAAGTACAAAAAAAAGAACAAAACAAAATGTATGTTAAAATAAAATATATTTGAAATAAATAATTTTTAATTCAATATTTTGATAGTATAACTATCCTAAAAATATTAACTTTGGTTGTACAAGTTATGAAAACAAAGATTACATGAATATGTGCTAGATTGAACTGTAGTAAAAGAAATATCGTATATATAAAAAAAAAACGACACTACAGTAAAAAAAAATATGTTCAAATATGTCTGATTTGCAAAAATATAAATATGGACTACAAATTTAATTCAGATACATAGTTGTATATAAAAGAGACATTACGCTTCTGTAAAAAAAAAAATACACGGCCAAAAAAAAAGCCAAGCGTATAGAAACAATATAGTTATAAATTGAAAAAGTCATTGCATATTCACATAAAATATAAATTGTACAGCAAAAATGTGTATAGAATGTGTATTGAATTGTGACAAGTTTAAGAGACCACAAGTTTCGGAATAGTGAATTAAATAAATTATACAAAAAAAATATACTTAGATACAATCAGATAGAAACCATTAATTCGCCCATTCGATACTTCAGCACAATCCATAAAAAATATTCAATTTGTAAATTGAAGAAATAAAAATTTTAAATACCATCTGATTAATTCATGTGAATCAACTAATTTTAGTAACTGTCTTGAGACAAGTACTTTTAGTAATCGCTTTCTTTTTGTAACTTCACAGAGAGAAGTAATTTTTGTAACTGCTTTCTTTTTGTAACTCTCTCCATGAGAGGACTTTTGTAACTGATTTGAAATATGTGCTGAAATATCGAAGTAAGCTTGGATATACGCAAGTCATTTCTGATCTAAGTAAATGTTTGTTGAAATTATGTAAATTCTCAACTAGCATAAACCAATAATTATATAAATTATTCTTTTTGAATAATAAAAATATGAAAAAATATCAATAATAAATTTTAAACAGTGGAGTAGTAAAAAAAATTATTCTCCAGTTCATTAAAAGTTATTTACATTTTTCGAATGCTTGAATGAAATCGGGTTGAAAATCTTTGACTGCACTCTTTTTTAATTATGAATAAATTTACGGTAATATCCTATCAAACCAAGAAAGCCTTTTATTTCTTTCGTTGTTTTATTTCTTTTGCCGAAATTTTGGTAGGGTTTTTAATTTTGTTAAAATTTTTTTAGCCATGAAGTGTGATTTATCTAATTGTATTTTTAGATTGGCTTGTCGAAGTTTACTAAACAATCGAGCTAATTTTTCTAGGTGTTCTTGTAGGGATTCACTGTACACAACTATATCGTCAATATAAACTAACCAGTCTTTTCCAATTAAATCATGCAAAACGTTATCCATTACTCGTTGGAATGTATACGGAGCATTTTTTAATCCAAATGGCATAATGTTCTAGACTTCTACCTAATTGACATACTGTATTTAATTTATTTAAAATAGTTTCTTGTGTTCGTCTATCTGAGAATTGTGTTATTAAATGTGATTTGATAGTAGTCCAGTCGCTTGGATCTCCTACTGATACCAAGATTTCATCTGCTTTTCCCACTATTTTTCCTCTAATTAAATCAATAAATAATTCAACAGTATCTTGACTTTTATTTAATGAATTAATTATTCTATCTATACTCGATTTAAAAATTCTATATCGTTTTCAATATTATTATTAACTAATTGACAAGGATCTGTCGAACTTAAATCTAACTCAGTTTCCCAATATTCCGTAGAAATTCTGAGGAGAGGTTGGTCAGTTTGATGTGTAAATATTCTTTTGGTTTTTGCCATGGAAAGACAATAATCAACAAATATAATTATTTTGACTTACATGTAATACTTCAGCATTATATCAACGTTGTAGATTCTGGATCCGTGATATTCGCTTGGATCCTACTTGACCAAAACATTCGCTTGGATTGTACCCGACTGCGCCAATTAGAGTTTAATGTGGAAATAATTTATTTAAAAAAAAACTATTTTTTTATTGTTAAAATATTATAAGTCAAAATATTACAATTAATTGTTTAATTGATCAAAAGAATATCACAATTTTACATGTGCATCAAACGAAGACCAGATATACTCTAATTCAATTTTACTTTATAAAATTTAATGTAATGTATATTTTATGATTATAAAAAATTGCATTATTCAATTTCACATCCTGTTATTAATATATAAAAAATCCTAGAAGGAAAATTATGGATTATTAGACAGTTTTATTATGAACATTTGTATTAAAGAGTATTATTTTGAAATAATAATTTGAATCAAATAATATTTATAAATTAAATAATAGTACTGAAAAAAAGTGTATTTAATTTTAATTATAATTCTAATATAGAAGAATGTAATTCGCATAACGGTGAATGGAAAGCACACCAATAAAACATGACTAAGATGGGAAAGAAGCATGGGGAAGAGAAAGAGCATATATGTATAGTCACCCTGACATTCCTGTTATAGTCATATTAAGAATGATTAAAGCCATGGTCATTCCGATCTTAACATACGGTGCACAAATATTTGGTATGGGAAAAATTTATAAACAATTTAATATGTCTGTGTGTGGTATGTTTAAGGACGTATTGGGTGCTGCTAAGTCTGTTCCTAATAATGCAGTTCTGCTTGAAGCCGGCGAAGTTCCCATTTATGTCTACATAATTCAACAATATGTAATGTATTGTTGTCGTATGATGACTTCATGTGAAAACAACTACAACAAGAGTGTCTAAATCATGGAATGAATGAAAGAATGATTGAATTGATGAATATATATGATTTTTTTTTATCGTCCTAATTTTAACTATTATCAGTTCTAATAAGAACTATGAATAGAGTGATCACTAGATAAAAATCGTGAATTGTGTCTCTCCAATGGAAGACACAAGAATAAAGAATTATATACTAAAATAATTTAAGTACATTTATCACTAAAATGTCAAATAAATCTATATTTTAATTCTAAGATATTAAGTTTATTTAGTCTGTTTAAGGTCTTACTATTGTCAAGAAGATTAAGCACATACACATTTGGATGCATTTCTAAACGATACACATAGTTTTCACTAAATCGCACTATTTCTTCACGCACTGTAGACACATTGGTCTACAGGTCATCGTTTCGAACGTACCATGGTGAATCACTTATCGCACGCAGCACTTTAGACTGAAAACGCTGTAAAATCTCAATGTTACTCCCACTTGCAATACCCCACAATTGAATACCGTATGTCCATATAGGTTTCAAAATGCTTTTATACACTATTAACTTATTTTCGATAATTTAGAGTTACGATTAAGCAACCAGAAATATTTATTGAACTGAATATTTAATTATTTTCTTTTGGCCCATATATACCTGCCAAGTAGCCGAGCGGTCTAAGGCGTCATGTCTGCGCAGTATGCAGTACTTGGAAACTGGGAGGTTATGGGTTCGAATCCCGACATCGGCAGTTTGTCAATTATTAAAAAAAAAAAGGGGCGGTTAATTGACTAAACTGTCGGCGTATGGACAAGAACGAAGTAACTGGCTATGCTTGAGAAGGTTTTCTGCAGTTTTCTTCACGAACTCCAGATAAATATCGGCATAGTTCCTATCATAGTCGGCTGCAGCCGCATATCCTTCCAATTCCTAGTCTACTCACAAAGTCCTTCCACTGCATTCACATCCTCACATCCTAAGGCACCACAATGGACCTTATGGTCGAAATGTATCCCGTTCAGGGCAGCCTTTACAATCTACCTCTCTATCTCTTGGCCCATATATGCTTTCGCGAAGTTAAACGTTTATCTAGATGCATACCCAGATATTTGACATCTTCGTTTTGTGGAAGTATCGCGTCATTTATAGTTACTGGTGGACAGATTCCTCTGCGTAATGTGCACGAATTCGCCACTTATGCAGCCATTGCTGAATTTGGTTTAAACTTAATTGAAGTTTTTCCGATGCTACATTTGGATCCGAATCTGATACTAGGATTGCAGTATCATCTGCAAAGGTAGCAGTAATGTTTTCATCGTTCACTGGCAGATCGAGTGTATAAATAAGATACAAAATTGGAGCTAAAACGCTTCCCTGAGGAACTCCGGCAAAAATAGGATGTATATCAGATAATTCATTTTGAAATCTTACTTGATAATATCTGTCCGTTAAATATGATTTTAAAATGAGATAATACGAATCTGGAATGTTCTTTTTCAATTTATATAATAATCCAGGATACCATACTTTGTCAAAAGCTTGGCTGATGTCAAGAAACGCTGCCATACAATATTTTTTCTTTTGAAAAGCATTGGTAATGCCACTGACAACTCTGTGAACTTGTTCGATCGTTGAATGTTTGGATCTAAAACCATATTGATGATCAGGAACAAGATTGGATTCTTCCAAAATCGGTAAAAATCTCCTTAGAAATAATTTTTCGAAAATTTTTGAATGTAACGGTTGGAGTGGTTTTAATATCATGATAATCTGCGATACTTTCCAGATTTGAGGAAAATATTTTAGGCTCAGGGTGGAATTAAAGATAGTACATATCATGACAATACCTTTTTTTTGGCAACTCTCGAAGAATTCGGGCAGTTACAAGATCATAGCCGGGAGCCTTTTTATTATTGATATTCCAAATGACCAATTTGATTTTTGTAGGTGAAAAGGAAACAATAGGGAGGGATAACTGCAAGGGAGCATCCAGAAAAAGGGCTTCTTCTTCATTTAGGTTTTCTCCAGGATTTGGCTGAAAGATTTCGGATAAACTGTCAGAAAACAAATCAGCCTTTTCTTTAGAACTTTTAGCCCAGCTGCCATTAACACGACGAAGAGGTGGTATAGGCTTTTGAGGTTGTTTACAGCGTCTAGTCGCAGCATCTGTTGGTGATAAATTTTCGAGGTAGTCTTGGATAGCTTCTTGTTTTAGTTTCTCCAACAGTCGTTTTAAATTTTGAGCAGCCCTGTTGAATGCGTTTTTATCTCTAGCGTACCTTGTTTGCTGCCAATTTCTTCTCAATCTCCGCTTTTCTAGAGTTAAATTCTTTTCTAGAGTAGTGATAACTCTGCTCTTGTTACAAATTTTAGGCGTTGATTTAAATGCAGCTGATTGTAAAGTTTGTGTAAAATCTACTACCACTATTTCAAGTTCCTCTTCTGTTTTTATAGGCATTTGTAGAACTATATTTGTGTCAATGTAGTCTCTAAAATAATCCCAGTCTGTATGTTTATTGAAAAGACATGGAGGTATATCTTTTTCAATAAGTTGCGTATTTATGGTGAGTAGCACAGGGGAGTGATCTGAAGATAATTCATCGCAGAAAGTGATTTTTAAGTATCTACGTGACATATTTTTAGTTATAAATATATATAATACATCTGGAATTTTATTAGGATCCGCTGGCCAATATGTAGGTTCTCCAGTAGAAATATGGTCTAGACCTTTAGATTCTATAGCTTTATACAAGTTCCTGCCCTTGGGGTTTATGAGTCGTGAGCCCCAGTGGGTATGCTTGGCATTATAGTCTCCGCCAGAAATGAATCTGTGGCCAAGAGTGTCAAAAAAATCTTCAAAATTTACCCGATTTTTTTCATGTCTTGGGGGACAGTAAACGGCCGAAAAAGTCAATGGCCCAATCCAATCTTCTACCACTACACTTGTAGCTTGAAGATATTCGGTATAGTTATTAACTGTTACATGATGTTTCAGGCTATTTTTTTATTATAATAGCGGTTCCGAATCTGATACTAACCTTCCACCTTGAGATCGACCACTTGGATATTTCGTGTCGTAGACAGTAAAGTTCCGTATAGCGAGATAGCTTCTGTCCGTAAATCGGGTTTCAGATATAAGCGCAACATCTATGTTACGGTGTTCGAGGAAAGTTTAAAATTCTAAACGGCGGTTTATTAAACCATTTGCATTCCATAAGACAACATTTATTGAATGGACCATTATTTCATTTTAGAAACAAAGGCAGTCAAGAGATTGGCCATTATGGTATTTTGTTTCATAACATCACGAAACATATCTTTTAATTCAATAAATGATTGTTTCATAAACATAATAAAATCGCCATTAGAACTTTTTTCGTTATCAGTGGCGGCATCAACACTAATAGTGGGGTTTTGGTTACGAACTGCTTGTGCAAAACTAAAGTTTTTTTTGATGTAGTTAGGAGTTGGAGCACGAGAGTTAGAGTCTTCTGCTTGTTTTTTTCTGAGTGTGGGAAATCTTTTATGAAGGAGTTTTTTATACACTTCACAACCACCCCTATAATTTTCTGGGTGATTTTCACCACAGTTCACACAAACCGCTGGCACATCACGATTTTTATTACACGCACTGGTGGGATGGTTTTCTGTACACTTAACGCAGCGATATGTGCGTCCACAATTATTCTGGGTGTGTCCGAATCTTTGGCACTTTTTGCACTGAGGCACTTCTCTTTTTTTATTTGGTGGCTCAAACTTGACGATTTTGTTACCAAGTTTTGTCACTTCGTAAATTTGTTTGTTGTTTTCATTTGGCTTTAAATCGATGAAAAACATTGGTAGAGGTGCTTTAGTTTTGGCATGTTTAATATTTGCCACGTTTTCCACAACATAACCAAGATCCACAAGGTCGGTTGTTATATCCTCCTGAGTTGTGATATGGTGTTTCTTAGAACGACGCGGAAGAGCCTCTCTTGCTTCAGCCTATGAGTGTAATAACTCACGCTCCTAAGGTTGAAGTATTTTATTATATCCCTGTAAGTTTGAATATCGACAGGAGTAATCTTAATCTGGTTGTTCAAAACCTTGCACATATACTTATTTTTAAAGCCAGTTGATGTCAAGTCCTTTCAAATTGTGTGAAGTTGAGTACATTACACACGAAAATTGGTTGTACTTGATCTTTTTTCTCGCTAACGGCTGTTGAAGTTTTATTTTCTGGCGGTTCAGGAAGATTTTGTAGAACTTCAAAGCGGTTCGTAATTAGTACTGGACCTTGAGGAGTTCCTTTCTGTCGTACACTCCTCTCTTCTGCATCTGGACTTCTTTTCTTTTTTCTTGATTCAACAATGGTAAAGTCATTACCTTGCCATTCAGGATGATGCTTTACCGGAATTTATTCCGGAGACATTATTTTCTTGTGCCTTAGAACTGGAAGGATTTTCTTTTGTTGGCGTTATTGGAGCCATTTCTAGACTGTCTGGCACAGATTATTGAGAAGATACACTTAGTCTTCGGATAGCATTTTGTTTCTCAATCTCAAACTTTGCAGTTTGGCTCATATAATTGTTTATATTGTCTTTCAGTTTTATGACATGTGCATTAGCACTAGCGATTTCTGCATCTATAACTTCATCAAGCACGGATTTTCCCCGGATCGGTAGATTTATTGGACGATATCTTAAAATATGTTTTGAACCGTCACTGGAATCTTGCATTACATTAGATTACACAATATTGAATTACACTTAGTATAATATAATGAACACATTGCAATTTTTATTTTATAAAAAATAAATTTTTGATGACTCTGCACGTCAATGTCAATGACACAATTTTTATTGGTGTAAACTTGCAAATATTATTTGAATTGAATATTTCGCAACAAAGACACTTTTCACTGTTTTTTTTAACAAAAATTTGCACATCTATGTTTGACTGCATTCGAACGACTGATTTGCATCGAGGAATTCGAAATATGATATGCATCGAGGAATGTTGTGATCAGAACATGTGGAGTATGCACGAAAAAAGCGTATATACCGTGGGGATATGTTTCATGACATTGGTGATATGATCTCTCTTGATATTTTTAATAAAATCGGTCACTATGAACACGAAGCACCTTACCTATCACTTGCAAATGAGGAAATACGAAGGGTATTTGCGAACTTTCGATTGGGTAGATATGTATGAGAGAATAAACGTAAGGTAAATGGTGAACAAATATGTGTTCTGTGCAATGGTTTTAAGTCAGGTTATCACCTGTTGTTGGAATGTAGAGGTATAAATGAAGTACTTCGAGAAGATCTGTTTGAAAATGAATTACAAACACTATATCAAGTGCTGAATGTAAGGGATGACCGCAGAGTTAAAATAGTAGGTCGTTTTCTGAAAGATTTGATGGATAGAAGAGCAAATAGGTTATGAATGGTGTGTGTTGTCCTTTCTTTATGTGTCCTTGATATATGTATTAATTTTTGATTATTACGTCTGATTTATGTATTTATTTTTTTATTTGTTTTTTCTCTTTATGAATCATTTATTAATTTTTTATTAGAAGATTAGATTTGTAACTTGATTAGCTCATTTGACCACATCAATAAAGAATTATTATTATTGAAATCAAGCTAATTTTGAAATCTAGCGAAATCAAGTGACTAAATCGGAAACATACGATTTAGTCGCTATGACATTTGAACACAAATATTGTGTTACCCCATTCATCACTGAGGTTTTGAGCTAGTGCTAAAATGCTGTCTTTCATTGAGAATTGCTGAACACTATAAATTATCCCTCCCTCACAAAACCGAGTCTTTTTTGTTTCATTATAAATTCATCGTTTATTTCTTCATTGCATAAAAAACAAAGCTGCTTGAAATTAAACGTTGGCGTAATCGACCTTATAGATGTTGACGGTGACGGCGCGGGAGCAGCTTCGCTTTTTAGACATTTCGATGCAGCAATTAATTTTTAATTTGTGTATTGTTTTCGACAGGAATCAAGTACAACCACAGAACTCACGTTTGTTGAAAACCATGCACTTTTACCGTCATTTCGTTTTACACTTGTTCTCAAAAAGTCTTCAAGCCTCTTTCTTTCACAGTCACTGCAACGCCTTCATTCAAAATTTGTTCGCATAAAAAACAAATATCACCTGGAGCAGCCATAATGGATGTGCGCCGCTTGGCGTCTACCGCGATACTAATACTAATTTTGACCTGCTCTGTTCTGAAGTCCTCGCCGCTAATATTCATTTAGTCCTAAGAGAAAATCATGCAATGTAGTGATAATTAAGTAATCGGTATATACTGAAAATTGAAAAAATATATAGCGATTTTGCTAATTGTAAAAATTTGCTGAGCTTGACTTCGCTGTAGCCCGTAGACTAATAATAATAATAATAATAATAATAATAATAATAATAATAATAATAATAATAATAATAATAATAATAATAATAATAATAATAATAATAATAATAATAATAATAATAATAATAACAATAACAATAACAATAACAATAACAATAACAATAACAATAACAATAACAATAACAATAACAATAACAATAACAATAACAATAACAATAACAATAACAATAACAATAACAATAACAATAACAATAACAATAACAATAACAATAACAATAACAATAACAATAACAATAACAATAACAATAACAATAACAATAACAATAACAATAACAATAACAATAACAATAACAATAACAATAACAATAACAATAACAATAACAATAACAATAACAATAACAATAACAATAACAATAACAATAACAATAACAATAACAATAACAATAACAATAACAATAACAATAACAATAACAATAACAATAACAATAACAATAACAATAACAATAACAATAACAATAACAATAACAATAACAATAACAATAACAATAACAATAACAATAACAATAACAATAACAATAACAATAACAATAACAATAACAATAACAATAACAATAACAATAACAATAACAATAACAATAACAATAACAATAACAATAACAATAACAATAACAATAACAATAACAATAACAATAACAATAACAATAACAATAACAATAACAATAACAATAACAATAACAATAACAATAACAATAACAATAACAATAACAATAACAATAACAATAACAATAACAATAACAATAACAATAACAATAACAATAACAATAACAATAACAATAACAATAACAATAACAATAACAATAACAATAACAATAACAATAACAATAACAATAACAATAACAATAACAATAACAATAACAATAACAATAACAACAACAACAACAACAACAACAACAACAACAACAACAACAACAACAACAACAACAACAACAACAACAACAACAACAACAACAACAACAACAACAACAACAACAACAACAACAACAACAACAACAACAACAACAACAACAACAACAACAACAACAACAACAACAACAACAACAACAACAACAACAACAACAACAACAACAACAACAACAACAACAACAACAACAACAACAACAACAACAACAACAACAACAACAACAACAACAACAACAACAACAACAACAACAACAACAACAACAACAACAACAACAACAACAACAACAACAACAACAACAACAACAACAACAACAACAACAACAACAACAACAACAACAACAACAACAACAACAACAACAACAACAACAACAACAACAACAACAACAACAACAACAACAACAACAACAACAACAACAACAACAACAACAACAACAACAACAACAACAACAACAACAACAACAACAACAACAACAACAACAACAATAACAATAACAACAACAACAACAATAACAATAACAATAACAATAACAATAACAATAGCAATAACAATAGCAATAACAATAGCAATAACAATAGCAATAACAATAGCAATAACAATAGCAATAACAATAGCAATAACAATAGCAATAACAATAGCAATAACAATAGCAATAACAATAGCAATAACAATAGCAATAACAATAGCAATAACAATAGCAATAACAATAGCAATAACAATAGCAATAACAATAGAAATAACAATAACAATAGCAATAACAATAGCAATAACAATAGCAATAACAATAGCAATAACAATAGCAATAACAATAGCAATAGCAATAGCAATAGCAATAACAATAGCAATAACAATAGCAATAACAATAGCAATAACAATAGCAATAACAATAACAATAACAATAACAATAGCAATAACAATAGCAATAACAATAGCAATAACAATAACAATAACAATAACAATAACAATAACAATAACAATAACAATAACAATAACAATAACAATAACAATAACAATAACAATAACAATAACAATAACAATAACAATAACAATAACAATAACAATAACAATAACAATAACAATAACAATAACAATAACAATAACAATAACAATAACAATAACAATAACAATAACAATAACAATAACAATAACAATAACAATAACAATAACAATAACAATAACAATAACAATAACAATAACAATAACAATAACAATAACAATAACAATAACAATAACAATAACAATAACAATAACAATAACAATAACAATAACAATAACAATAACAATAACAATAACAATAACAATAACAATAACAATAACAATAACAATAACAATAACAATAACAATAACAATAACAATAACAATAACAATAACAATAACAATAACAATAACAATAACAATAACAATAACAATAACAATAACAATAACAATAACAATAACAATAACAATAACAATAACAATAACAATAACAATATCAATATCAATAACAATAACAATAACAATAACAATAACAATAACAATATCAATAACAATAACAATAACAATAACAATAACAATAACAATAACAATAACAATAACAATAACAATAACAATAACAATAACAATAACAATAACAATAACAATAACAATAACAATAACAATAACAATAACAATAACAATAACAATAACAATAACAATAACAATAACAATAACAATAACAATAACAATAACAATAACAATAACAATAACAATAACAATAACAATAACAATAACAATAACAATAACAATAACAATAACAATAACAATAACAATAACAATAACAATAACAATAACAATAACAATAACAATAACAATAACAATAACAATAACAATAACAATAACAATAACAATAACAATAACAATAACAATAACAATAACAATAACAATAACAATAACAATAACAATAACAATAACAATAACAATAACAATAACAATAACAATAACAATAATAATAATATAAATAATAATAATATAAATAATAATAATATAAATAATATAAATAATATAAATAATATAAATAATATAAATAATATAAATAATATAAATAATATAAATAATATAAATAATATAAATAATATAAATAATATAAATAATATAAATAATATAAATAATATAAATAATATAAATAATATAAATAATATAAATAATATAAATAATATAAATAATATAAATAATATAAATAATATAAATAATATAAATAATATAAATAATATAAATAATATAAATAATATAAATAATATAAATAATATAAATAATATAAATAATATAAATAATATAAATAATATAAATAATATAAATAATATAAATAATATAAATAATATAAATAATATAAATAATATAAATAATATAAATAATATAAATAATATAAATAATATAAATAATATAAATAATATAAATAATATAAATAATATAAATAATATAAATAATATAAATAATATAAATAATATAAATAATATAAATAATATAAATAATATAAATAATATAAATAATATAAATAATATAAATAATATAAATAATATAAATAATATAAATAATATAAATAATATAAATAATATAAATAATATAAATAATATAAATAATATAAATAATATAAATAATATAAATAATATAAATAATATAAATAATATAAATAATATAAATAATATAAATAATATAAATAATATAAATAATATAAATAATATAAATAATATAAATAATATAAATAATATAAATAATATAAATAATATAAATAATATAAATAATATAAATAATATAAATAATATAAATAATATAAATAATATAAATAATATAAATAATATAAATAATATAAATAATATAAATAATATAAATAATATAAATAATATAAATAATATAAATAATATAAATAATATAAATAATATAAATAATATAAATAATATAAATAATATAAATAATATAAATAATATAAATAATATAAATAATATAAATAATATAAATAATATAAATAATATAAATAATATAAATAATATAAATAATATAAATAATATAAATAATATAAATAATATAAATAATATAAATAATATAAATAATATAAATAATATAAATAATATAAATAATATAAATAATATAAATAATATAAATAATATAAATAATATAAATAATATAAATAATATAAATAATATAAATAATATAAATAATATAAATAATATAAATAATATAAATAATATAAATAATATAAATAATATAAATAATATAAATAATATAAATAATATAAATAATATAAATAATATAAATAATATAAATAATATAAATAATATAAATAATATAAATAATATAAATAATATAAATAATATAAATAATATAAATAATATAAATAATATAAATAATATAAATAATATAAATAATATAAATAATATAAATAATATAAATAATATAAATAATATAAATAATATAAATAATATAAATAATATAAATAATATAAATAATATAAATAATATAAATAATATAAATAATATAAATAATATAAATAATATAAATAATATAAATAATATAAATAATATAAATAATATAAATAATATAAATAATATAAATAATATAAATAATATAAATAATATAAATAATATAAATAATATAAATAATATAAATAATATAAATAATATAAATAATATAAATAATATAAATAATATAAATAATATAAATAATATAAATAATATAAATAATATAAATAATATAAATAATATAAATAATATAAATAATATAAATAATATAAATAATATAAATAATATAAATAATATAAATAATATAAATAATATAAATAATATAAATAATATAAATAATATAAATAATATAAATAATATAAATAATATAAATAATATAAATAATATAAATAATATAAATAATATAAATAATATAAATAATATAAATAATATAAATAATATAAATAATATAAATAATATAAATAATATAAATAATATAAATAATATAAATAATATAAATAATATAAATAATATAAATAATATAAATAATATAAATAATATAAATAATATAAATAATATAAATAATATAAATAATATAAATAATATAAATAATATAAATAATATAAATAATATAAATAATATAAATAATATAAATAATATAAATAATATAAATAATATAAATAATATAAATAATATAAATAATATAAATAATATAAATAATATAAATAATATAAATAATATAAATAATATAAATAATATAAATAATATAAATAATATAAATAATATAAATAATATAAATAATATAAATAATATAAATAATATAAATAATATAAATAATATAAATAATATAAATAATATAAATAATATAAATAATATAAATAATATAAATAATATAAATAATATAAATAATATAAATAATATAAATAATATAAATAATATAAATAATATAAATAATATAAATAATATAAATAATATAAATAATATAAATAATATAAATAATATAAATAATATAAATAATATAAATAATATAAATAATATAAATAATATAAATAATATAAATAATATAAATAATATAAATAATATAAATAATATAAATAATATAAATAATATAAATAATATAAATAATATAAATAATATAAATAATATAAATAATATAAATAATATAAATAATATAAATAATATAAATAATATAAATAATATAAATAATATAAATAATATAAATAATATAAATAATATAAATAATATAAATAATATAAATAATATAAATAATATAAATAATATAAATAATATAAATAATATAAATAATATAAATAATATAAATAATATAAATAATATAAATAATATAAATAATATAAATAATATAAATAATATAAATAATATAAATAATATAAATAATATAAATAATATAAATAATATAAATAATATAAATAATATAAATAATATAAATAATATAAATAATATAAATAATATAAATAATATAAATAATATAAATAATATAAATAATATAAATAATATAAATAATATAAATAATATAAATAATATAAATAATATAAATAATATAAATAATATAAATAATATAAATAATATAAATAATATAAATAATATAAATAATATAAATAATATAAATAATATAAATAATATAAATAATATAAATAATATAAATAATATAAATAATATAAATAATATAAATAATATAAATAATATAAATAATATAAATAATATAAATAATATAAATAATATAAATAATATAAATAATATAAATAATATAAATAATATAAATAATATAAATAATATAAATAATATAAATAATATAAATAATATAAATAATATAAATAATATAAATAATATAAATAATATAAATAATATAAATAATATAAATAATATAAATAATATAAATAATATAAATAATATAAATAATATAAATAATATAAATAATATAAATAATATAAATAATATAAATAATATAAATAATATAAATAATATAAATAATATAAATAATATAAATAATATAAATAATATAAATAATATAAATAATATAAATAATATAAATAATATAAATAATATAAATAATATAAATAATATAAATAATATAAATAATATAAATAATATAAATAATATAAATAATATAAATAATATAAATAATATAAATAATATAAATAATATAAATAATATAAATAATATAAATAATATAAATAATATAAATAATATAAATAATATAAATAATATAAATAATATAAATAATATAAATAATATAAATAATATAAATAATATAAATAATATAAATAATATAAATAATATAAATAATATAAATAATATAAATAATATAAATAATATAAATAATATAAATAATATAAATAATATAAATAATATAAATAATATAAATAATATAAATAATATAAATAATATAAATAATATAAATAATATAAATAATATAAATAATATAAATAATATAAATAATATAAATAATATAAATAATATAAATAATATAAATAATATAAATAATATAAATAATATAAATAATATAAATAATATAAATAATATAAATAATATAAATAATATAAATAATATAAATAATATAAATAATATAAATAATATAAATAATATAAATAATATAAATAATATAAATAATATAAATAATATAAATAATATAAATAATATAAATAATATAAATAATATAAATAATATAAATAATATAAATAATATAAATAATATAAATAATATAAATAATATAAATAATATAAATAATATAAATAATATAAATAATATAAATAATATAAATAATATAAATAATATAAATAATATAAATAATATAAATAATATAAATAATATAAATAATATAAATAATATAAATAATATAAATAATATAAATAATATAAATAATATAAATAATATAAATAATATAAATAATATAAATAATATAAATAATATAAATAATATAAATAATATAAATAATATAAATAATATAAATAATATAAATAATATAAATAATATAAATAATATAAATAATATAAATAATATAAATAATATAAATAATATAAATAATATAAATAATATAAATAATATAAATAATATAAATAATATAAATAATATAAATAATATAAATAATATAAATAATATAAATAATATAAATAATATAAATAATATAAATAATATAAATAATATAAATAATATAAATAATATAAATAATATAAATAATATAAATAATATAAATAATATAAATAATATAAATAATATAAATAATATAAATAATATAAATAATATAAATAATATAAATAATATAAATAATATAAATAATATAAATAATATAAATAATATAAATAATATAAATAATATAAATAATATAAATAATATAAATAATATAAATAATATAAATAATATAAATAATATAAATAATATAAATAATATAAATAATATAAATAATATAAATAATATAAATAATATAAATAATATAAATAATATAAATAATATAAATAATATAAATAATATAAATAATATAAATAATATAAATAATATAAATAATATAAATAATATAAATAATATAAATAATATAAATAATATAAATAATATAAATAATATAAATAATATAAATAATATAAATAATATAAATAATATAAATAATATAAATAATATAAATAATATAAATAATATAAATAATATAAATAATATAAATAATATAAATAATATAAATAATATAAATAATATAAATAATATAAATAATATAAATAATATAAATAATATAAATAATATAAATAATATAAATAATATAAATAATATAAATAATATAAATAATATAAATAATATAAATAATATAAATAATATAAATAATATAAATAATATAAATAATATAAATAATATAAATAATATAAATAATATAAATAATATAAATAATATAAATAATATAAATAATATAAATAATATAAATAATATAAATAATATAAATAATATAAATAATATAAATAATATAAATAATATAAATAATATAAATAATATAAATAATATAAATAATATAAATAATATAAATAATATAAATAATATAAATAATATAAATAATATAAATAATATAAATAATATAAATAATATAAATAATATAAATAATATAAATAATATAAATAATATAAATAATATAAATAATATAAATAATATAAATAATATAAATAATATAAATAATATAAATAATATAAATAATATAAATAATATAAATAATATAAATAATATAAATAATATAAATAATATAAATAATATAAATAATATAAATAATATAAATAATATAAATAATATAAATAATATAAATAATATAAATAATATAAATAATATAAATAATATAAATAATATAAATAATATAAATAATATAAATAATATAAATAATATAAATAATATAAATAATATAAATAATATAAATAATATAAATAATATAAATAATATAAATAATATAAATAATATAAATAATATAAATAATATAAATAATATAAATAATATAAATAATATAAATAATATAAATAATATAAATAATATAAATAATATAAATAATATAAATAATATAAATAATATAAATAATATAAATAATATAAATAATATAAATAATATAAATAATATAAATAATATAAATAATATAAATAATATAAATAATATAAATAATATAAATAATATAAATAATATAAATAATATAAATAATATAAATAATATAAATAATATAAATAATATAAATAATATAAATAATATAAATAATATAAATAATATAAATAATATAAATAATATAAATAATATAAATAATATAAATAATATAAATAATATAATAATAATAATAATAATAATATAAATAATAATAATAATAATAATAATAATAATAATAATAATAATAATAATAATAATAATAATAATAATAATAATAATAATAATAATAATAATAATAATAATAATAATAATAATAATAATAATAATAATAATAATAATAATAATAATAATAATAATAATAATAATAATAATAATAATAATAATAATAATAATAATAATAATAATAATAATAATAATAATAATAATAATAATAATAATAATAATAATAATAATAATAATAATAATAATAATAATAATAATAATAATAATAATAATAATAATAATAATAATAATAATAATAATAATAATAATAATAATAATAATAATAATAATAATAATAATAATAATAATAATAATAATAATAATAATAATAATAATAATAATAATAATAATAATAATAATAATAATAATAATAATAATAATAATAATAATAATAATAATAATAATAATAATAATAATAATAATAATAATAATAATAATAATAATAATAATAATAATAATAATAATAATAATAATAATAATAATAATAATAATAATAATAATAATAATAATAATAATAATAATAATAATAATAATAATAATAATAATAATAATAATAATAATAATAATAATAATAATAATAATAATAATAATAATAATAATAATAATAATAATAATAATAATAATAATAATAATAATAATAATAATAATAATAATAATAATAATAATAATAATAATAATAATAATAATAATAATAATAATAATAATAATAATAATAATAATAATAATAATAATAATAATAATAATAATAATAATATAATAATAATAATAATAATAATAATAATAATAATAATAATAATAATAATAATAATAATAATAATAATAATAATAATAATAATAATAATAATAATAATAATAATAATAATAATAATAATAATAATAATAATAATAATAATAATAATAATAATAATAATAATAATAATAATAATAATAATAATAATAATAATAATAATAATAATAATAATAATAATAATAATAATAATAATAATAATAATAATAATAATAATAATAATAATAATAATAATAATAATAATAATAATAATAATAATAATAATAATAATAATAATAATAATAATAATAATAATAATAATAATAATAATAATAATAATAATAATAATAATAATAATAATAATAATAATAATAATAATAATAATAATAATAATAATAATAATAATAATATAATAATAATAATAATAATAATAATAATAATAATAATAATAATAATAATAATAATAATATAATAATAATAATAATAATAATAATAATAATAATAATAATAATAATAATAATAATAATAATAATAATAATAATAATAATAATAATAATAATAATAATAATAATAATAATAATAATAATAATAATAATAATAATAATAATAATAATAATAATAATAATAATAATAATAATAATAATAATAATAATAATAATAATAATAATAATAATAATAATAATAATAATAATAATAATAATAATAATAATAATAATAATAATAATAATAATAATAATAATAATAATAATAATAATAATAATAATAATAATAATAATAATAATAATAATAATAATAATAATAATAATAATAATAATAATAATAATAATAATAATAATAATAATAATAATAATAATAATAATAATAATAATAATAATAATAATAATAATAATAATAATAATAATAATAATAATAATAATAATAATAATAATAATAATAATAATAATAATAATAATAATAATAATAATAATAATAATAATAATAATAATAATAATAATAATAATAATAATAATAATAATAATAATAATAATAATAATAATAATAATAATAATAATAATAATAATAATAATAATAATAATAATAATAATAATAATAATAATAATAATAATAATAATAATAATAATAATAATAATAATAATAATAATAATAATAATAATAATAATAATAATAATAATAATAATAATAATAATAATAATAATTATAAT